>OY776113.1:109090811-109690811 GCA_963675035.1 Allygus modestus | reverse complement strand
GGCACAAGTGTTGAGAGTAACATTTATGACTTTGAGTTCAAAAACCAGATCGTTCACAGAGGAGAATGATTGGTTAATCCAAGTTTTAATCCAAGTTTTTTTATAAGTTAGTTCAACCAATTTCAGAGGTTGGACAACTATTTGTATGAGTTCAATTAACTAAGCTCAGAGAGTTAAAAAATATATGTTGGAACAAACAATTTTATAAGTTAAGTTAACCAATAAATTCATTGGTTAAAATAACTAATTTGTTTCAAAGTAGTTGGATTAATCACAAATGTAGTTGTTAAAACCTATATTGTCTAAGTTGACCAAACGGCTTGACTGGTTAAATTAACCAAATCCTCAATTTTCAAAGTAGTTTGTTACAACCCATATTCATTTAGTTGTTAGGCTCAATGCTTAACCCAGACAGTCCTAGAACCCCAGGCTTAACTTAGCTCTTGGAAGAATAGGCAAAGTTGCTGGGTTCTACGTTCCGTCTAGATCAAGGATTGTGCATTCATGAGAAAGGGGGGCCTAACAGTTTTATGAGGACGAAATGAATGATTCAAAAGAAATTTTTTACAAAGACCTCCATGTACTAGGATTGTAAATTAATTAATTGTTTGGATCAAATAACTTTAATCATAAAAGGAAGCTGGTAATTATATGATAACTTACCTTCAAAACGTGGTATTAAATCGTCCAACCCCCAACTTATTAGAGTAGTTTACAACTAAGTTGACTCGAATAATTTTAAAATATTCATACAAGCGGTGGACTCATTTATATACTTTTAGGAGTAATATATTGCTGTCATGTCTATGCACACGTACCTCTCGGGTTAAAATAAATATATCTAACCTATATCAATTTCTGTGTCAGCTTACAATTATTAAGTTCTAAACAGAGTTTTTAATATTTCAATGATTAGCTATTAACATTTAAAATACGGCTGAAACATAATATGCTTATACCTTAATTTTAAAAACAGTATAACAGTATTATAACAGCATTATAACAGTATTATAACAGTATTATAACAGTATACCAGTATTTGGAAAAATAACAGTATACCTGCATACTCAGCCGCCATGTTATTCTTATGGAGAATAATTAAAATGTCATATTTTGTTTATTTGTGAATGTATATTGATGAAACTTGGTAGGTGGCCGTAACAGGCCACAGTAACTTTAATGAATAATTTGCAAACTAATTACTTTAATACTAAAAACATATTTAAGGTTTAATATGACGAATTAAAGTTGTGTCAGTTAAAAGCGTTTCCCCAATGCGATACTACATAGTATAATATATAAAAAATATATACAAAATTATAATTTTAGCGAATTTCCCCTATAGGGAAGAAGCTATTACCGTAGTCGGCATTGTAAGACCCGGGACCATGATAACTTTTCGTTTTGAGGTCCCCAGACCCCAAAAACACCAGTCGTTCGAAACTGTGTGTATAATATATATATGTGTGTCCGTTAGCACGATAACTCTCGTGAAAATGATCCGAGTTTTATGAAATTTGGTATAAACGTGTAAAGCAACATTTATGATTTTAAGTTCGAAAACCAGCCAGATCGCTCTATCCAAAGGGGTATTTTGGGGGGGTTTTGTACCCCAACAATGGGTATTTTGAATTTTTGACATATCATTTTTGAAGTAGTCAAATATTAGTTTTCCCCATTCGATTCAGCTTAAAAAAACACACAATTTGGTATTTCGATCATTCCTCTACGTCAATTGGTTACCGAGATATTTAAAGTGCTAAACACAGTACGTTGTCTAATGTTATTCTTATGGAGGAAAAGAAAATTTTTATATCTCGCTTATTTATGAACGTATACTGACGAAACTTGGTATACGGCTTAATCTGGTTGTGGACCATTGATATTTCCTCAAAAAAAATTTTTTTGACAAAGGCTCCCGTAGCAGCAAACCTGCGTACTCAGCCCATTCTTATGGAGAATAATTAAATGCTATGTCTCCCTTAATTATGAACATAAATGAATAAAAACTGGTATACGACTTTACCTAGTTAAGTTCTATTGATATTAGCATAGAAATCCATTTTTTCTATTCCTTGTTGCAGCAAACCTGCGTACTCAGCCCATTCTTATGGAGAATAATTAAATGCTATGTCTCCCTTAATTATGAACATAAACGAATAAAAACTGGTATACGACTTTACCTAGTTAAGTTCTATTGATATTAGCATAGAAATCCATTTTTTCTATTCCTTGTTGCAGCAAACCTGCGTACTCAGCCCATTCTTATGGAGAATAATTAAATGCTATGTCTCCCTTAATTATGAACATAAATGAATAAAAACTGGTATGCAGCAAACCTGCGTACTCAGCCCCATGTTATTCTTATGGAGGACAAGTAGCGTGTTATCTCCCTTAATTATGAAAATAAAGCAATGAAATTTGGTATGTGGCTTTGCCTAGTTGTTATATTGATATTTGTATAAAACCCCAATTTTTGTGTCCCTTCCTTCAGCAAACCCGCATAATCGGTCGCCATGTTATTCTAATGGAGAATAATTAAAATGTCATATTTTGTTTATGAATGTATATTGATGAAACTTGGTATGTGGCTTTATTTGGTATTAAGATACATTTATATGCATTGGAAATTCGCTGAGTACGCGGGTTTGCTGCTGTATACTGTATTCGATTTTATTTAAACCCCGGTATAGTATAAATGTATAATGATACTGTATTACAAACTTAAGAAAACTAAGCAAATTAGATAAATACTTAAATTTGAGAATTAATAACTAATTGTCCACGTTTTCAAAATATATAGTCTTGTAATACACGTACTGTATTTACTATTGCATTCACAGACACACACACACATATATATATAAACCCCCAATATTATTTTGTAAAAATATACAATCTTGAACGAATAATATGTTTGACTCCAGGATCTCCAAACGAAGCGTCTGGTTGTTATAAAACCACTTTCAAACAAGTTTTAATGCCAAAGTGACCCGCAGGTTTCGCGAAACCCAACACAAACCAAACCCGCCACCTGCCACCTGCCGTCACCCGCGGGTTTCGCTTGGTGTTGAATCCAAGGTAGCCCACAAGTTAGAAATTCAACTGCTATCGGCCGTTTCAAAAACGTTGACCCCAAAAACATCATACAAACGGATACAAACGGATACAAACGGATACAATAAGGGGTTCACAGCCCATATAAAACCATAAAACTATTTTATACACATTAAAATATATAGATTATCACCTAGATGTTATATTGGCAAATATAAATGAACAATGAGTGTATACACGTTAGAATAATGTGAACTGTCCATTATCCTCCACAATATCTAGTGAATTTGTTCATTATATAATCCTCACACAAAAATTCACACAATATTGGAATACTAAGTTAGGGTCAAATATACATACAATTAAATCATACCCCCACACTACTTTTCTAGTGATGTACACGTCTATTTACTCCTCTCCTACAAAAGCACCTACGCAATCTGTCACACATTTCCACGTTCCGCATAGTCTTCTCTTACAGGTAGGGGACACACTAACATATCCTCTTAAAATCACATTATTCCCTCATTACCCTCCATCGTCACATACCATATCATATACTAACACACCATCACACACCTCTCCTCCTACCTTATCCAATCCTTATCCAATCCTTATCCAAGTAACCTTGTCATATCCATATATCACCCTTAGCCAAGAGATTATTGTTGTAATCTTACAATACCCCTATACAAGTAAACTATATAATACCCCATCACTCTCACTAACACCCCCCCCCCCACACACTCACACTGAATCGTTCACTCTCAGACTCACACACAAGGAATAGTTCAATCACCCATACACACAACAGTTCACTAAACAGGACGAATTTTCACTTACAATAAAAATTTAACTAAACTTGTCAAAATACCATGAAACACTACACTTACATAACTACTAACATGTCGAGACCTGTCAGAACAATAAATCAATAGAACACATGCACCGAATTCCAGGAATCAGAACAATCGAACACCTGCGCCAAGTTCTGAGAAACGAAAAATTATACAGACATGTTAAAACCTGTCAGAAGACCTTAGGTCTTTGCCGCCGCCACCATGGCCGGCGTTCGCCAATTTTATTTTTTATTTTTAATATTATATTTTCTTATTTTTAAATTTTTTCATATTAATTTTTAATTTTTTTTCTTATATTTATTTATATATTTTATTTTTAATTTTAATTTGTTTATTTATTTTATGTTCATATACAAACCTAACTTTACATTGCGTAACATAACCTACCACATAAGTGCAAGGTGCAGAATTACGCTGTGATAATTCACATCTTCCCACGCTTCATCACTCAGCCAACCAATCAGAGAATATTTTTGACAAGAGGCGCGTTTCAACCCTATTGTGTTTTTTTGTTTTTTATAAGTTTAGTTTTAATAATATATGCTAACATTTCAGCTAACTGTTATGATTTTAAACCAAGGACTGTTGTCTTTGTCAAACAGTACGCTGTCTGACTGCTTATTAAACATGTACGCTGTATTGCAAGACATGCTTTACAAACTTGAGTAGTGCAGGGATCGTTGACCAACATGATATCAAGGTGCAAAATGACGCTTTATCACTCAGCAGATTAATCAGAGCAAATGATTAGCAAGAGGGGCGTTTCACCCCTCTTGTATATTGTTGTAATGGCATTCATGATTTGCTCTTATACGATCTCTTATCAGTTTTGGATTGATTGTTAAAAACGTATGTTGTAAGATACCTGCGGGCGTCAAGGAGTGTGTACAAAATACGGTTGTCCCAATGGTTCTTAGAGATAGGTACAGAAGCCTTTGAATAGCTACTGACTTCTGTTTATGATACAACATGACTTACACTTTGACATCCGTCAACCAAGCGAGTTTACATCAAGCCAATGTTTTACGTGTGATAGAGAAGAAAATTAACACTCTTATTTCTAAATTGTATTCACAGAAGTAGTTTAGCAATCGTATTATTACCTTTTTTGTTCAATATAGTTTAAACTTGTATTCTTTTTAACTGCCTGTGCTGTTGGTTTATGTCACTTAATATCGCATATATCACTAGAAACGGAGAAGAAGCAAAGCGGCCTTAGTGATAAGGAGTGCTGAACGTTTTGACTAATAAGATCTTGTTTAGAATGTATGTTACAACTGGTTACTTATATAGACCGGAAAATGATGTTTAAACGTGAAATTAAAGGGATATGTACGAACGAATCGTAACTCATGAGTTCGTAGTTTTCATATCTAAATTTATGTTTTTTATGCTTCCGCATGAAAGAACTATCATCTTCAAACACTGAGTACTTGTAACCTTTACCGATGTATAGAACCAGTTGGAGTAGTGTGGAAAGGGGACTTTTGGCTCACTTGATTTATGGCTTCCGGTCACGTGACCGGAAGCGCTGTGTCATGAAAGACGTCATCTGAGGCTGAGCCAGTGACGTTGGCGGTTTCGTGACGTAATGAGTGAAAGGTTAAAGTTCAAGGTCACGGGGAGGTAATTTTAAAAAAGTACTACCTCGCACGCGTAAAATCCGATTGTGATTCGATAGTTAATCGATAAGAAATATCGAATGAAAACAATCGAATGAAGCAATCGAATGATACGAGTGTGAAGTAGTACTATTACAAATATTACTTTATTTTATTTACAATAATTCATGTTTACAATAGTTCCCCGTTGTTCGTTGTCATCGATGTTGTTGATCCGGACGAGTTGCGGCCATCACTTCGCTTTCTGATGAAAGAAGGTAGATATTTCGATTCCTGCGCAGAGTCCATGTTGTTTTTTGATGCGTAAAGTTCCAAAGATAAATCGTAACCGGACGCAATGAGAAGTCTTAACTCTTCATTAAAAACCTCGAGGTCTTGGAAAGTCGCCAGATGAATAGAGTCATAATGAATACACCTAATTTTGATGGACATTTTAACAGAGAGCTCGAAGTACACTGGTCAAGAGCCGGAGGTGTACTGACTATTCGCTAGCTAGCGTTTTGGTATCAAACAAAATGGTGGGGGTAAAAGTGTGGTGGGGCGGAGCAGATGGCGGACGGCAGATGGCAGGCGGCAGGTGGCAGCTGGTGCGAGGCAGATGGTTGCTACTACATCCACCATCATTAGTCAAACCCTATTAGGGATGACATTATTGCTTCTGCATCAGAATATATTGTGCTAGAAACTTCATGTACTTGTATTTCATCATTTGTATTGTCAGCTTGCTCAATATTAAAAGAAAAACATGTGGAAGAAACAGTAGTGCCTTGTATTTGCGAATCCATGTGAACTATGCAAGAGCCGCAGGTATACTGAAGTGATACAAGCATGTAGGATAGACACTCGCCTTTACCCCCCACCACACCTGTTTCCCCCACCAAGTTTTCACATCGTACAATAACTACGGGACATGCATTAGTTAGGGTCTAGCTCTGGCTCTGTGAGGATCGGAGCTCCGTAACTGAAAACATTAACAATTCTTGCTCGACACTGTTTTTACGCAATCATAACAGTCACTGTGATCTAATTTATTGCATGTACTCATATGATGCATCTTGCGTAGCAGACAACTTGCTAAGAATGTTTCAGCCTGGAGTATTCTACGGCGAAATCGCTCACAATCTACTAACAGCGTAGACCTTCTATCTTCACAGTCGGAGAAGTAGAAGGTGGTGGCAGGCGGACTGTTGAAGGACACCTTCGTCATATTTCTGTAAAACTGTGACATCTTTAGAATAACGAAAACTCTATAGGTAGATGTTAATCCTGCAAGAGCTGAAAGTATAATGATATAGCGCTAGCGTGTATGATACCCACCCGACCTACCCGCACCACAACGTTACCTCGGTATACTTTAAACTATAAATAACTTGTCGTAGTTTAATCCATAAACAAAGTATTTACTTATGTCAGGCCTTGAAAGTGTTGTTTTCGCGCTATTTCTTCCCTACTCTCAGTCGGATCTGAATTCTATTTGCACCATCTTGTTCGTCTAATTAACCCGCGTAATTTGAGTACCCACTCGCTATACTTTAACCCAATAATAGAGAAGTTATTAATATGTAACCTCGAAAACATTGTTTTTTTCACTATTTCTGCTATACCGTTGGTCGGATCTGAATTCGGTTTGCACCATATTGTTCGTCTAATTAACCCGCGTAATTTGAGTACCCACTCGCTATACTTTAACCCAATAATAAAGAAGTTATTAATATGTAACCTCGAAAACATTGTTTTTTTCGCTATTTCTGCTATACCGTTGATCGGATCTGAATTCTGTTTGCACCATCTTGTTCGTCTGATCAATTCGCGTAATTTGAGTACCCACATGACACACTTTGGACAAACTTTGTAGTTTTTTCGCTTCTGCTGCTATACCCTTGGTTGGATCAAAATTCTGTTTGCACCTCCTTGTTCGTCTGATCAATTCGCGTAATTTGAGTACCCACATGACATACTTTCGAAAAACTTTGTACCCCCCCCCAACATGGGTCATGTTCAAGGTCAAGGTCAAGTTCAAGGACTTTGGGACTTAGAAATTTTCACAAAGTGGGCTGCACAAACAAAATCTCCTGCCTATGTACAGGCCAAGTCCCTAACTTGAAATGCTTAGGGTGGTCCTGAAAAGGACCGTTTGCGTGCTGAAGGTTGGTCGGGATAGGGATGGTCGGGATAAGGATCAGTTCAAACTTTATTCTTCAAAACCCACTTTACCCTCCCATCTTTTCTGGTTAAGAATAACTCCTGTGTATCAGGTATCAGAGGAGGTGGCGGTGGGAGAGACTGCGGCAGACGCACCTCGATGTAGTGGATGGTGTGTTGAAACAGGAACACGTGGTCCCCGTTGGTTGCCACATATTTATACTCCGTCATCCGCTTCAGATTTCGAAACTCGACCTTGGAGACTTCAAACGGCGTCACCAAGTCGTTCAGCCCCATCACCCTTGTCCTTTGCATCACCTCATCGACAGTCGGTGTTGGAGACGAAGGTTGAGCCGCCGATGTAGAAGGCCGAGGCTGAGCCGATGTAGAAGGCCGAGGCTGAGTCGAGGGTCGTTGTTCAAAATACAGCGGATGGCCACGGAGATTCCGTTTGAGAGACTTCAAAGTTGAAGGTCTCTTAAACCCGCTCCTTCTTTCCGTCGACCTCTTCAAAGATTCCTTTAAGCGCTGGAGTTTTTCGGGAGTCAGAGGAGAAGACATGGTGTAAATAGGATGGAAGAGAAAATGGATAAGATAGAGTTGGATAGAGCACGTGTGTACTGGTTGCAAACCAAAGCTGGAATGAGGTGGTAGACAGAGTGAAGCAGGTCGTAAAGTGAAACCTTTCCCTATCCATACATGGGTAGAAAGCTGAGGACTGGTTTAGAACCGGTTACGTCAATCCCCCCCCCCCACCGGAGCACGAGCACCCCCCCCCCCCGAGCACGAGCAACCCCCCCTCGAGCCCCCCCCTTTTTGGGTCATGTTCAAGGTCAAGGTCGAGGGAAAAATGTTCTTGGAAGTGCGGGATAAAATCCCGCAACGAAGCAGGGTTATCCCTTATCCCGCTTTCCCCTTAATATCCCAATTTCCCATTCTCCGTCTATATAACCCGAGATTTCGAGCGTCTCTTCGCAGTAGCCTGCCGCCCGTTGCGATGAACGTCCCACTGGGTTGCAGTGCCTGCTGCAGTGTAGGTCTGTTAAGTGCGCGTTGGGCCCGACGCGCAATTAAGAGATCCGCGCCCTTGCATGTTTAGTTAGTTTGTTTAAGCATGTTAGATAACGCTTGTAGTTTGCTGCTAGGTAATGTAGTTAGTCTAATATATATATGTTAGTGGGTGGTATCGGTTTGAAGTGTTTTATTTACTAATAACATATGTACTCCCGGCCCTACAGGTCCCTCAACAACCTTGGTCAAAACTTGGGTTCGCAGCAGCCTGACGCCGGGTGTTTGGGTCTACGTCCCACCGGGTTTCAGTGATACTGTTGACCTTTGCAAAACCGACCTCGGCTGTTTTTGTAAAAGTAACGTCAACTGATTAATTTGTTTCTTTTACATAGTTGCTGGTAAAGTCTTTATTTTCAAAGTAATGTATCTTGTTTCTCATCCTTTTCCTAAACCCCTGACAATAAGGTTCGGCCCTGAAAACCGGCCTTGTCAATAAGATCAATACGGCCATGCAAACCGGTTGACACCACCTATCTCACCCATGAGAAACGTTTGTGAAATATAAAATCAGTCTCTTGTTTAAAATCAGTCTCTTGTTTGTTGTCTTGTGTCCCCTTCCCCAATACAGAGCGGGGAATAGAGCAGTATGTTATGCTCTATTCCCCGCTTTGGCATTATGTCAGATGACCTTGACCTACTGACGGGACTTAGAAAAACCGTCGTTTGATCAAATATTGGAAGAAATGTGGACTTAGAGATATTTCATGCGGACAAGGTTGACACAAAAATGTTGTATTAAAAATAAAAACTGGAGGGGGAAATGTTTTATATACTGCAACAGCGTGGTAAAAATCATCATATCGCTATGGAAGCTGTAGGTGTAAACACTTGGCTTGTTCCTTCCAAGCTTGCTATTTCAGAAGCCTTTCTGTCCATCCTTACTTATGAGTTCCGAGGCATTAAATTAAAAGTAAAGTTAGAGCTGAGACCGTTGCATAGAAATGATATGCATTGTATTTTGGTGGAATGGGAATCGCCCTCCGGCATTAATCTTTTCCATTTTATCAACAGATCGTGCAAGGAGTTTTATGTAAAACGGAGCAATTCAGAGTATGCGATACCGTGTTGGAACAAACTACTGTCGAAGTCCTTGCCCCCCCCCATGATATATTCCTATAAAAGCGGGAACAGCCCGCAGAGGGTTCGCAGTCGCAGGCCGACAGCCTAGCTAGCTGTTTGCCCGCACTGTCCGCAATAGTATCTCTAGTATAGAGTTGGTACCACTGTATATTAGAGATGCTACCTTAGCTTAAGGCATGTCTGTTTATTATTAAGCATTTTAGAATAACGCTTGTAGTTTGCTGCTAGTAAATGTAGTTAGTTTAACTGTAGTTAGTTTGGTGTTGGTTTTAAAGTGTCTTTGAAGTGTTTTTATTTACTAATGAAATATGTACTTTTCTTTCACGCTCCCATTCAAAAAAGTATGGCACGAAAACCGACCTTATGTCTTTAAATATCTCAGGGGGGATTATGTTTCTCAAATAAACACCTTTCCTAACCCCTTACAAAAAGGTACGGCACGAAAACCGACCTTGAGTCATTACGGTATGAAAACCGGATGACTTTTTTTTACCTATCTTAGCCCTCACTCACGAGAAACAGATTCAGTTAGTTTGCTTATCTTGGTTAAATCTAAAGGGGTCTTGGTTAAATATTTGTAAAATTTAAGGGAATCTTGTTTAAATATCTGTAAAATTTAAGGGGATCTTGGTCAGGTGATTATTGTACTTCGGTTCGTAGTACTCTGGCGCCTGCACAGTGATGAACGTCCTTGCGGTTTCAGAGTGCGCGACTGTTGTAAACTGGCCATATTGCTTATCTTGGGGGATACATCTTTGGGGAAATAAACTTAAGGGGACCTTGGTCAGGTATTATTGTACTTCGGTTCGTAAAACTCTGACGCCTACACAGTGATGAACGTCCTTGCGGTTTCAGAGTGCGCGACTGTTGTTAACTAACCATTTTGCTTATCTTGGGGGATACATCTTCGGGGAAATAAACTTAAGGGGACCTTGGTCAGGTATTATTGTACTTCGGTTCGTAGTACTCTGACGCCTAGACAGTGATGAACGTCCTTGCGGTTTCAGAGTGCGCGACTGTTGTAAACTGACCATATCGTTTGTTTGTTGGGTGAATAATTTTTCGGGGGAGAGGTTAGTGTTCCGTTATCAGGTTTATTGTCTATAATTGCGAGCTTTAAACTAGTCCTCTTCTCCTAATACAGAGCGGGGAATAGAGCAGTTTGTGGTCCAAGTGAGAATCACTTACTGCTCTATTCCCCGTTTTGGCAACATGTTCAGATGACCTTGACCCACTTCGGGACTTAGAGAAAATTATTGTTTGGTAAAAACATTCACTCTTACAATAATACCCCTTCCCTATCACTACCCCCCCCTCCCGTAAAACGGGTATATAGGAGGGCTTCCACCAGTGGTAAAATCATTCTGCTGCTTACACTTTCCGAGCGCAGTTCAGTTTCCGACATGTCCAGCCGTAGGAAACAATCTTCACCGAGGAAGGTTGAACATTCTCCACCTGCTCCGCCAGCTCCTTCCATCCTTCGGCAGGCGTTGATGCTGGCATGCGTTGTTCCTGCGGAGCCAGCACCACGTTCGATGCCAGCTCTTGACGTATCGCCACCACTTCAAGCAAACCCTGTTGCTCCCCCGTCTGCTTCTTCATCTTCTTCATCGTCTTTATCTTCTTCATCGTCTTCATCGTCATCTTCTTCATCCTCTCTGGCTACTTCTCGCCCACCTTCTCCGGCTAGTTCAAGTTCTTCCAAATTATCTACATCGCCGAGGAAGGTTGGACAAACACCACCTACTTCATCTCTGGCTTCACCAGCTCCTTCCATTCTTCAGCAGGCGCTCGCAGACATTCTTCCACTGGAGCCGAAGCCAATCAGAGATGAGAACCCACCTTCTACATCAGGCTCTTCTACACGTCCGTCTGTAATTTTTAATAACCCGCAATCTCCTTCTGAGAATTTAAAACAATTAAAATGTCAATGTATATATATCTTCAAAAAAGGTCCGAAGAAAGGTGAACGCTGTCACAGGTCTTGTGTTTCAAATGAGGAAATATGCGGGTATCATTTAAAACTGAAACATAAGACTAGCGTTTCTCGATCTTCACCAATATCAACAGTGAACCCCAAAAAACTTCGAATTAATAGGCTTCGTAAAAACGAACGTTACTTTTTTGTTAAAAAGAAAGGTTTTCTAAAGGTGATTCTAAAATGCGCAGACCAACTGTTCTATTTAGCATTACCTAAGGGTATGTTCCACCCTGAAAACCCTACCAGACGAGACTATTTAATTCGAAACGAAAAGGGAGTCACTGTGTGGAAATCATTACCGTAAAATCAAAGTTCAAAAACCTATCTTCCAAATTTAAGTAAATATTTGTTTCTTTTCCAAATTAAAAAAAGTGTGGACAACCTATTTAAATTCTGTAGCATGCTGCAGAAGGTAAATGGGTTGTCCACACTTTTTTATAATCTTAAAACGACCTTGACCTAGATAGGCGCGGGTATATAAGCGCGATGTTGCAGAGTCGGTTATCACTTTGGTTGTGAATTGCATCAAGAGAGCATCTGCCATGTTATACCTCCACTATATTGACTCTACTGCTAAAGCGGATACTTTTACCCAGCGTGTGTACCAACTGATAATGGAGTATCAACATGTTCAGATCAAAGGATTGGGTATTCGTGGAACAGAAGAAGTAAAAATAGATGTGAAACCAATTCCTTTGAAGAACAAAATTTACCAATTATTACAAGAAGGCTACATCCTGTGACTTTATTACACAACCTCATAAACTACATACAAGGCCTACAATACCCCTTCCCTATCACTAATTACCCCCACCACTTAAATCGGGGCGTATAAAAAGAGGTTTTTCATCAGTGCTTATCTCATTCTGCTACTTGTGTTAGCACTAGGATATATAGCAGCTATGTCACCAAAGGATAATATATTTCCTTCTGCAAAATCAATCGTGGGAAATATAAAACATATTGTGATTGAAAGTGAGGATGAAAATGAAGACGAATTGGGAGATGTTGAATTATTAAGTAATATGGATGCAATGGAAGATCTTGAATTATTAAGTGATATGGACAGTGATGATCTTGAAGCAGGATATATGGAACAAATTGAACCGTTAAGTGACGTGGAATCTGAAACCTATAGAATCTATCAGCATCTTCTCTGTTCTGAAGAAATACATGATGAAACTCCAACCACTAGTAGTAGTAGTTTGGATGGGATATTTTTAGATAGCGCACGAGGGGTATATCATATTCGTCGACGACTATTTCTTTCCGATGATTCTGATACAACTGATTCCGATTCATCAAATGAGTCTGATTAAGTGTTGTTTTTTTCTTGTCAACCGTCAAACTTTAAATACAGAGCGGGGAATAGATCAGTTTGTAGTCAAAGTGAGAACTACTTACTGCTCTATTCCCCGTTTTGGTAATATCGTTGTATAACCTTGACCCAGTTACAAGACAGAAAATATTTACCAGTTTAAAATATATTAAATTTTCCTGTTGGAGAAAATTGTCCTTGTTAAATACAAAGCGGGGAATAGATCAGTTTATGGTTTAAAATGAAATCATTTACTGCTCTATTCCCCGTTTTGGCAAATATGCTCAATGTCCTTGACCCAAATACAGAATTTTGTAGCCTCCAGCTACAAACTTAAACTTAACCTAAAACGTACCCCCACCACTTTTTCTAGGGTATAAATAGAGGTGCATTTGCAGTGTTTTTTCATTATTACGTTGACCCTTGTGAAGAGCACGCCTACATTATGATTCGCTGCGATATTTGTAAAGCTTCTTTCAGAGATGAATGGCTTTTAACCATTCATAAAGAATTGAAACATAACACCAATACAAATACAGAAGAACCAAATGAAGAAGAATTAGATTCAATCGACCAACATTTAGCAAAACATCAAGAAGAACAAAATGAAGAAGAACACAACGAAGAAAAAGAAGAAAATGAAGAAAAAGAAGAAAATGAAGTTTCAAGACCAAGTTTCATTCATTATGCGCCTGGACCATCAGTAAATGTGGAACTACACGCCCGAGCACTTCCGGGTAATGTTGTAACCCACTTTAAAATTGACAATACAAAATTGAAACTTGAAGAATTTTTAAATAACGCAAAAGGATTGGTTAGCAAAACTCTGAAAAACTAATTAAAAAGATTAAATTTTATTAAATTTGGACTATTACTGGATACTTTATTTACAAACATTCAAAATGAAACTTCACCGAGAGGGTTCCTAACAAAAAACCGAACTATTATGTTTTCGTCAGATATTGATTCAATCGTATCTGAATGTTTTGAAGAGCTAATGACAAAAATACAAGAACATGAAGGAAGAGGCTCTGGATGGAGTTTGTTAAGCATCACAGTTCTTGACTTAAGAGTACACAAACACGGCTATGGAATTCGAGGAAGTAGCTACATCCCTCTACCAACAAAGATTAGAAATACCTTATCCTGCGTCAACGTACAAAATCAAGATACTGAATGTTTTAAATATGCCATGTTGGTCAAATATGTAACAGACAATCCGATAAGACCAAGCCGCAAATATGAAGAAGTACAACATAGATATAATTTTCAAGGGATGACTTACCCTGTTGCTATAACAGACATTTCAAAATTTGAAAAGCAAAATCCTTCAGCTTCTGTCAACATTTTCGGCTTAGATTCGTCAAACAATGCGTACCCCTTGCGCATAACACCTATTGAGCGCAGAGATCATACGGATTTGCTATTGATCACTAAAGGGGACATATCCCACTATGTCTACATAAGAAACTTTGGAGCTCTTGTATCTAAACAAATATCAAAAAAACACGGAGAGAAAACCATTTGTAAAAGATGTTTTTGTCATGTAGGCAAACCATTAAGAAGGGGAGGTTCAGAATGGTTAGTAGAACATCAAAGGTTATGTAATGGAAACTATGAGGTTAGAATTAAATTGCCACATTCCAGCAGAGCGCAGATAAAATTTGACAAAGTAATACAACAATACCGTGTACCTGTTGCTGTTTACGCTGATTTCGAGTCTTCTTTACATCCGCTTGAACAACAAGAAGAGGACGTTACAAGGAGAAGCAAATACCAACTTCATTCACCAAACAGTTATTGCATACTAATTAAATCCACGTTGACTGAAGACCATCTTCAAAAATATGGACTATCATCTTCTCCAAAGATTTATCGCGGTGAAGAAGCAGCCAAATACTTTGTCGATGATCTGTATGACATAGCTGCAAAGGTAGAAGAACTGTATAGAACAAAGGTACCCATGTCACCTATGGAAGAAGAAGAGCTTCAACATTATGATTCAACAACAACGTGTTATCTGTGTAATAACACCTTTACACTGGATAACGTTAAAGTTCGTGACCACGATCATCTTACGGGAGCGTACAGAGGTGCAGCCTGTAACGCTTGCAACTTGAACTACAAACTACCATATTTCATCCCCGTAGTTCTGCACAATCTGAGTGGTTATGATTCGCACTTCATAATCCCCGAACTAGGAAGAGATAATGGAGCAATAGACGTTTTGGCTACTACAATGGAAAAATTTATAAGCTTTTCAAAAAAGGTGAGTAAAATTAAATTAAGGTTTGTTGATTCATTTAGATTTATGCCTTCAAGCCTCATGAAATTATCTGAAAATCTAAGAAGAACAGATTTGATAGAAACAAGCAAAATTGTACCCAATAGTAAAATGGATTTGGTTCTTCGAAAAGGAGTCTTCCCCTATGATTACATCGATGGACTGCATAGATTTGATGAAACATCACTACCTCCACCAGAACACTTCAAAAACAAACTTAATGATTCGGAAATATCACTTGAGGACTATCAACACGCACGTCGAGTATGGAACGAGTTAGATATGAAGACCTTAGGAGATTACTCGGACTTTTATGTCAAACTAGATGTAACTCTTCTTTGTGATGTAATGGAAGAATTCCGAAACACCTATTTTGCTGCATACGGTTTGGACCCTCTGCATTCGTATACTTCACCAGGATTAGCTTGGCAAGCCATGTTAAAAGAAACAAAATGCAAACTCCAACTTTTAACAGATATTGACATGGTTTTAATGGTTGAAGCTGGAGTAAGAGGCGGATTGACCCAAAGTGTTACCAGACATGTCAAAGCCAACAACAAATACCTTCCCGATTACGATGAAACCAAACCGTCAACCTATTTAGGATATTTCGATGCAAATAACCTGTACGGATGGGCAATATCAAACCCACTTCCTTTTGATAACTTTAAATGGATTAATCCCGACTCTATTGGCGATATTTTACAAATTCCGAAACATGGTGACACTGGATATATTTTGGATTGCGATTTTGAATACCCAGAAAATTTACATGATCTTCATTATGACCTTCCACTTCTTGCTAAAACAGAAATTTCACCAATTGGAAAACACCCCAAATTAATGATGACATTAAATAATAAACAATGCTACGTGGCTCACTTTTGGGTGGTTCAACAAGCTATCGAATTAGGACTACGTCTAAAAAAAATTAATAGAGTTTTGGAATTTTCTCAATCATGCTGGTTGAAACCCTACATTGATTCAAATACCATCAGAAGAGCAGCAGCTACATCAGACTTTCAAAAAGATTTCTTTAAATTAATGAATAATGCGATATTTGGAAAAACATTGGAAAACAAAAGAAGACATAAAAATGTTAAACTTGTTACCGACGCAAAAAAATTACAGAAACTAGTACAGCAGCCAAATTTTGGAACATCTATAATTATTAATGAAAAACTTGTAGCAGTGTCCATGAAGAAGACGAGTGTGAAGATGGATCGTCCTTTGTATATAGGCATGTCAATCTTGGACATCTCAAAAACACACATGTACGACTTTCACTACAACAAAATGGTGGCGTTCTACGGAAGAGAAAATATATCTATTACATATATGGACACTGACGCTTTCATATATTGCATAGTAACATTGGACATGTATAAAGACTTACGTACATTTATTTACAAGAACGACTTTGATTTCTCCGATTATCCAAAAGATCATCCAAACTACGACAATGGCAGACACAAAAAAGTACTAGGCAAATTCAAGGATGAGGCTAATGGTGTTCTACTTGAAGAGATTGTTGCACTGATGTCTAAACTATATTCTTTGAAACTCTTTAATGAAAAAGAAGAAGAAGAAGAAAAGAACAATAGCTATATTAAGAAATCTAAAGGTGTGAAGAGTTTATATTTAAAGAAGAAATTGCATTTTGAACACTACAAGCAATGCTTATTTGAGGATAACATCATTACAGCTAAATTCAACACCATCAGAAGTTTTAACCATCAGCAGTACAGCGTGACTGAAGTTAAAAAGGCGCTATCCTGTAATGACGACAAAAGACAAACCCTTCCAGACAAAATCAACACATTGCCATTCGGCCACTACTCCCTCAACCCTATTGACGAGTAACCTTTTCATCGTCCTAGATCCTTTATCCTTTTCCTTTCCGTAAAAAAAGGGGAAACACAGCAATGTTAAGCTGTGTTTCCCCTTTTTTTACACAAGTTTTGAATGACCTTGAACTATATGTATATATATAAGCAGATTTATACCATAGAATATTTAATACCATATCAGCTGCCTTCGTGAAACCATCATGTCAGACCTGAAGGAGAAGATTATTAATGAACTACACAAACCTGCAAGAATAAAGTTTCCAAGAAGAAATACTGTTATAAAAGGGATAAATGATCTATATCAAGCGGATTTAATTGAAATGCGACCGCATAGCAGAATAAACAAAGGATTTAAATATATACTCACAATTATTAATTGTTTTACAAAAGTTGCAGACGCTTTGCCTCTAAAGGACAAGACTGGTAAAAGCGTAACAGAAGCCATGGAAATAGCCATAAAAAGAGATAAAAACAAAATTAAACATTTACAAACTGATGATGGAACAGAATACTTTAATACAAACTTTGCACAGTTAATGAATAAATATAAAATAAATCATTATTCTACAAATTCAGAGAAAAAAGCAGCTATTGTAGAAAGATTCAATAGAACCTTAAAAGGAGCACTGTATAAACAATTTTCAAAAAGAGGTTCTTACGTATGGTATGATGTTTTACCACAATTAATAAATGATTATAACAACAGGTTTCATAGAACTATTGGTATGAAACCTAACAAAGTAAATAGAAGAAATGCAAAAGATGTATTAAAACGCATAAAGAAAAATACAAAGCCTAAAGTAGAAAAAATGCAGCCAAGAAAATTTAATGTAAGTGATAAAGTACGGATTAGTAAATATAAGGGAGTGTTTACCAAGAAATACCTTCCCAATTGGACGAATGAAGTTTTTACAGTGTATAAAGTGCAACCGACTGTACCTGAAACGTATATCTTAAAAGATAACAAAGGAGATTTGTTGCAAGGTGCATTTTATGGACATGAAATGTTAAAGTCAACAGTAGGTGATGTATATCTTGTTGAAAAAGTGTTACAAAGAAAAAAGGACGCAGTTAAAGTGCGGTGGTTAGGGTTTAACAAAACTGAGGATTCATGGATACCTATAAAGGACTTGGTTTAATGCAAGCAACTCATTTCATCGTTAACCTTTGAGCAGGATGGAGATTATTCACCATAAAGATCGATTCAATATTAATAACATAGATGATTTAACTGTGGATAACGTTAAAATCAACAATGGTAAACACGGTAGTTTACTTCCAAACACTGTTCGATGTATAGTAAGTGGCCCCTCAAACTGCGGAAAGACCAATGTTGTCTTTAATTTGATCACTAATCCGCAGGGATTAAGGTTTAATAACCTATATATTTTTTCAAAGTCTCTACATCAACCAAAGTATCAATTGCTGGATAAAATCCTATCTGATGTGTCTGATGATAATTTTTACAAATTTAACGCTAGTGATAGTATTATGCAACCAAACGAAGCGAAACCGTATTCTGTATTTATATTTGACGATGTATCTTGTGAAAATCAGGATACTATTGGAAACTACTTTGCCATGGGAAGACATAATAACATCGACAGCATATATATAGGACAAACTTATAGCAAAATCCCAAAACAACTTATCAGAGATAATGCAAATATTCTAATTGTATTCAAACAAGATGATACTAACCTAAAACATATATATAACGATCATGTGAATGCGGATATGCCATTTGAAAAGTTTAAAGAGCTTTGCGGAAAAGCATGGGCGGAAAAGTATGGATTCTTGGTTATTATGAAAGATCAAGCTATAAAAGATGGTCGTTATAGAATAGGTTTTGATAAATTTGTTTTAATACACTGATTAGCGGTATTACTGTACAAGTCGTCAGGGTGTGAAGATGGTTAACCAGGAAAAGCTATTAAAAGAAATAAAATCACTTAGTGATTCTATTAGACAAAAAAACCGAGCTTTAAAATCAGGTATAAATGAAAGAGAGCAATTTTTAGAAACAACATTCAAACCCGTTACTGAACCTTTAAAGCGATTAGCACAAAATATGGAAAAACCTTCAATTCGCTTCGAAGGAGACAAAATGCTACCAATTTCCAAATATGAAGAAGAATTTCAGAATGATGAAAGTTTTGGTCAGTTACAAACATCTAAAGAAAGCGACGAGTATGAAGAAAGCGGTGATATAGAGGATTTAAAGGAAAAGGAAATTGCAGAAGATACAAGTACAGAAGATACAATTGTAGAAGATACAAGAGCAGAAGAAGAGGATATTAACCCATCCAACTTAAGCAAATTAGGCACGGATATTATGTTTAAAGGAACTCTTGGAAGAACATATACGTTAAAAATGTTACACGCCGCACATGCTAATCGAAATTTTCATACCCATGGAGCTAGAATAGAGGATAAAGGATTAATGATTGGAGATAGCAAGTTAGAGATAAACGAAAATGATGATATAGTTATTGGAGATAAGAAATATAAAGGTACAAAAGGTTTGTTTGAACTTATCTTTAAAAATAATCCTGGTAAATATACTAAAAGGGATTTACAATTGTTTAAAAATATATTAGAGTATACAAATGCACATAGAAAGAAGTATTCCAAAGACCTACCTATTCATAGAAATCGGTCAATAAAATATACAAGTATTATATCTAGTCTTTTCCCCTCGAAATCAAAAAAAGCTCAAATTAAAAGAAGAGCTTTATCTTCTGCTGAATTAAATGTTTTGCATAAAAAAAGAAAAACAACTGATCCTACCACATCTGGAAGGGGATTATTGAAAAATTTGTATAAAACTAATATAATATATTACAACGATATAAATAAGTTAGTTGATCGAATGAGGTTATTACATGAAGCTATGGAAGCCGGGCACACTGGTTTAGAAAACGAATGGGTAGCTTTGGTTGATGAACTGCGAAAACAAGGAATAATTGTTCAGTAGACGTATATATAATAAGAACCTAAACGATAGCGATTCAGTTACATCATGAGTGTGGACAAGTTTGGACGGTATTCCGAGTTTGGAGTAAAATCTGGATATAGTGAAAAAATAGCTGGGTTTCCGTTAACACCTGACGGCAACTATAATTTTGAAGAAAAAGTAATTCAAAATGTTGGTGATCCGCTTATGTCGTCTGATGCGGTTACGGTACAGTACATGAAAAAAAGAACCCCAACTGTACACGAAGATCATTGGGGGTTTTCCGGTAAAAGGTTAAGCGATATACAATATCCCATTTATGATGGTGAAGCAGTAAATTTAGCTACTCTAAAATTGTTAACGATTTACAAAAGGAATAAAACTGATACAAGCTATGATGTAAAAAAATTAAAATTATCAAATGTAGGTGATTGTGAGCAGGATGGAGACGCTGTAAATAAGAAAATGTTTGATATTGTACACAAGAAATGGACTACGGAATATGAAAAACATTTAGAAAGGTTTGGCGCAGCTCTATTCCATTATATCCATCGGGCTTCAGGAAGAGATGCAGCTTCAGATGTTGACAGTCACAATTATTTAGACTGGAAAAATATACACAATCCAGAGAAACCTAATCAACGAGATAAACCGTCTGAGCTTTCTAATGTCAAGACATTAGGAAAGGAGGATAAAGTGAATGTGATTAATGAACCAACAGAAAACAATGAAGATTACATAAGAGAAAAAAGAATTTAAAATACCCATGATAAGGGATAAAGCATCAGTCATATTCGAGAGACGATACAGAGAGGATGATGGAATCCAATATTACTGCTTGGAGTTTAATATCTCAAGAGCCGAGATTTCCCCAAGGAGTGTTGACAGATGGATTTGTTCAACGGTTTGATAGATATATGGATTGGGAACAACTTTCCATACACTACCTCTTTACAATGACTATGTTAAGAATTTATTTTCACAGAGTTAACTGGATCCATATTTTACAAAGACAACAGTTTTCAGAAGACTTCCTCGTAGAGATGACATCAAATTTTAATAACTGTTGGGAAGTAATAAGTAAATATCAAAATCTCTCTGAGAATTACATTGACAATTTTAAAGATAAACTAGACTGGGATGTGTTATTCAATTACCAACGATTCAGTGGCAAGTTTCTAAGGGAACATGACAACTATTTAAAGTTTATTCATTTGACCGAAGACAACGATACCATCACCAGCGGAGAAACATCTGGAACATCTTCAATTACACCTTATTTCTATTTTTACTACTTTTATTTAATATGTCTACATTTAATTAATAAATCCATTTCTATATAATAAATGGATTTTAAACAGTATATAATACAAGAAACCAAAACTGATATTACTTCATTGTAAAACATTTATAGAGTGCACCTACTGATTGTAGGTTTTGCTATAAATAGTCATGTCGAGGGTTAAACGCATCAGTCATAATCGAGAGAGATTACAGAGAGGAAGGGGAATAGCATCAACAGCATTTTCTCTATTGAGTTAACCGGTTGGAGCTATAGTTAACAAGGCGATTGATTTATTATCTGTGGAATTACATTTACCTGGAGGATATCAATATTGTGGTCCTGGAACCAAATTAGAGAAACGTCTTGCCAGAGGAGATCCTGGAATAAATAAGCTCGATCAGGCTTGTAAACAGCACGATATAGCGTATTCCAAATTTGGTGATACTAAAAATAGATCAATAGCAGATAGAGCACTTGCTGAGAAAGATTGGCAAAGAGTAAAATCTAGTGACGCAAGTATTGGTGAAAAAGCAGCGTCTTTAGCAGTAACAGCAGCAATGAAAGCAAAAACTACAATTGGAGGAGGAAAGAGAAGAAGGCGTGGGAAAAAACCCGCTAAGAAACAAGGAGGTAATATCAGAAGAAAACGTCGATCTACCAGTGGTAAAGCTAAAAAGAAACCAACAATATGGTCAATGATAAAAAAGGGAGGAGGATTATACCTAAGACCGTATCGTGTGTATTAAATAAGAAAGAGCAATTAATAATTAAAAACAAAGAATTAACCAATGAAGAACTGATTACATATGCTTCTTGTTTGAAAATCCCATTTTTTAGAGGAGTATTTATGAAAGATGAATTACCGGTTAAAATGTGGAAAAATGAGACTGGTATTGTAAATTTGGATAATAGTGAAGGATTAGGCACTTATTGGGTGTGTTACAAGAAACTTGGTAAAACCATTTATTATTTCGACAGTTTTGGAGACCTTCCACCACCGAAAGAACTTCAACGATACTTTCGTGCGGCAGAAAATGTTTTTTACAATCATACAAGAAAACAACCTGATGATACATCCATTTGCGGTCATTTATGTTTAGACTTTTTAGCTAAAAGTGTTAGTCAACTTTAAGATGTCCTCGTATACAGTGTCATTAACCGGTAACTCATGTACTTTGCGCAGTATTCTGTTTCCAGCACTACGTTTGCAAAAAGGAAGACTATGGGAAGCCGCATTATTGGATTTAACAACATATAACTCTATTCCAAACGTTAGTGAAGGAATTAATAACAAAATACATTATTAGAAGACAAAAGATGATAAAGGAAAGTATTCAGCTTTGGAAGAATTCAGTTTACCAAAAGGAGCTTATGAAATTGATAATATAAATGAAGTTATACAAAAACATATGGGAAAAGAAAATATAACGATAAAAGGCAATAACAATACAATGAAAGCCGAAATTACTTCTAAGTATTCTATTGATTTTAGTCAAGAACATTCAATTGGTAGTTTATTGGGGTTTTCTAAGGAAACAAAAGTATTAGAACCTAATAAAACTCATTCTGGGAATAAAACTGTGACGATCATCAAAGTTAATAGCATAGACATTACATGTAACATTATACAAGGATCCTACAGAGATGGAGAGAATCGTCATATATTACACACATTCTACCCATCAGTTGCACCGAGTTTCAAGATAGTAGAAAAGCCTCAAAACCTTGTGTACCTACCGTTAAACACCAGTTTCATTTCAGACATCGTGCTGAACATAGTGGATCAAGATGGAAACCTTATTGACTTTAGAGGAGAAGCTATTACTGTAAGAATACATATAAAATCATCCGCTTAGACAATGGGGTTATCATTTAAAAAGAGAGAGCCAACCAGCAAAGAGGTCAGTAGCTCATCAGCTGTAGAAGGATTAACAAGTGACAACATTCGTTTTCTAGAAGAAATTGGATTAAAGGTCATTAACAATGGATATACTGGATATAGCGCAGGGTCCAACATTCGACGAGACCTTATGGGAAAAGGAATATCACACGCACAACCCTTACGATTCGTCCAAATTAAACAATAACGATGAAATTAGGATTCCTATACAAAAACAAGACATTTATACTCTTCCATGTGAAAGTTATATATATATTGAAGGAAAAGTAACAAAATCTGATGGTACTGCTGGAACCACTGTTCCGTTCATAAATAATCCTATGGCATTTTTGTTTGACGAGATTAGATATGAAATTTCAGGAGTTACAGTCGATTCAACAAAAAAGGTTGGAATTTCCAGTACATTGAAAGGATTAGCGTCTTTAACACCAAATGAGAAGAATCTGTTAGCTGTTGCAGGATGGGTTGCACCAGACAAAAGTACAATCGCTCCTGACTCTTCGGGAAACTTTGATTTCTACATACCTTTAAGATTACTCCTAGGATTTGCTGAAGACTACAGAAGAATAATAATAAATGTAAAACAAGAACTAGTTTTATTAAGATCATCAAACGATAATTATATTATTAAAGCAGCTGCTGGAACAACTGATGCCAATTTAGACTGGAAATTAACATTAGACAAGATTGTTTGGAGAGTACCACATGTGCGACTAAATGATGAACACAGGATTACATTATTAAGAAAGTTAAAATCAGATCGAGACATTGTAATGCCATTCAGAAGCTGGGAGTTTCATGAATACCCCGTTTTACCTACAACACAACGGCATACATGGACTGTAAAAACTTCTACTCATTTGGAAAAAGCGAGATATGTAATATTTGGATTACAAACGAAGAAGAAAAGTATAATAACTGAAAATGCTGATGAATTTGACCATTGTAAATTAACAAACTGTAAGTTGTTCCTGAATTCACAATTCTTTCCCTACGACAACTTTAATATTTCTTTTGATAAAAAAAGGTACAGTGTTTTATACGATATGTACGCTAGGTTCCAAAATTCATATTACGGCAAAACAAATACACCTCTACTATCTCCCGTACAGTTTGAATCGAAAGCTCCGATTGTTGTAATTGATTGTTCCAAACAAAATGAATCTGTAAAATCGTCTAGTGTTGATATAAAAATAGAAATGGAATTTCAAGAAAATGTACCTGCAAATACATCTGCGTATTGTTTAATTTTGCACGATAACATTGTTACATACACACCGTTGACCGGTATTGTAAAGACAGTATTGTAAAACGTTGTACCACCACCGGCACCGCCACTGTCGCTAACCTATAAATAGCGGAGCAACAATGCAGGTCTTCAGTTGATCGTCTATCGTCGCATGGGTAACATCTTCTACAAAATAAGTTCTCCATCTGTTGTACAAGGTGATGCAGAGGTAGCACCGTTATTGGAACGTGATAATACTAGTGAAGCAGAAATCATCAAGGAAATAACTGCATTTTTAAAGTTTGGTAAAAGAGATAGAGAGGAGGAAAGTAATGCAGACCCATCAAAGGTAGTACCAAAGAGGAAGAAGAAAGTTGAAGAAAATTTTCCTCCTCACATTTTAACTGAAGTTTTTTTACGAATCTTTTACCCCATCTCAGCATGCATCAGTAAAAGTGTATCAGTTGGATTGATGAAGTCATTGGATTATTCCCCTACAGTAATACTACACCATGGAACAAAAAAGGTTTTATTTTCGCAAAATGCTTGGGAGTCATTTTTGAAACATGTACATTTAATAGAATGTTATTTAACTAACAGTTTGTGTGGAAGGAAAACACATATTCGACTTTTGGATTGTGACAATGAAATCGATATTGTTAAACATCGCGGACAACTACAAGTGCGAATTAGAGACTTGACTCAACATGAAAATAAGATTCTACTGTCACGTGAAGAATTCTACGTTTTAAACTACGCAACAGAACCTATTACAAGGTACATGAGACAGTTGGTATTTTCAAGCGCTATTATTAAAGAATATTTGGTCGATACTTTGGAAAAACAACCTGATAGCACCATCGTGTACGGACCTGTGGATACATCTATTTTTAATAGAATACTTCATGAAGTTTGCATGTGGAGAAAGTTAAAGGATTTTGAACCACTTGTAGAAATCGCTACAGAAGCTACAGAAGAAACAACACAGGAAGAAGAAACGGAGAAACAAGAAGAAGAAGAAAACGAAACACAAGAAGAAGAAGTTAAAAAAGACTAAAGTTTGACTTAGTAAAGAAGAACACACGTGGGGTAGGCCTATTGGGGACGGTGCCCACGTTAAATATACACCAACGCGCCTGCAACTGTACGGCCTGGTATTTAACCTACCGTGGTGTGGAAAACAGTTTAGTTGATCGCTAGGTGCCATGATGAGCGGAGGGGATGAAGAAGTGAGTGTAAATCCTTGTGTAATAGAATTTCAAGCATTTCGAAATAATGATGATAGGTTTATTATCAAGGAATTAGTAATTTTAGACTTGCTTACATTTGTAGCCTACCCATTCACGTTTGAAGCTCCTTTTTCTTTTAACAAACTTAACACCAAAGCAAAAAGTACAAACAAATGGATAACAAACTACTTTCATCACATACATTGGTATGAAGGATTTATAAGCTACAGTAATCTGCACAGTATTATGTTTAACTTTTGCAAACAATATTCACATATATACACAAGAGGATTAGAAAAAAAAATAACTGGATACAAAAGTACACGCACGGTGATGTTTTCGATATAACTATCAGTAAGGACTTTAACATTAATCTCGGTAATATTTGCGTCGCTGCAAAAGATCTTAAACACGGCCAAACAAACTGTGCATTGTACAACGCATATCGTTTGGCTGCTTACTTGAAACAAACGCAGGAATGTGGTGGGGGTAGCGGAGAACAGAAATGTGGTGGGGGTAGCGGGGCCTATAAATACGAGGAGACAGCACCGCTCCAGCACGAGTATTATTCGAGACTCCGAAGAGGCAACATCACAGAATACACCACAACCACCACTGACGAAGATGGCATCACAACAGTTTCTACAAACACTGGTTGATCAATTCAACACTCATTCAAAATCCGACCTTCTGCTAACTAAAAAGTGTTCAGAACTAAAAGAACAAAAACACTACATTATTCATAACATCAAGAAAGTGGAAACCACACATGGAGAAGCAATTCTAGTTTCATTGAGCGAAGGACCTTTCACTCCAGGAGATGAGCCGAAGTTTCAAGTATTTCTTCCAAAACGATTTGTTCAACTGCTACAAAATGAAGATTTGCGAGATATTCAACCGGGGACGTTGTATTTGGTATCACACGGTGTAAGCGGCAACAACTCTACGGAACTCACTCTGCACATCACGCATATTTGTACATAATGTCTCTGTTTGTATTTCTCTGTTTGTATTTCTAGTCATTAATGTTAGACTTAAGCTTATTGTATTGTAAGATGTTTGTTTAATAAAGAAAAGAAAAAAAAGAAAAAAAGAAAAAGAAAAACAGCAACACAGCAGTATATTATTTTATATACTGCTGTGTTGCTTTTTTTTAAATTCAAATGGGTGACCTTGAACTTTCATTCAGGGTTAACTTATGCAGAGGTATAAAAGAGAGGGAGCAGTGAAGTTAGTCTCAGTCTTGTCTAACACACGCTGCAGCTAACATGTCGGTGCCACCTATGAACAATTTATTTTTCGATAACAATTTGAAGACATATTGTTGCGAGTTACAATGTTTTAAAATACCAGGCAATCAAGTTGACGGGAAAGCTTGTCGTAAGTGCAAGTGTTTCAGCTATTGCATATATAGATGTAAAACGTATCAAATGAACCGACAAGATAAAATACAAGAATTACGCCGACGGCTTGCATTACTTTGGCGGCGAATGGAGTAGCAACCATCTGCCGCGCACTTGCCACCTGCCGCCTACCATCTGCCGCCTGCCATATGCCGTCCGCCATCTGCTCCGCCCCACCACACTTTTACCCCCACCATTTTGTTTGATACCAAAACGCTAGTTAGCGAATAGTCAGTACAGCTCCGGCTCTTGACCAGTGTACATCGAGCTCTCTGTTGAAATGTCCATCAAAATTAGGTGTATTCATTATGACTCTATTCATCTGGCGACTTTCCAAGACCTCGAGGTTTTTAATGAAGAGTTAAGACTTCTCATTGCGTCCGGTTACGATTTATCTTTGGAACTTTACGCATCAAAAAACAACATGGACTCTGCGCAGGAATCGAAGTATCTACCGTCTTTCATCAGAAAGCGAAGTGATGGCCGCAACTCGTCCGGATCAACAACATCGATGACGACAAACAACGGGGAACTATTGTAAACATAAATTATTGTAAACATAACTTATTGTAAATAAAAATAAAAGTAAAAAGAAAAGTAATAAATGAAATAGTACTACCTCGCACTCGTATCATTCGATTGCTTCATTCGATTGTTTTCATTCGATATTTGTATCGAATGAAAACTATCGAATCACAATCGGATTTTAAGCGTGCGAGGTAGTACTTTTTTAAAATTACCTCCCCGTGACCTTGACCTTTAAACTTTCCCTCATTACGTCACAAAACCGCCTACGTCACTGGCTGAGGCTCAGATGACGTGTTTAATGACTCAGCGCATCCGGTCACGTGACCGGATGACGTCACTTCCGGTCTAGCAGCCTCAAATGCCCACTACTCACATAGGATACTTTTTACCCCGGAAAATATGAAGGGTTCTACCCCTTTGGCTTTTAAAGTTGACATATTATTCCTTATGGGAACATGTGTTTATAATTTTCTGCTTTCAGTTAATAAACAGATAATGTTTCGTTAAAACAGCTGATTTTGTAAACAGTGTATTTGTCCAAACATGGCATTTAAAAAATTACAATACTATAATTTTCTATTAGGAGTATATCTAAACATACTTGAAAGGCATAAATATATGTTCATTATGGAAATAAAAACCTACTTGAATGGCAACTCAACCTCTTTTTTCGATAGGCGAGTGAGCGATGCGAACGAGCTCATAAGTAGGGGGTATTAGACAGCGTTGAGTGTGGCGGGTGTGTGGGTGACGTCATGCGGGTGAGGTCAATGACCTCCGCCTCCGTCTCCGCCTCCGCCTACTCCCCCCGCCACGCCCACGCCTCCTCCTCCTTCTCCTCCTCCTACGGCCACCACTTTGCTCTTTCTACGCAGTTGCTCCTAATGCGCAGCACTTTAGAGAACAATGGACTTCCAGGAACCGAGGCGCCGGGCTGTCGGTGTGAATAATTTCTTTTGTTCGCCGGGGTGGATCACGCACGGAAGAAGAAAACATTAACATTTAACAATGCGCGTACCTCATACCACTCATTATGCATAATTAATTAAATGTATGAATAATTAATTAGATTAATGCATAATTAATTAGATAAATGCATAATTAATTAGATGAATGCATAATTAAATATATGCGTTGCCAACACAATACTATTCGTTCACATTTTTATTCGCGGTTGTTACTCGGTTTTCATTCGATTGGTGACTCACTACTGTCCTTTTACGATTATGTTGGCGACTTTTACTACTGTCCGTTTGCGATTTAGTTGGCTACTCTCACTCCTGTCTGTTTACGATTTGGTTGGCGCATCTTAACAAAGAAAAATAGCTATATCTTCGTTGTTTATCGATCGATTTCGACGAGACTCGGTATATGAACAATATAATTGATACATACACTGATGACGTCATCATAATTTACCGACTTTGTTTTTCAAGGTCGCTTCACTGGAAGCCTAAACCTAAAAATGGCTGTATCTCCGTTATTTCCGGAACGATTTCAACCAAACTTCGTCTACCCCCAATAACTTTGCTCAGGTCCCATTAAATACGGGTTGCCAATCCGGGAAATTGAAGGCGCTACAAACTTAAAAAAATCATATCTCACAAACTAATAGGAATGTTTTGACGAAACTCGGTATTTAAGGATAATAAATTACGCTCTATAAGACTAGGTGACTACCGTCTACCAGAATTTTCTTTCAAGTACACTTTACTGGAAGACCAAAATATCAATAAATTCATTAAAAATCGGTTTACTGGCAAATTTTTGCAAGACCTAGTATTTACGTTTATCAATGCACAGTCTAACATTTACGGTGCAAACAGTACGTCTAACATATGTTTAAAGGTCACTTCACTTGAAGACCGAAATATAAATAAATTCGTTAAAAATCAGTTTACCATCAGATTTTTACAAGAATTACGCCGAAGGATTGCATTACTGTGGCGGCGAATGTAGTAGCAACCATCTGCCTCGCAACAGCTGCCACCTGCCGCCTGCCATCTGCCGTCCGCCATCTGCTCCGCCCCACCACACTTTTACCCCCACCATTTTGTTTGATACCAAAACGCTAGCTAGCGAATAGTCAGTACGAGCTCTCTGTTAAAATGTCCATCAAAATTAGGTGTATTCATTATGACTCTATTCATCTGGCGACTTTCCAAGACCTCGAGGTTTTTAATGAAGAGTTAAGACTTCTCATTGCGTCCGGTTACGATTTATCTTTGGAACTTTGCGCATCAAAAAACAACATGGACTCTGCGCAGGAATCGAAATATCTACCGTCTTTCATCAGAAAGCGAAGTGATGGCCGCAACTCGTCCGGATTAACAACATCGATGACAACGAACAACGGGGAACTATTGTAAACATGAATTATTGTAAATAAAATAAAGTAATATTTGTGATAGTACTACCTCGCACTCGTATCATTCGATTGCTTCATTCGATTGTTTTCATTCGATATTTCTTATCGATTAACTATCGAATCACAATCGGATTTTACGCGTGCGAGGTAGTACTTTTTTAAAATTACCTCCCCGTGACCTTGAACTTTAACCTTTCACTCATTACGTCACGAAACCGCCTACGTCACTGGCTCATCCTCAGATGACGTCTTTCATGACGCAGCGCTTCCGGTCACGTGACCGGAAGCCATAAATCAAGTGAGCCAAAAGTCCCCTTTCCACACTACTAGTTGGTACAAATAATACATACGGGTTGGCTATTAAACACATATTTTATAATGCAAGACGAAAAATTTTCGAGGTTTTGTGAGGTAATATAAACACTCAAATTTCTATTTTCAATTTGAGTCCATTTCGACTTATGACCACTGACACACTATTACCTAATTTACTATATAAAAAAATAGGTGTAAGGGATAGAAATAACACCAATATATTCTGTTAATGTGGCTATAAGTATTAAGCTTACAAAACTACCAAAGTTATAATTGAAATTAAAGATATTTCTTCGTCTTGCTTTACATAAAGTCCAAAAGTGTATGTTTGTTAACGGTTGTAGTTTTGCATTTCAGGAAGCGTTACTAGTCAGATGACATTATTTGATTAAAACTGGCTAAATACTAGTGGCTCTGTCCAAGTAGAATACCCGATGGTCATCACTCTTTGTTTGCGATACGGTGTTAACTACTAGGGCTGTTGGAGGGGCGATGTGCGCTAGTAGACTATTCGATGCGTACACTCCGTGGTTCAGTGTTCTGTCTTCTGATGGTTCAGTACATTTTCCCCCAAACAAACTCATGATTGTGAGGGTAGTAGAAGTTCGATGGCGGTAGGACTGACAACAGCAACATGAACAGTGATGCGCCTCTTCAGCATTGAGCCAACCACGTAACAACGAACAATTGGCAAGTGGGCAACGGTTCTTCAAGTTCTTGTGTTAACCGCAACTCAGCGTAATGGTGGGTAGCAGAGTGGTGATTGAGGCAAGTGATTCACAGCCGATGTCGGACATGTCAGTCACCAACACTTCGGCCGCTGATTGGTTGAAGGAATGTTTAACGTCCGTGATTAAAGTCTTTAAGACAAATTCTTTCTTTTATTCAGTCCTTTGGTGTAAATAATTGACCAATTAACGCGATATTTTCGTAGTTTATCGATCATCATATGATACGAAAAATCGCCTTGATTCCAGTCGAGACCATGATAGTGTTTGGTCAGCCAATCACTATCCTGAAGTTTGTCCTCTGACAGGAAATCTCGATCGAAAGGTGGACGGACGATGCAATGTAACAGTAACGTACGAGAGGACACTTCAATTACAACCACTTTTTTCACTATAAACTCGTTGTTATTATTCATGAAACATTGAATGTCCACTACAATTATTGATTTGTGATGAATGTCACTCCACCACTGCATTTGTCGTCGTTGGTAATGATCATTTTTCATGAATGGTAGTGCATGAGTAACGATATGATACTAAAACACGTCCACTCCGCATATTGATTTGAGAGAAAAAAAGGAAGAAAGAAGTGAGACCGGTGGATAAATGGATAGGACGCCCACGCGTCACTTACGTTTCTCGGAATTCGACGCAGGTGTTCTCTATTGTTCTGATTCTGACAGGGTTTAACATGTCTGTATATTTTTTCGTTTCTCAGAACTCGGCGCAGGTGTTCGATTGTTCTGATTCCTGGAATTTGGTGCATGTGTTCTATTGATTTATTGTTCTGACAGGTCTCGACATGTTGGTCTATTGTTCTAGGTGATCCATTGTTTCGATTCCTGGAATCGGCTCTAATGGGATGTGAGATTCTATCGTTTTATGCACGAGGATTATGCGCATTTGTTGGGTGTTGTGCATTCAACGATAGAACCAACTCCGGCGTGACTCACTGGTTTCGTCACCATTCTGCCTTTCCCGTCGTTTTTTGTTCTGCAATTTTCACCACTATCTGTTTTACACCACGCCAATAGTGGTATTACTGTCTGTGTTAAACCTGTGACTCTCGGTACTCCGGTAAATCGGTCCACCCACAAGTCTTCTAATCGTTTCACAATGTCCATAATCATAATGTATATTTCATAGTCTTTATTTTCGCCCAAATATATATTGCCGTTATGCGTAGAACCACCTCTGTGGTGTAATTGAATTTTCAAGAACACGTTACCCCGATTTTTGGGATTCTGTACTGTATTATAATAACCGGCATCGGTCCAACTGACTGTCGGCGAATCGTTCGAAGGTTTTAACACCAACCCAAAGTCTGTAGCATCACCACAGACACTTTCACTGATGTTGTCGTTTCTGCTACCGCTACTGGTAATGCTGCCGTGGGAAGAAATGATGGTTCTCTCGCTCTTTCATAAGAACGGGACAGTGAAGTCGTTGATGGCGACGATGTCCACTTCGCGTCGTGACTGATCTCCTGCAATGCTTTCATCAGTAGGGGGTATTAGACAGAGTTGCGTTTGGCGGGTGTGTGGGTGACGTCATGCGGGTGAGGTCAATGACCTCCGCCTCCGCCTCCACCTTCGCCTCCCTCCACCCCGCCCCACCCCCACTTCCACCTCCTCCTCCTCCACCTACGCCCACCACTTTGCTCTTTCTACGCAGTTGCTCCTAATGCGCAGCACTTTAGAGAACAATGGACTTCCAGGTACCAAGGCGCCGGGCTGTCGGTGTGAATAATTTCTTTTGTTCGCAGGGGTGGAGCACGCACGGAAGAAGAAAACATTAACATTTAACAGTGCGCGTACCTCATACTACTCATTATGCATAATTAATTAGATGTATGAATAATTAATTAGATTAATGCATGATTAATTATATGCGTTGCCAACACAATACTATTCGTTCTCATTTTTATTGGCGGTTGGTACACGGTTTTCATCCGGTTGGTGACTCACTACTGTCCTTTTACGATTATGTTGGCGACTTTTACTACTGTCCGTTTGTGATTTAGTTGGCTACTCTCACTCCTGTCTGTTTACGATTTTGTTGGCACATCTTAACAAAGAAAAATAGCTATATCTTCGTTGTTTATAGATCGATTTCGACGAGACTCGGTATATGAACATTATAATTGATACATATACTGATGACGTCATCATAATTTACCGACTTTGTTTTTCAAGGTCGCTTCACTGGAAGCCGAAACCTAAAAATGGCTGTATCTCCGTTATTTCCGGACTGATTTCATCCAAACTTCATCTACCCCCAATAACTTTTTCAGGTCCCACGTAATGCGGGTTGCCTATACCAGTCTACCGTCTACCAGAATTATTTTTCAAGGACACTTTACTGGAAGACTTAAATATAAATAAATGCATTAAAAATCGGTTTACTGGCAAATTTTTACAAAACCTAGTATTTACGTTTATCAATGCATAGTCTAACATTTACGGTGCAAACAGTAGGTCTAACATATGTTTAAAGGTCACTTTACTTGTAGATCAAAATATACATCAATTCGTTAAACATCGGTTTATTGGCGGATTTTTACAAAACCTGGTATTTACGTTTATCAATGCACAGTCTAACATTTAACGTAAAAATAGTACGTCTAATACATAGTTAAAGGTCACTTCACTTGTAGACCGAAATATAAATAAATTCGTTAAAAATCAGTTTACCATCAGATTATTACGAAACTCGGTATTAAAATTTACTAGTGTATAGTCCAACGTATAAAGTGCAAACAGTACGTCGAACATAGTTTTTAGGTCAGTTCACAGGGAGACCGAAGTACAAAAATACATTCTTATACTTCTATTTACTAAGTAATTTTAACGAAACACAGTGCTCTGATTTACTAAGATGAACTATAGTATATAAGGTAAAAGTAGTACGTGTAATGCGAGTTTCAGATTAAACTTTAATGGAAAACTAAAATATGAAAAAATTCGTAAAAAATCTGTTTTATTTTCTTAGTTTGACAAAACACAATATTTTAATTAAGTAGTGTGTAGTTGCACATATAACGTGCATTTAGTTTGATTATCATGTATTTCTAGGTCATTTTACCTAAAGAGCGAAGTACAATGAATTTGAACGCGGTTGTTTACGAAAATCAGTATTGTATGGTGTAACATATAACACTATCTAATCCCTAATCTTAGTTTACAATAGCTGGTCACATTTACCTCAACATTGATTTTACCGTGAATTTGTTTTCGGTTGTGTGTTTAGAGAAAGCATCGATAGAAAAAACTTGAAAAGGTATGTAACTTTTAATGAATAACAAAAATTCTCAGCTAGGATATAGAAACGATCAGTCAGCAGACACTTACAACTCAACACGCTTAAACTAAATACAAGGCATCGTTAATGGATTTAAATTGTGTGAAACGCACTTGTTATAATGTAAATATTAATTTTTTGTTGTTGTTTTTTTAGTCATGTGACATCCTTTTTACAATTTTTACTCATGTATTACGATTATAAATTAATATTTATAAGCTGGCTTATATGAAATAATATCACGTGACGGTAGTTCAAATATTCAGCTCTTGTCACAAACAGGTTGAAACCTGTTAAAATATCGATCTGTGATTGATGGAAATAAACCGCTCTTTGGTTGGTCAAAATTAGGCGTTCTTCTCTGTGATTGGTCAGGAGAGGAATTAAGAGTTGAGGAGAAGTACTGAAACTAGATCTTGAAGATCACAGCGAGTAGAGGAGCACTGAGGGGGAGAAGCCACTTTCGGCACTTTTTTCCCATGTTATTCTTATGGGGATCAGTTTTTGCACCGACGCCCGATCCTACCCTACACAAATTTTCTTTTTGGCCAGTACCCTTGCCTTAAATACATTTTCCCCATATATTTTTAAAATTTGCTCTAAATTCACTTTAATACATTCTTTGCAGAAATCCACGAGTTCTGGCTACTTGGGAACCCGAGCCATTTGACATATAATAAATCACCCTTCCTCCTAATTACCTTCTCTACCAAATACATGTCTTTATATTTAGTCTTTAACAATTCTTCTGTATAAAATCCTCCTTTGATTATATTGCCATTTTCATCTTTCAAAATGTAAGTCACAGGCTTTGTTTTCTTAACTTCTGCTATTGTAAAAAGCTCTCCCGTCCAGTTAGGGGTATATCCTTTACTAAATACATGTTTATATTTAGATATCCTTACACTATCCCCTACCTTATATCTTGGCTTTTTAACTTGTACTTTAGATGCTAACCTTTCATGTACATCTTTAGAGTTCTTAGCACTTACTTGGTTAGGCTTCATCCCTATGGATCTATGTACTTTATTATTATATCCTTATTAACTTTGGAAGTAAATCCAACCACTTGTAACTCCCTTGTGCACTAAACTCTCTACACAACCAATTCTTTAAAGTTCTCTGGAACCTTTCCACAATAGCCGCCTTAGTTGTAGAGTAAGTGTGGTAGTGATTAATATTTAGAATTTTCTTTAGTTTGGTAAAATGTTCATTAAAAAATTCTTTTCCGTTATCAAATTGAATATTTATTGTTATTGTTGTTGTATTTATTGTTTATTTCCAACTTCTCCACTGTACTTGTTTTGTATTGCTTTTTAAGGAAATAAAATCATTTATCATTTATCATTTATCATTTATCATTTTTAACTCCCTTTGGGAGAATAGTTTTTATAGCTTCTGTGACTACTAATCCAGTTTTATTCTTTAGTGGAGCAGCATAAGCTTTTTTAGAAAATGTGTCTATTAAAGTTAAAATATATTTATTCCCACAATTCTCTCTAGCATAATTCCGCATATCTATTAAATCTATTTGAACAGTTTCGTTTATACCCAACACCTTAAAAGACCTTCTAACATAATTCTTTCTCGCGGGCTTATGCAATTCGTAAGCAATTTTTTTCATTTTTTATTCTTTATTTTTAATGTTAACGTATCTGCCAGTCTCTGTCGTTTCAAAAACACCTCCATTGCTACCAATTAACATACCATCACTCATTCTTTGATATACATAGTTTTTTGGCAAATATGCCTCTCCGTCTAAAGTCTTAAATCCGCTTAAAGATGTAGGGTCTGCAACCAACAATTTAGGATTGTACATCATCAAATCGATTTGATTATTGTCTTGCATAAATTTATTAGTTTTATTGTTAAACCGTAATGCATGTGATTTTAAACAAATATCAAATTTAATATTGTATTGTCTAAAAGTTTTAATATTATCGTCATACCTCAAAACCTGTGACATTAAACAAATATCACTCCTATCTTTGCCTTCAGGTACATTCTTTATTAATTTGTCCTCTGCATCCCACATATCGCTATCTAATGTTAATACATTATAATTTTTATCCCCCTGTTTTATTATGCTTTTCTCACCTTTTGTTAATATTTGATTAACAACAGCCACATCATTTGGCAATGTTCCAGGTAAAATGGTTGTTAATTGCTTATTTTTACCATCAAATTTAAGACCGTCTAAAGTCACGGTCTGATGTTTTGTAACACAATCGTTCTCATCAACAGCGGGTTTAACACGAACTAGCCTTTTATTATTAAAATCCCAAAAGTTTAGATCCATTTTTGGTACTTGAGAGACGTTTACAACATCATCGCTTTCTTTACCAGCCAACAAATTACTTATTTTTCGCTTTTTGGCATTCCAAATACCATTCTCCGATTCCAAAAATTCATAATTATTTTTGTCTTGTACAAAGACACCATCTTTTCTTATTAAAGTTTGCTCTAATGTGGGTACAACGGTTGAGCTTTCACCTCGTTTAACATTAGTAATTTTGCGTTTATTAGCGTTCCAATTATTACTCTTGGATTCTAAAAACTTATATTTAGTATTACCTTGTACAAAAGCATCACCTTTTCTGGTTAACGTCTGCCCCAAAGTCGATACATTATCAGTAATATGTTTATTGGGATCGTCCCAATAAACATAGTCTATTTTATTACCAGTTACCTGCCTTAAACCTTCACCAACAGTCTTAAACAGGGGTTTAATTATATTAAGATATTTAGTGTGTTTATTACTTGACATCGCCGCACCTGTTTTATAACCCTTTAAATGTGCATATGTAGCTTCCAAAATCTCTTTATAATTTTGCAAATCAACCTGACTATAGTTTACGGGTTCTTTAAAAAGTTAACAATTCCCACAATCCCTTTGTCCCTTTATAAATTGTTTCTCCAACTGTAACATCATCATTGGCAATTTGAACTTCCTGATTCCCAATAAAAAATTTATTTTCTTCTCGCCTAATACCATATGTGGTGTCTGTCATACTACTTCTACTAAGGTAATTTCCTAAATAGTCTGATGCTAAAAGACCAAAATCTAATTTGTGCGGTGTTATCTGTGTTATTCTTGGTATTCTAGACGGGGTCTTTTCTAAAATCATTGGGAGAACTGGCCTCTCTGTTTTTGTGGCTAAATTTTGTAATTCTTGCAAAGGCTCTATTAACGGTTGGAATGTTTGGAACCTCTCTTCAGCCTCTAGAAATTTACCACGTTTTAATGCCCTATATTTTTCTCTTATTTGTTTTGCAGAGTCTACCAATTCTTGTTGAATATTTGTTTTCATTTTATTTACATTTTATTTATCTCATTTGTCAAAGGATTATACTCAAACACTTTATCGTGTATTATTAGGCAATATGCAGATGTGTTTGAAGGGACATTTTCTGCAGTTTCAATTTCTAATTTAATATCTACAACCCCCTCTTTTATTGATTCATTCTGCCTAGAACAATCTATTACAATTAGAGGATATTTCTTTATAAAGTCAGCTCTGTTAAACATAGGATCGGGGACGGTGTTGTAGTAACTCTCCCTAAACCTCACAAACATCTCATAAGCTTTAGAGGCATCTCCATTTTCAAAGTCGAGATTTAAATCACTATAGGGATAAAATTCAGAGTTTAAAAACACTTTGAGATTTTTCAATTTACAGTGATCAAATTCATCAGTTCTTTTTCGTGCACTGTTGTCCCTACCAGTTTGGAAACCAAATATAATGTACCTGGGCTTCTCCAAACTCGAAGACGTCTTAACTGACCATGTATGTCTCTTGGTTTCGGGGTATGATGGGAGTTCGTGTAGCTCCAAACTTCTAAATGCAATTTGCAAATTTTTATTTTGCAATAACATCTTTTGTAATTGAAGCTTCTCCCCATCAGATGGCACCACATGCGGCATCACCCACTGAATCGATTTAAGTGTAATTTTAGGAATAGGATCGACCCCAGTTGGAGCATTAGATGTTGTTAATATACAATTTAAGTCGTTTTTGGATCTTTTCAACACCAATTCTTGTTTTTACATTTACTAAAACCTTATTAAAATCCTCAAACACACCCATTAACAGCTCTAACGGGACACAAGTACTAAACTTGCCGCTTTTATGGAACTCCTTTAAATTTTCATCAGAATCAAATGCTACATTTGACAATTTAGTTGTTTTATTGTAAGAGCACAATATTTTCATAAGACTGGAAATTCCTGGATTTCTTACAATATCTATTTATTTACCAGCAACTTCATATCTAATTTCGTCAAATAAGAATGCAAATGCATTATTTATAAAATGTCCTTTATCATGATTCTCTATTTCTCCTTTAATATACAGATAACTCCTACATGGGAGTGTTAGTAAATCTTGGTTATTTATGCATATTCGAATTTCATCGGAATTATTTATTGCTAAAGTGTTGTGTGGAACATAGGAGTGATTTGTAATTTTAACCACGCTATCGTCGCATTGGGATTTTCCTGTAACGTCTAGAAAATCTTCCATTTTTATTAATAGAAAATTTTAACTTCAACCCAATTGATCGCAGAAACCTGGCATTTTGCACACTCAGTCCGTTCTTGTAAATTCTCATATCTTTTTTATATGACAAGTAATTGTAGTTTCTTCTTTATTAAAGTCAATTGGCTTGTCGTGTTGATCTGCAAATGTAATGCTAACAACATCTAAACTTCTCTTATTTACAGGGAAGTATATAATATTTCTGGGGACCTCAATAATTTTGTAGCCGGGAGGAGCTTCTGGGTAAAAACTGTGTATGGTGTGTGATTTGTCACCATTTAAATAAGACCCATTCGCAATATTACATTTTACTCTAATCACATTTACATTATTTATGTTGATTTTATTTACGGATTTAAACGCAATATCTGGAGTAGAAAATCCTTTAAATCCCAATAATTCAGACCCTAAACACGGTTTTGTAAAATCAAACACATGGCCAGAATGTAATGTGGCTTTCATAGTTTTATTATCGGCTATAAGTACAAAATCTGGGAGTTGCTTTTGAATTTCCTTCGCAAGCTCAAACACTTCGTATGTACCTTCAGCAATTTCAATTACATTTGGAGCTTTGTGATCGTAATAATACACATCCTCACCCTGGTCTATAGTTAATTTTGTGTCTTTAAGTTTATTTAATTTTGGAACCAGCCCTTTGTAAAATATAAGTTTGACTTTTGTATTAATTAATGCTACTTTATTTTGTATAATAACTTCAACTTTACCATCTAATGCCCGGTTTAATTCGTCAATTGTAACCTCCCCTTTTGGGGTTGTAATTTTGTGCATTTTGTAATATGTCAAAGTATTTAGAGGTTTTTTAACATTAAATATAGAATTATAACTTTGAAAATCTACCAGTCCAATTACATAATCACCATTTAATTCTATAGGAGGAAAGAACACCGACTTCAACTCTGGCTCTGTACCCGTAAATGTTATAGTAAATGAATCCATTTTTATAAAATAAAATTTTTCAGAAATGATAAACATAAAATTCCACAAATGGAACTGTTTAAATCTTGTATTTGATCAGTTGTATAGTAAATTTTAGATGGTACAAAATATTCAATTACCTCTTTTGGAGGCTGTATTCCAATTGGGTCAAAATATATTACAATATCTTTATTTTTACGATGTGCTGTCCAATGTGTGCCCCTGTCACTGTCTAAATTAATAATTCCACATTCTTTTACTTTTGGTCTCTGTTTTCTTAGTTTGTTTTTTAGGTACACTCCTCGAAAGTGAGGCACGTCTCTTGCGGCCTCTAACAGCTGAAAGTTGTCCATCTTTTTTATTAAATTTTAATCCCATTCCCATTTTTGCCTTGGCCTTCATCAAATTTGTCACTGCATAAGCTGCTGCTTTTTCGGCCAGATTGGCGTCCTTTGCCGAAACCCTAGTCCAAGCCTGGTCCGCTAATCTCATATCTGCCTTGTTCCGGGTGGCTGTATCAGGATTATTCATGTAGAATATGTCGTGCTCTTTACAATAAGAGTCTAGCTTATTTTTTTGAGGTACATTTCTGTCTAAATTTTCACGTATCTTAGTTCCAGGACCACAATATGAATCTGACGGGATGTGGAGGGGGAAAGGAAGGTTGTTTATAAGGGTATTTAACAAGCCACGGCCTCTATATGGCTTTAAGAATAATCCCTTACCTTGGACCTTTTTACACTTTCTCTTTGCCATTTTTATTATATAAAAAATGTCATTTATTCAACAAAAGAACAAATTTAAATAGCACATAAAGAAAATACACCAAAGAAGTTGGGTCTATTTCCTAATAATATTCGCTGTCTTATAATAGGGCCTAGCGGTTCGGGGAAGACCGTTGTAATTTATAACTTAATTGTAAAAAAGCAAGGATTAAAGTTTACAAATTTATATATTATATCCAAATCTTTAGAACAAGAAAAACATAAAAAAATAATTGAAATATTCCGTCTGTTTGATGAAGTTAAATTACACACATATTCAAACTGTGAAATCACACCAAATGATGTAGAATCACACTCAATAGTTGTATTTGACGACATAAATAGTCCAAATATCACACAATTTTTCTCAATGGGCAGACACAAAAATATTAACAGTTTTTACTTGTGTCAATCTTACAGTAAAGTAAACAAACATTTACGTGACAACGTTAATTTCCTAATATTATTTAAACAAGACGATTTAAATTTAAAACATGTGTATAACAATCATGTGGGGAATGATTTTTCATTTAACCAATTTAGAAATCTCTGCCATCAATGATGGGACAGGTCTAAATATGGCTTTTTTGTAATAGACAAGGAAAGGCCAAAGAATAATGGGAAATATAGATTTATGTTTGACCAATTTTATAATGACCAAGGGCAAGAGTGTTAATGCCATCCAGAATAAACCTCTTGTCGTCATCAAAAGAGAGTACCTTTTTGTTCATCGTTAATGTTTGAAGATGGTGGTTTGTGGATTTAATTCTTGTAACATTCTCATAGTAATCTTCTCCGGTTGCAAGACAGTTTAAGTAATGTTGGTGTCTTAAGAGGTGTTTAACTGTAGCATTGTCAGCCCCCTTTGCCTTTTTAACCTCTAGCTCATTTTGCTTTTCTTTTTCGTATAACCATTTTAAAGGAATGAAAGAGTATAATTTTGGCCTTAAACCACAATATTCATACATAATTTGACCATTTAATTCGTCTTTAAACTTGCCCGTAACTTTTTTATTTTGATCAGAGTATAAGAAATGGTATTTATTATATGCAGAGGTGTCAAAACAGTCCAAGTCACATTGTATTTCCTTGTAAAAGTCCTCTGTTACTATAGAATTAACAAGACTGTCTGTGTCTGTCATTAGGAACTTTTTATTCTTAAATTTTGACATATAATTATAGTGGACATCATACATTATTACTTTACTGATATCCAAAATGGTCATTCCTAAATATATTGGTTTATAAAACTTTGGCAGATACGTTAACATTAAAAATAAAGAATAAAAAATGGAAAAAATTGCTTACGAATTGCATAAGCCCACGAGAAAGAACTTTGTTAGAAGGTCTTTTAAGGTGTTGGGTATAAACGAAACTGTTCAAATAGATTTAATAGATATGCGGAATTATGCTAGAGAGAATTGTGGGAATAAATATATTTTAACTTTAATAGACACATTTTCTAAAAAAGCTTATGCTGCTCCACTAAAGAATAAAACTGGATTAGTAGTCACAGAAGCTATAAATACTAGTCTCCCAAAGGGAGTTAAAAATATTCAATCTGATAACGGAAAAGAATTTTTTAATAAACATTTTACCAAACTAATGAAAATTCTAAATATTAATCACTACCACACTTACTCTACAACTAAGGCGGCTATTGTGGAAAGGTTCCAGAGAACTTTAAAGAATTGGTTGTATAGAGAGTTTAGTGCACAAGGGAGTTACAAGTGGTTGGATTTACTTCCAAAGTTAATCAGGATATATAATAATAAAGTACATAGATCCATAGGGATGAAGCCTAACCAAGTAAGTGCTAAGAACTCTAAAGATGTACATGAAAGGTTAGCATCTAAAGTACAAGTTAAAAAGCCAAGATATAAGGTGGGGGATAGTGTAAGGATATCTAAATATAAACATGTATTTAGTAAAGGATATACCCCTAACTGGACGGGAGAGCTTTTTACAATAGCAGAAGTTTAGAAAACAAAGCCTGTGACTTATATTTTGAAAGATGAAAATGGCAATATAATCAAAGGGGGATTTTATACAGAAGAATTGTTAAAGACTAAATATAAAGACATGTATTTAGTAGAGAAGGTAATTAGGAGAAAGGGTGATTTATTATATGTCAAATGGCTCGGGTTCCCAAGTAGCCAGAACTCGTGGATTTCTGCAAAGGATGTATTAAAATGAATTTAGAGCAAATTTTAAAAATATATGGGGAAAATGTATTTAAGGCAAGGGTACTGGCCAAAAAGGAAATTTGTGTAGGGTAGGATCGGGCGTCGGTGCAAAAACTGATCCCCATAAGAATAACATGGGATAAAAGTGCCGAAAGTGGCTTCTCCCCCTCAGTTCTCCTCTACTACAGCGTCATTCTGCCCCCTGCTGGCATGTTGTTTAGAGGTCCATGCGCTTCTCGTCTTTGTGAATTATGTCTTGTATTACAGCGTAAGAGTTTAATAACCGGCACGTTACTGTACTATTTGATAATGACAATAATCCGTGGTTTAAAGCTAAGGAGGTAGCTGATATTTTGAAATATAAAGAACCGAAAAAAAGCAGTAAGAGATCACGTAAGAGCAAAACACAACATAAATTACAAAGACTTCAAGAAAGGCGAATGGTCCCTCTTGTCCAACATACATTCTCATAAAATTATTATAAATGAACCCGGTTTATATTCGTTAGTTATGAAGTTTAAAATGGAACTAACAGAAATATTTCAAGATTGGGTTACAGAAGAAGTCCTACCCAAATACGGTAGCATGGAACGTACAAACTTGTTGATGAAAATAAACTTTTAAATAATGAAAACGCTCATCTCACATGGTTATTCGAAAACTCAAACGAATGCAACCAACAATCGTTCCACATGAAAAATAAGCTTGAGGCTAAAAACCAAATCAAAAATCAGTTGTTGCGTGACCAAGCTCCTAAAGTGGCAGTCTTTCCTAAAGGTGACGAACTTAAACATGACTTCTGTGTGTTAGTAAAAGATTCACTACTGAAAACGTATGGAGTGTGTGAATATAAGTGTATCCGTATACAGAAAAAAACATTGAATCAAGCTTTAAGTAAAGCGAAGAAATAAGGTTTCGCAGTTTGCTTCATGATAGAGAATGTTCTCAACGGAGTTAACATCTTGAACAAAGCAAAAGAATTTATGACTGTTTACAGTATGCACTATGACTCTACATACAACATCATTCTTACATCTCACAATTTTGTAAATATTTAAAGCACGTTATAAATGAAACTTCAACAGACATTATTTAATTATAGTAGTGGTGAGTCATCCACAGAGAAGACCGTTTGAAAACATTATTTGCGCAGGTACGCGTTTGCGACAAACCGTCATAGATTCCATCAGTTCAACTAATACTATCGTAGAGTACACTCAAACATGACTGGTGCATCCGAAGTGGACGAATCGATCCGTACGTTGTGAGAGGAGTCGGAAGCGATGGAAGACAGTCCCACGTATTTTCCACCACAAACTGCAGAACCACAACCACCAGTTGCAGCACCGTCACGACCGGCCGCTGCTGGCCCTACCGCCGTCACCACTGCGACATCATTGGAGCCGACGTCATGCGAGTGTTCGCATTGCAAGAGATCATTCACGACGTGAAGTGGACATCGTTGCCATCAACGACTTCATTGTCCCGTTCTTATGAAAGAGCGAGAGAACCATCATTTCTCTCACGGCATCATAACCAATAGCGGTAGCAGAAACGACAACATCAGTGAAAGTGTCTGTGGTGATGCTATAGACTTTGGGTTGGTGTTAAAACCTTCGAACGATTAACTGACTGTCAGTTGGACCGATGCTGGTTGTTATAATGCAGTACAGAATCCCAAAAATTGGGGTAAAGTGTTCTTGAAAATTCAATTACATCACAGAGGTCGTTCTACGCATAACGGCAATGTATATTTGGACGAAAATAAAGACTATGAAATATACATTATGATTATGGACATTGTGAAACGATTAGAAGACTTGTGGGTGGACCGATTTACCGGAGTACCGAGAGTCACATGTTTAACACAGACAGTAATACCGCTAGCGTCGTGGTGTAAAACAGATAGTGGTGAAAATTGCAGAACCAAAAACGACGGTAAAGGCAGAATGGCGACAGCACCAGTGAGTCACGCCGGAGTTGGTGCTTTCGTTGAATGCACAACACCCAAAAAATGCGCATAATCCTCATGCATAAAACAATAGAATCTCACATCCCATTGGAGCCGATTTCAGGAATCGAAACAATGGATAACCGAAAACAATAGACCAACATGTCGATACCTGTCAGAACAATAAATCAATAGAACACATGCACCGAATTCCAGGAATCAGAACAATCGAACACCTGCGCCGAGTTCTGAGAAACGAAAAATTATACAGACATGTTAAAACCTGTCAGAAGACCTTAGGTCTTTGCCGCCGCCACCATGGCCGGCGTTCGCCAATTTTATTTTTTATTTTTAATATTATATTTTCTTATTTTTAAATTTTTCATATTAATTTTTTTTTTTTCTTATATTTATTTATTTATTTTATTTTTAACATTAATTTGTTTATTTATTTTATGTGCATATACAAACCTAACTTTACATTGCGTAACATAACCTACCACATGAGTGCAAGGTGCAGAATTACGCTGTGATAATTCACATCTTCCCACGCTTCATAACTCAGCCAACCAATCAGAGAATATTTTTGACAAGAGGGGCGTTTCAACCCTATTGTGTTTTTTTGTTTTTTATAAGTTTAGTTTTAATAATATATGCTAACATTTCAGCTAACTGTTATGATTTTAAACCAAGGACTGTTGTCTTTGTCAAACAGTACGCTGTCTGACTGCTTATTAAACATGTACGCTGTATTGCAAGACATGCTTTACAAACTTGAGTAGTGCAGGGATCGTTGACCAACATGATATCAAGGTGCAAAATGACGCTTTATCACTCAGCAGATTAATCAGAGCAAATGATTAACAAGAGGGGCGTTTCACCCCTCTTGTATATTGTTGTAATGGCATTCATAATTTGCTCTTATACGATCTCTTATCAGTTTTGGATTGATTGTTAAAAACGTATGTTGTAAGATACCTGCGGGCGTCAAGGAGTGTGTACAAAATACGGTTGTCCCAATGGTTCTTAGAGATAGGTAAAGAAGCCTTTGAATAGCTACTGACTTCTGTTTATGATACTACATGACTAACACTTTGACATCCGTCAACCAAGCGAGCTTACATCAAGCCAATGGTTTACGTGTGATAGAGAAGAAAATGAACACTCTTATTTCTAAATTGTATTCACAGAAGTAGTTTAGCAATTGTATTATTACCTTTTTTGTTCAATATAGTTTAAACCTGTATTCATTTAACTGCCTGTGCTGTTGGTTTATGTCACTTAATATCGCATATATCACTAGAAACGGAGAAGAAGCAAAGTGGCCTTAGTGATAGGGAGTGCTGAACGTTTTGACTAATAAGATCTTGTTTAGAATGTATGTTACAACTGGTTACTTATATAGACCGGAAAATGATGTTTAAACGTGAAATTAAAGGGATATGTACGAACGAATCGTAACTCATGAGTTCGTAGTTTTCATATCTAAATTTATGTTTTTTATGCTTCCGCATGAAAGAACTATCATCTTCAAACACTGAGTACTTGTAACCTTTACCGATGTATAGAACCAGTTGGTACAAATACTACATACGGGTTGGCTATTAAACACATATTTTATAATGCAAGACGAAAAATTTTCGAGGTTTTGTGAGGTAATATAAACACTCAAATTTCTATTTTCAATTTGAGTCCATATCGACTTATGACCACTGACACACTATTACCTAATTTACTATATAAAAAAATAGGTGTAAGGGATAGAAATAACACCAATATATTCTGTTAATGTGGCTATAAGTATTAAGCTTACAAAACTACCAAAGTTATAATTGAAATTAAAGATATTTCTTCGTCTTGCTTTACATAAAGTCCAAAAGTGTATGTTTGTTAACGGTTGTAGTTTTGCATTTCAGGAAGCGTTACTAGTCAGATGACATTATTTGATTAAAACTGGCTAAATACTAGTGGCTCTGTCCAAGTAGAATACCCGATGGTCATCACTCTTTGTTTGCGATACGGTGTTAACTACTAGGGCTGTTGGAGGGGCGATGTGCGCTAGTAGACCATTCGATGCGTACACTCCGTGGTTCAGTGTTCTGTCTTCTGATGGTTCAGTACATTTTTCCCCCAAACAAACTCATGATTGTGAGGGTAGTAGAAGTTCGATGGCGGTAGGACAGACAACAGCAACATGAACAGTGATGCGCCTCTTCAGCATTGAGCCAACCACGTAACCACGAACAATTGGCAAGTGGGCAACAGTTCTTCAAGTTCTTGTGCTGACCGCAACTCAGCGTAATGGTGGGTAGCAGAGTGGTGATTGAGGCAAGTGATTCACAGCCGATGTCGGACATGTCAGTCACCAACACTTTGGCCGCTGATTGGTTGTAGAAATGTTTAACGTCCGTGATTAAAGTCTTTAAAACAAATTCTTTCTTTTATTCAGTCCTTTGGTGTAAATAATTGACCAATTAACGCGATATTTTCGTAGTTTATCGATCATCATATGATACGAAATATCGCCTTGATTCCAGTCGAGACCATGATAGTGTTTGGTCAGCCAATCACTATCCTGAAGTTTGTCCTCTGACAGGAAATCTCGATCGAAAGGTGGACGGACGATGCAATGTAACAGTAACGTACGAGAGGACACTTCAATTACAACCACTTTTTTCACTATAAACTCGTTGTTATTATTCATGAAACATTGAATGTCCACTACAATTATTGATTTGTGATGAATGTCACTCCACCACTGCATTTGTCGTCGTTGGTAATGATCATTTTTCATGAATGGTAGTGCATGAGTAACGATATGATACTAAAACACGTCCACTCCGCATATTGATTTGAGAGAAAAAAAGGAAGAAAGAAGTGAGACCGGTGGATAAATGGATAGGACGCCCACGCGTCACTTACGTTTCTCGGAATTCGACGCAGGTGTTCTCTATTGTTCTGATTCTGACAGGTTTTAACATGTCTGTATATTTTTTCGTTTCTCAGAACTCGGCGCAGGTGTTCGATTGTTCTGATTCCTGGAATTTGGTGCATGTGTTCTATTGATTTATTGTTCTGACATGTCTCGACATGTTGGTCTATTGTTCTAGGTGATCCATTGTTTCGATTCCTGGAATCGCCTCTAATGGGATGTGAGATTCTATCGTTTTATGCACGAGGATTATGCGCATTTGTTTGGTGTTGTGCATTCAACGATAGAACCAACTCCGGCGTGACTCACTGGTTTCATCGCCATTCTGCCTTTCCCGTCGTTTTTTGTTCTGCAATTTCACCACTATCTGTTTTACACCACGCCAATAGTGGTATTACTGTCTGTGTTAAACCTGTTACTCTCGGTACTCCGGTAAATCGGTCCACCCACAAGTCTTCTAATCGTTTCACAATGTCCATAATCATAATGTATATTTCATAGTCTTTATTTTCGTCCAAATATATATTGCCGTTATGCGTAGAACCACCTCTGTGGTGTAATTGAATTTTCAAGAACACGTTACCCCGATTTTTGGGATTCTGTACTGTATTATAATAACCGGCATCGGTCCAACTGACTGTCGGCGAATCGTTCGAAGGTTTTAACACCAACCCAAAGTCTGTAGCATCACCACAGAAACTTTCACTGATGTTGTCGTTTCTGCTACCGCTACTGGTAATGCTGCCGTGGGAGAAATGATGGTTCTCTCGCTCTTTCATAAGAACGGGACAGTGAAGTCGTTGATGGCGACGATGTCCACGTCGCGTCGTGACTGATCTCCTGCAATGCTTTCATCAGTAGGGGGTATTAGACAGCGTTGCGTTTGGCGGGTGTGTGGGTGACGTCATGCGGGTGAGGTCAATGACCTCCGCCTCCGCCTCCACCTCCGCCTCCCTCCACCCCGCCCCACCCCCACTTCCACTTCCTCCTCCTCCTCCTACGCCCACCACTTTGCTCTTTCTACGCAGTTGCTCCTAATACGCAGCACTTTAGAGAACAATGGACTTCCAGGTACCAAGGCGCCGGGCTGTCGGTGTGAATATTTGCTTTAGTTCGCAGGGGTGGAGCACGCACGGAAGAAGAAAACATTAACATTTAACAGTGCGCGTACCTCATACTACTCATTATGCATAATTAATTAGATGTATGGATAATTAATTAGATTAATGCATAATTAATTATATGCGTTGCCAACACAATACTATTCGTTTCATTTTTATTGGCGGTTGGTACTCGGTTTTCATCCGGTTGGTGACTCACTACTGTCCTTTTACGATTATGTTGGCGACTTTTACTACTGTCCGTTTGTGATTTAGTTGGCTACTCTCACTCCTGTCTGTTTACGATTTTGTTGGCACATCTTAACAAAGAAAAATAGCTATATCTTCGTTGTTTATCGATCGATTTCGACGAGACTCGGTATATGAACATTATAATTGATACATATACTGATGACGTCATCATAATTTACCGACTTTGTTTTTCAAGGTCGTTTCACTGGAAGCCGAAACCTAAAAATGGCTGTATCTCCGTTATTTCCGGACTGATTTCAACCAAACTTCATCTACCCCCAATAACTTTTTCAGGTCCCACGTATTGCGGGGTGCCTATACGGGAAATTGAAGGCGCTACAAATTTAAAAAAATCATATCTCACAAACTAATAGGAATGTTTTGACGAAACTCGGTATTTCAGGATAATAAATTACGCTCTATAAGACTAGGTGACTACCGTCAACCAGAATTATTTTTCAAGGACACTTTACTGGAAGACTTAAATATAAATAAATTCATTAAAAATCGGCTTACTGGCAAATTTTTACAAAACCTAGTATTTACGTTTATCAATGCATAGTCTAACATTTACGGTGCAAACAGTACGTCTAACATATGTTTAAAGGTCACTTTACTTGAAGATCAAAATATACATCAATTCGTTAAACATCGGTTTATTGGCGGATTTTTACAAAACCTGGTATTTACGTTTATCAATGCACAGTCTAACATTTAACGTAAAAATAGTACGTCTAATACATATTTAAAGGTCACTTCATTAGTAGACCGAAATATAAATAAATTCATTAAAAATCAGTTTACCATCAGATTTTTACGAAACTCGGTATTAGAATTTACTAGTGTATAGTCCAACGTATAAAGTGCAAACAGTACGTCGAACATAGTTTTTAGGTCAGTTCACAGGGAGACCGAAGTACAAAAATACATTCTTATACTTCTATTTACTAAGTAATTTTAACGAAACACAGTGCTCTGATTTACTAAGATGAACTATAGTATATAAGGTAAAAGTAGTACGTGTAATGCGAGTTTTAGATTAAACTTTAATGGAAAACTAAAATATGAAAAAATTCGTAAAAAATCTGTTTTATTTTCTTAGTTTGACAAAACACAATATTTTAATTAAGTAGTGTGTAGTTGCACATATAACGTGCATTTAGTTTGTTTATCATGTATTTCTAGGTAATTTTATCTAAAGAGCGAAGTACAATGAATTTGAACGCGGTTGTTTACGAAAATCAGTATTGTATAGTGTAACATATAACACTATCTAATCCCTAATCTTAGTTTACAATAGCTGGTCACATTTACCTCAACATTGATTTTACCGTGAATTTGTTTTCAGTTGTGTGTTTAGAGAAAGCATCGATAGAAAAAACTTGAAAAGGTATGTAACTTTTAATAAATAAAAAAAATTCTCAGCTAGGATATAGAAACGATCAGTCAGCAGACACTTACAACTCAACACGCTTAAACTAAACACAAGGCATCGTTAATGGATTTAAATAGTGTGAAACGCACTTGTTATAATGTATATATTAATTTTTTTTTGTTGTTTTTTTAGTCATGTGACATCCTTTTTAAAATTTTTACTCATGTATTACGATTATAAATTAATATTTAAAAGCTGGCTTATATGAAATAATATCACGTGACGGTAGTTCAAATATTCAGCTCTTGTCACAAACCGGTTGAAACCTGTTAAAATATCGATCTGTGATTGATGGAAATAAACCGCTCTTTAGTTGGTCAAAATTAGGCGTTCTTCTCTGTGATTGGTCAGGAGAGGAATTAAGAGTTGAGGAGAAGTTATGAAACTAGATCTTGAAGATCACAGCGTCATTCTGCCCCCTGCTGGCATGTTGTTTAGAGGTCCCTGCGCTTCTCGTCTTTGTGAATTATGTCTTGTATTACAGCGTACGAGTTTAATAACCGGCACGTTACTGTACTATTTGATAATGACAATAATCCGTGGTTTAAAGCTAAGGAGGTAGCTGATATTTTGAAATATAAAGAACCGAAAAAAGCAATAAGAGATCATGTAAGAGCAAAACACAAAATAAATTACAAAGACTTCAAGAAAGGCGAATGGTCCCTCTTGCCCAACATACATTCTCATAAAATTATTATAAATGAACCCGGTTTATATTCGTTAGTTATGAAGTTTAAAATGGAACTAACAGAAATATTTCAAGATTGGGTTACAGAAGAAGTCCTACCCAAATACGGAAGCATGGAACGTACAAACTTGTTGATGAAAATAAACTTTTAAATAATGAAAACGCTCATCTCACATGGTTATTCGAAAACTCAAACGAATGCAACCAACAATCGTTCCACATGAAAAATAAGCTTGAGGCTAAAAACCAAATCAAAAATCAGTTGTTGCGTGACCAAGCACCTAAAGTGGCAGTCTTTCCTAAAGGTGACGAACTTAAACATGACTTCTGTGTGTTAGTAAAAGATTCACTACTGAAAACGTATGGAGTGTGTGAATATAAGTGTATCCGTATACAGAAAAAAACATTGAATCAAGCTTTAAGTAAAGCGAAGAAATAAGGTTTCGCAGTTTGCTTCATGATAGAGAATGTTCTCAACGGAGTTAACATCTTGAACAAAGCTAAAGAATTTATGACTGTTTACAGTATGCACTATGACTCTACATACAACATCATTCTTACATCTCACAATTTTGTAAATATTTAAAGCACGTTATAAATGAAACTTCAACAGACATTATTTAATTATAGTAGTGGTGAGTCATCCACAGAGAAGACCGTTTGAAAACATTATTTGCGCAGGTACGCGTTTGCGACAAACCGTCATAGATTCCATCAGTTCAACTAATGCTATCGTAGAGTACACTTAAACATGACTAGTGCATCCGAAGTGGACGAATCGATCCGTACGTTGTTAGAGGAGTCGGAAGCGATGGAAGACAGTCCCCCGTATTTTCCACCACAAACTGCAGAACCACAACCACCAGTTGCAGCACCGTCACGACCGGCTGCTGCTGGTCCTACCGCCGTCACCACTGCGACATCATTGGAGCCGACGTCATGCAAGTGTTCGCATTGCAAGAGATCATTCACGACGTGAAGTGGACATCGTTGCCATCAACGACTTCATTGTCCCGTTCTTATGAAAGAGCGAGAGAACCATCATTTCTCTCACGGCATCATAACCAATAGCGGTAGCAGAAACTACAACATCAGTGAAAGTGTCTGTGGTGATGCTATAGACTTAGGGTTGGTGTTAAAACCTTCGAACGATTAACTGACTGTCAGTTGGACCGATGCTGGTTGTTAAAATGCAGTACAGAATCCAAAAAATCGGGGTAAAGTGTTCTTGAAAATTCAATTACATCACAGAGATCAAGTGATTCACAGCCGATGTCGGACATGTCAGTCACCAACACTTCGGCCGCTGATTGGTTGAAGGAATGTTTAACGTCCGTGATTAAAGTCTTTAAGACAAATTCTTTTTTTATTCAGTCCTTTGGCGTAAATAATTGACCAATTAACGCGATATTTTCGTAGTTTATCGATCATCATATGATACGAAATATCGCCTTGATTCCAGTCGAGACCATGATAGTGTTTGGTCAGCCAATCACTATCCTGAAGTTTGTCCTCTGACAGGAAATCTCGATCGAAAGGTGGACGGACGATGCAATGTAACAGTAACGTACCAGAGGACACTTCAATTACAACCACTTTTTTCACTATAAACTCGTTGTTATTATTCATGAAACATTGAATGTCCACTACAATTATTGATTTGTGATGAATGTCACTCCGCCACTGCATTTGTCGTCGTTGGTAATGATCATTTTTCATGAATGGTAGTGCATGAGTAACGATATGATACTAGAACACGTCCACTCCTCATATTGATTTGAGAGAAAAAAAAGGAAGAAAGAAATGAGACCGGTGGATAAAAGGATAGGACGCCCACGCGTCACTTACGTTTCTCGGAATTCGACGCAGGTGTTCTCTATTGTTCTGATTCTGACAGGTTTTAACAAGTCTGTATAATTTTTCGTTTCTCAGAACTCGGCGCAGGTGTTCGATTGTTCTGATTCCTGGAATTTGGTGCATGTGTTCTATTGATTTATTGTTCTGACAGGTCTTGACATGTTGGTCTATTGTTCTAGGTGATCCATTGTTTCGATTCATGAAGATGTGAGATTCTATCGTTTTATGCACGAGGATTATGCGCATTTGTTGGGTAATGTGTATTCAACGATAGAACCAACTCCGGCGTGACTCACTGGTGCCGTCGCCATTCTGCCTTTCCCGTCGTTTTTTGTTCTGCAATTTTCACCACTATCTGTTTTACACCACGCCAATAGTGGTATTACTGTCTGTTTTAAACCTGTGACTCTCGGTACTCCGGTAAATCGGTCCACCCACAAGTCTTCTAATCGTTTCACAATGTCCATAATCATAATGTATATTTCATAGTCTTTATTTTCGTCCAAATATATATTGCCGTTATGCGTAGAACCACCTCTGTGGTGTAATTTAATTTTCAAGAACACGTTACCCCGATTTTTGGGATTCTGTACTGTATTATAATATCCGTCATCGGTCCAACTGACTGTCGGCGAATCGTTCGAAGGTTTTAACACCAACCGAGAGTCTGTAGCATCGCCACAGACACATTCTCTGATGTTGTGGTTTCTGCTACCGCTACTGGTAATGCTGCCGTGGGAGAAATGATGGTTCTCTCGCTCTTTCATAAGAACGGGACAATAAAGTCGTTGATGGCAACGATGTCCACTTCACGTCGTGAATGATCTCTTGCAATGCGAACACTCGCATGACGTCGGCTCCAATGATGTCGTAGTGGCGACGGCGGTAGGGCCAGTAGCAACCGGTCGTGACGGTGCTGCCACTGGTGGTTGTGGTTCTGCAGTTTGTGGTGGAAAATACGCGGGACTGTCTTCCATCGCTTCCAACTCCTCTAACTACGTACGGATCGATTCGTCCACTTCGGATGCACTAGTCATGTTTGAGTGTACTCTACGATAGCATTAGTTGAACTGTTGGAATCTATGACGGTTTGTCGCAAACGCGTACCTGCGCAAATAATGTTTTCAAACGGTCTTCCCTGTGGATGACTCACCGCTACTATAATTAATTAATGTCTGTTGAAGTTTCATTTATAACGTGCTTTACAATATTTACAAAATTGTGAGATGTAAGAATGATGTTGTATGTAGAGTCATAGTGCATACTGTAAATATACTTAAATTCTTTAGCTTTGTTCAATATGTTAACTCCGTTGGGAACATTCTCTATCATGAAGCAAACTGCGAAACCTTATTTCTTCGCTTTACTTAAAGCTTGATTCAATATTCTTTTCTGTATACGGATACACTTATATTCACACACTCCATACGTCTTCAGTAGTGAATCTTTTACTAACACACAGAAGTCATGTTTAAGTTCATCACCTTTAGGAAAGACTGCCACTTTAGGTGCTTGGTCACGCAACAACTGATTTATAAATTGGTTTTTAGCCTCAGGCTTATTTTTCATGTGGAATAATTGTTGGTTGCATTCGTTTGAGTTTACGAATAACCGTGTGGGATGAGCGTTTTTATTCTTTAAAAGTTTATTTTCATCAACAAGTTTGTACGTTCCATGCTTCCGTATGTAGGGTAGGACTTCTTCTGTAACCCAATCTTGAAATATTTCTGTTAGTTCCATTTTAGACTTCATAACTAACGAATATAAACCGGGTTCATTTATAATAATGTTATGAGAATGTATGTTGGACAAGATGGACCATTCGCCTTTCTTGAAGTCTTTGTAATTTAATTTGTGTTTTGCTCTTACATGATCTCTTATTGCTTTTTTCGGTTCTTTATATTTCAAAGTATCAGCTTCCTCCTTAGCTTTAAACCACGGATTATTGACATTATCAAATAGTACAGTAACGTGCCGGTTATTAAACACGTACGCTGTAATACAAGACATAATTCAAAAAGACGAGAAGCGCAGGGACCTCTAAACAACATGCCAGCAGGGGGCAGAATGACGCTGTGATCTTCAAAATCTAGTTTCAGTACTTCTCCTCAACTCTTAATTCCTCTCCTGACCAATCACAGATAAGAACGCCTAATTTTGACCAACAAAAGAGCGGTTTATTTCCACCAATCACAGATTGATATTTTAACAGGTTTTAACCTGTTTGTTACAAGAGCTGAATATTTGAACTACCGTCACGTGATATTATTTCATATAAGCCAGCTTATAAATATTAATTTATAATCGTAATACATGAGTAAAAATTGTGAAAAGGATGTCACATGACTAAAAAAAACAACAAAAAAAAACAGTTAATATTTACATTATAACATGTGCGTTTCACACTATTTAAATCCATTAACGATGCCTTGTATTTAGTTTAAGCGTGTTGAATTGTAAGTGTCTGCTGAGTGATTGTTTCTATATCCTAGCTGAGAGTTTTTGTTATTCATTAAAAGTTACATACCTTTTCAAGTTTTTTCTATCAATGCTTTCTCTAAACACAGAACCAAAAACAAATTCACGGTAAAATCAATGTTGAGGTAAATGTGACCAGCTATTGTAAACTAAGATTAGGGATTAGATAGTGTTATATGTTACACTATACAATACTGATTTTCGTAAACAACCGCGTTCAAATTCATTGTACTTCGCTCTTTAGGTAAAATTACCTAGAAATACATGATAAACAAACTAAATGCACGTTATATGTGCAACTACACACTACTTAATTAAAATATTGTGTTTTGTCAAACTAAGAAAATAAAACAGATTTTTTACCAATTTTTTCATATTTTAGTTTTCCATTAAAGTTTAATCTAAAACTCGCATTACACGTACTACTTTTACCTTATATACTATAGTTCATCTTAGTAAATCAGAGCACTGTGTTTCGTTAAAATTACTTAGTAAATAGAAGTATAAGAATGTATTTTTGTACTTCGGTCTCCCTGTGAACTGACCTAAAAACTATGTTCGACGTACTGTTTGCACTTTATACGTTGGACTATACACTAGTAAATTCTAATACCGAGTTTCGTAAAAATCTGATGGTAAACTGATTTTTAACGAATTTATTTATATTTCGGTCTTCAAGTGAAGTGACCTTTAAACATATGTTAGACGTACTGTTTGCACCGTAAATGTTAGACTGTGCATTGATAAACGTAAATACTAGGTCTTGTAAAAATTTGCCAGTCAACCGATTTTTAATGAATTTATTTATATTTAAGTCTTCCAGTAAAGTGTCCTTGAAAAATAGTTCTGGTAGATGGTAGTCGCCTAGTCTTATAGAGCGTAATTTATTATCCTTAAATACCGAGTTTCGTCAAAACATTCCTATTAGTTTGTGAGATATGATTTTTTTAAGTTTGTAGCGCCTTCAATTTCCCGGATAGGCAACCCTTATTACATGGGACCTGAAAAAGGTTATTGGGGGTGGACGAAGTTTGGTTGAAATCGTTCCGGAAATAACGGAGATACAGCCATTTTTAGGTTTAGGCTTCCAGTGAAGCGACCTTGAAAAACAAAGTCGGTAAATTATGATGACGTCATCAGTATATGTATCAATTATATTGTTCATATACCGAGTCTCGTCGAAATCGATCGATAAACAACGAAGATATAGCTATTTTTCTTTGTTAAGATGCGCCAACCAAATCGTAAACAGACAGGAGTGAGAGTAGCCAACTAAATCGCAAACGGACAGTAGTAAAAGTCGCCAACATAATAGTAAAAGGACAGTAGTGAGTCACCAATCGAATGAAAACCGAGTAACAACCGCGAATAAAAATGTGAACGAATAGTATTGTGTTGGCAACGCATATATTTAATTATGCATTCATCTAATTAATTATGCATTTATCTAATTAATTATGCATTAATCTAATTAATTATTCATACATTTAATTAATTATGCATAATGAGTGGTATGAGGTACGCGCATTGTTAAATGTTAATGTTTTCTTCTTCTGTGCGTGATCCACCCCGGCGAACAAAAGAAATTATTCACACCGACAGCCCGGCGCCTCGGTTCCTGGAAGTCCATTGTTCTCTAAAGTGCTGCGCATTAGGAGCAACTGCGTAGAAAGAGCAAAGTGGTGGCCGTAGGAGGAGGAGAAGGAGGAGGAGGCGTGGGCGTGGCGGGGGGAGTAGGCGGAGGCGGAGACGGAGGCGGAGGTCATTGACCTCACCCGCATGACGTCACCCACACACCCGCCACACTCAACGCTGTCTAATACCCCCTACTTATGAGCTCGTTCGCATCGCTCACTCGCCTATCGAAAAAAGAGGTTGATTGCCATTCAAGTAGGTTTTTATTTCCATAATGAACATATATTTATGCCTTTCAAGTATGTTTAGATATACTCCTAATAGAAAATTATAGTATTGTAATTTTTTAAATGCCATGTTTGGACAAATACACTGTTTACAAAATCAGCTGTTTTAACGAAACATTATCTGTTTATTAACTGAAAGCAGAAAATTATAAACACATGTTCCCATAAGGAATAATATGTCAACTTTAAAAGCCAAAGGGGTAGAACCCTTCATATTTTCCGGGGTAAAAAGTATCCTATGTGAGTAGTGGGCGTTTGAGGCTGCTAGACCGGAAGTGACGTCATCCGGTCACGTGACCGGATGCGCTGAGTCATTAAACACGTCATCTGAGCCTCAGCCAGTGACGTAGGCGGTTTTGTGACGTAATGAGGGAAAGTTTAAAGGTCAAGGTCACGGGGAGGTAATTTTAAAAATGTACTACCTCGCACGCGTAAAATCCGATTGTCATTCGATAGTTTTCATTCGATACAAATATCGAATGAAAACAATCGAATGAAGCAATCGAATGATACGAGTGCGAGGTAGTACTATTTCAATTATTACTTTTATTTTTACTTTTCTTTTTATTTACAATAAGTTATGTTTACAATAATTTATGTTTACAATAGTTCCCCGTTGTTTGTCGTCATCGATGTTGTTGATCCGGACGAGTTGCGGCCATCACTTCGCTTTCTGATGAAAGACGGTAGATACTTCGATTCCTGCGCAGAGTCCATGTTGTTTTTTGATGCGTAAAGTTCCAAAGATAAATCGTAACCGGACGCAATGAGAAGTCTTAACTTTTCATTAAAAACCTCGAGGTCTTGGAAAGTCGCCAGATGAATAGAGTCATAATGAATACACCTAATTTTGATGGACATTTCAACAGAGAGCTCGATGTACACTGGTCAAGAGCCGGAGGTGTACTGACTATTAGCTAACTAGCGTTTTGGTATCAAACAAAATGGTGGGGATAAAAGTGTGGTGGGGCGGAGCAGATGACGGACGGCAGATGGCAGGCGGCAGATGGTAGGCGGCAGGTGGCAAGTGCGCGGCAGGTGGCAAGTGCGCGGCAGATGGTTGCTACTCCATTCGCCGCCAAAGTAATGCAAGCCGTCGGCGTAATTCTTGTATTTTATCTTGTCGGTTCATTTGATACGTTTTACATCTACATATGCAATAGCTGAAACACTTGCACTTACGACAAGCTTTCCCGTCAACTTGATCGCCTGGTATTTTAAAACATTGTAACTCGCAACAATATGTCTTCAAATTGTTATCGAAAAATAAATTGTTCATAGGTGGCACCGACATGTTAGCTGCAGCGTGTGTTAGACAAGACTGAGACTAACTTCACTGCTCCCTCTCATTTATACCTCTGCATACGTTAACCCTGAATGAAAGTTCAAGGTCACCCATTTGAATTTTAAAAAAAAGCAACACAGCAGTATATAAAATAATATACTGCTGTGTTGCTGTTTTTCTTTTTTCTTTTTTTTCTTTTCTTTATTAAACAAACATCTTACAATACAATAAGCTTAAGTATAACATTAATGACTAGAAATACAAACAGAGAAATACAAACAGAGACATTATGTACAAATATGCGTGATGTGCAGAGTGAGTTCCGTAGAGTTGTTGCCGCTTACACCGTGTGATACCAAATACAACGTCCCCGGTTGAATATCTCGCAAATCTTCATTTTGTAGCAGTTGAACAAATCGTTTTGGAAGAAATACTTGAAACTTCGGCTCATCTCCTGGAGTGAAAGGTCCTTCGCTCAATGTAACTAGAATTGCTTCTCCATGTGTGGTTTCCACTTTCTTGATGTTATGAATAATGTAGTGTTTTTGTTCTTTTAGTTCTGAACACTTTTTAGTTAGCAGAAGGTCGGATTTTGAATGAGTGTTGAATTGATCAACCAGTGTTTGTAGAAACTGTTGTGATGCCATCTTCGTCAGTGGTGGTTGTGGTGTCTTCTGTGATGTTGCCTCTTCGGAGTCTTGAATAATACTCGTGCTGGAGCGGTGCTGTCTCCTCGTATTTATAGGCCCCGCTACCCCCACCACATTTCTGTTCTCCGCTACCCCCACTACATTCCTGCGTTTGTTTCAAGTAAGCAGCCAAACGATATGCGTTGTACAATGCACAGTTTGTTTGGCCGTGTTTAAGATCTTTTGCAGCGACGCAAATATTACCGAGATTAATGTTAAAGTCCTTACTGATAGTTATATCGAAAACATCACCGTGCGTGTACTTTTGTATCCAGTTCTTTTTTTCTAATCCTCTTGTGTATATATGTGAATATTGTTTGCAAAAGTTAAACATAATACTGTGCAGATTACTGTAGCTTATAAATCCTTCATACCAATGTATCTGATGAAAGTAGTTTGTTATCCATTTGTTTGTACTTTTTGCTTTGGTGTTAAGTTTGTTAAAAGAAAAAGGAGCTTCAAACGTGAATGGGTAGGGTACAAATGTAAGCAAGTCTAAAATTACTAATTCCTTGATAATAAACCTATCATCATTATTTCGAAATGCTTGAAATTCTATTACACAAGGCTTTACACTCACTTCTTCATCCCCTCCGCTCATCATGGCACCTAGCGATCAACTAAACTGTTTTCCACACCACGGTAGGTTAAATACCAGGCCGTACAGTTGCAGGTGCGTTGGTGTATATTTAACGTGGGCACCGTCCCCAATAGGCCTACCCCACGTGTGTTCTTCTTTACTAAGTCAAACTTTAGTCTTTTTTAACTTCTTCTTCTTGTGTTTCGTTTTATTCTTCTTCTTGTTTCTCCGTTTCTTCTTCCTGTGTTGTTTCTTCTGTAGCTTCTGTAGCGATTTCTACAAGTGGTTCAAAATCCTTTAACTTTCTCCACATGCAAACTTCATGAGGTATTCTATTAAAAATAGATGTATCCACAGGTCCGTACACGATGGTGCTATCAGGTTGTTTTTCCAAAGTATCGACCAAATATTCTTTAATAATAGCGCTTGCAAATACCAACTGTCTCATGTACCTTGTAATAGGTTCTGTTGCGTAGTTTAAAAAGTAGAATTCTTCACGTGACAGTAGAACCTTATTTTCATGTTGAGTCAAGTCTCTAATTCGCACTTGTAGTTGTCCGCGATGTTTAACAATATCGATTTCATTGTCACAATCCAAAAGTCGAATATGTGTTTTCCTTCCACACAAACTGTTAGTTAAATAACATTCTATTAAATGTACATGTTTCAAAAATGACTCCCAAGCATTTTGCGAAAATAAAACCTTTTTTGTTCCATGGTGTAGTATTACTGTAGGGGAATAATCCAATGACTTCATCAATCCAACTGATACACTTTTACTGATGCATGCTGAGATGGGGTAAAAGATTCGCAAAAAAACTTCAGTTAAAATGTGAGGAGGAATATTTTCTTCAACTTTCTTCTTCCTCTTTGGTACTACCTTTAATGGGTCTGCATTACTTTCCTCCTCTCTATCTCTTTTACCAAACTTTAAAAATGCAGTTATTTCCTTGATGATTTCTGCTTCACTAGTATTATCACGTTCCAATAACGGTGTTACCTCTGCATCACCTTGTACAACAGATGGAGAACTCATTTTGTAGAAGATGTTACCCATGCGACGATAGACGATCAACTGAAGACCTGCATTGTTGCTCCGCTATTTATAGGTTAGCGACAGTGGCGGTGCCGGTGGTGGTACAACGTTTTACAATACTGTCTTTACAATACCGGTCAACGGTGTGTATGTAACAATTTTATCGTGCAAAATTAAACAATACGCAGATGTATTTGCAAGTACGTTTTCTTGAAAATCCATTTCTATTTTTATATCAACACTAGATGATTTTACAGATTCATTTTGTTTGGAACAATCAATTACAACAATCGGAGCTTTCGATTCAAACTGTACGGGAGATAGTAGAGGTGTATTTGTTTTGCCGTAATATGAATTTTGGAACCTAGCGTACATATCGTATAAAACACTGTACCTTTTTTTATCAAAAGAAATATTAAAGTTGTCGTAGGGAAAGAATTGTGAATTCAGGAACACTTTACAGTTTGTTCATTTACAATGGTCAAATTCACCAGCATTTTCAGTTATTATACTTTTCTTCTTCGTTTGTAATCCAAATATTACATATCTCGCTTTTTCCAAATGAGTAGAAGTTTTTACAGTCCATGTATGCCGTTGTGTTGTAGGTAAAACGGGGTATTCATGAAACTCCCAGCTTCTGAATGGCATTACAATGTCTCGATCTGATTTTAACTTTCTTAATAATGTAATCCTGTGTTCATCATTTAGTCGCACATGTGGTACTCTCCAAACAATCTTGTCTAATGTTAATTTCCAGTCTAAATTGGCATCAGTTGTTCCAGTAGCTGCTTTAATAATATCATTATCGTTTGATGATCTTAATAAAACTAGTTCTTGTTTTACATTTATTATTATTCTTCTGTAGTCTTCAGCAAATCCTAGGAGTAATCTTAAAGGTACGTAGAAATCAAAGTTTCCCGAAGAGTCAGGAGCGATTGTACTTTTGTCTGGTGCAACCCATCCTGCAACAGCTAATAGATTCTTCTCATTTGGTGTTAAAGACGCTAATCCTTTCAATGTACTGGAAATTCCAACCTTTTTTGTTGAATCGACTGTAACTCCTGAAATTTCATATCTAATCTCATCAAATAAAAATGCCATAGGATTATTTATGAACGGAACAGTGGTTCCAGCAGTACCATCAGTTTTTGTTACTTTTCCTTCAATATATAAATAACTTTCGCATGGAAGAGTATAAATGTCTTGTTGTTGTATAGGAATCCTAATTTCATCGTTATTGTTTAATTTGGACGAAGCGTAAGGGTTGTGCGTGTGATATTCCTTTTCCCATAAGGTCTCGTCGAATGTTGGACCCTGCGCTATATCCAGTATATCCATTGTTAATGACTTTTAATCCAATTTCTTCTAGAAAACGAATGTTGTCACTTGTTAACCCTTCTACAGCTGATGAGCTACTGACCTCTTTGCTGGTTGGCTCTCTCTTTTTAAATGATAACCCCATTGTCTAAGCGGATGATTTTATATGTATTCTTACAGTAATAGCTTCTCCTCTAAAGTAATAAGGTTTCCGTCTTGATCCACTATGTTCAGCACGATGTCTGAAATGAAACTGGTGTTTAACGGTAGGTACACAAGGTTTTGAGGCTTTTCTACTATCTTGAAACCTGGTGCAACTGATGGGTAGAATGTGTGTAATATATGACGATTTTCTCCATCTCTGTAGGATCCTTGTATAATGTTACATGTAATATCTATGCTGTTAACTTTGATGATCGTCACAGTTTTATTCCCAGAATGAGTTTTATTAGGTTCTAATACTTTTGTTTCCTTAGAAAACCCCAATAAACTACCAATTGAATGTTCTTGACTAAAATCAATATAATACTTAGACGTAATTTCGGCTTTCATTGTATTGTTATTGCCTTTTATCGTTATATTTTCTTTTCCCAATGTGTTTTTGTATAACTTCATTTATATTATCAATTTCATAAGCTCCTGTTGGTAAACTGAATTCTTCCAAAGCTGAATACTTTCCTTTATCATCTTTTGTCTTGTAATAATGTATTTTGTCATTAATTCCTTCACTAACGTTTGGAATAGAGTTATATGTTGTTAAATCCAATAATGCGGCTTCCCATAGTCTTCCTTTTTGCAAACGTAGCGCTGGAAACAGAATACTGCGCAAAGTACATGAGTTACCGGTTAATGACCCTGTATACGAAGACATCTTAAAGTTGACTAACACTTTTAGCTAAAAAGTCTAAACATAAATGACCGCAAATGGATGTATCATCAGGTTGTTTTCTTGTATGATTGTAAAAAACATTTTCTGCCGCACGAAGGTATTGTTGAAGTTCTTTCGGTGGTGGAAGGTCTCCAAAACTGTCGAAATAATAAATGGTTTTACCAAGTTTCTTGTAACACACCCAATGAGTGCCTATTCCTTCACTATTATCCAAATTTACAATACCAGTCTCATTTTTCCACATTTTAACCGGTAATTCATCTTTCATAAATACTCCTCTAAAAAATGGGATTTTCAAACAAGAAGCATATGTAATCAGTTCTTCATTGGTCAATTCTTTGTTTTTAATTATTAATTGCCCTTTCTTATTTAATACACACGATACGGTCTTAGGTATAATCCTCCTCCCTTTTTTATCATTGACCATATTGTTGGTTTCTTTTTAGCTTTACCACTGGTAGATCGACGTTTTCTTCTGATATTACCTCCTTGTTTCTTAGCGGGTTTTTTCCCACGCCTTCTTCTCTTTCCTCCTCCAAACGTAGTTTTTGCTTTCATTGCTGCTGTTACTGCTAAAGACGCTGCTTTTTCACCAATACTCCCGTCACTAGATTTTACTCTTTGCCAAGCTTTCTCATCAAGTGCTTTATCCGCTATTGATCTATTTTTAGTATCACCAAATTTGGAATACGCTATATCGTGCTGTTTACAAGCCTGATCGAGCTTATTTATTCCAGGATCTCCTCTAGCAAGGCGTTTCTCTAATTTGGTTCCAGGACCACAATATTGATATCCTCCAGGTAAATGTAATTCCACAGGTAATAAATCAATCGCCTTGTTAACTATAGCTCCAACCGGTTTACTCAATAGAGAAAATGCTGTTGATGCTATTCCCCTTCCTCTCTGTAATCTCTCTCGATTATGACTGATGCGTTTAACCCTCGACATGACTATTTATAGCAAAACCTACAATCAGTAGGTGCTCTCTATAAATGTTTTACAATGAATGTAATATCAGTTTTGGTTTCTTGTATTATATACTGTTTAAAATCCATTTATTATATAGAAATGGATTTATTAATTAAATGTAGACATATTAAATAAAAGTAGTAAAAAAAGAAATAAGGTGTAATTGAAGATGTTCCAGATGTTTCTCCGCTGGTGATGGTATCGTTGTCTTCGGTAAAATGAATAAACTTTAAATAGTTGGCATGTTCCCTTAGAAACTTGCCACTTAATCGTTGGTAATTGAATAACACATCCCAGTCTAGTTTATCTTTAAAATTGTCAATGTAATTCTCAGAGAGATTTTGATATTTACTTATTACTTCCCAACAGTTATTAAGATTTGGTGTCATCTCTACGAGGAAGTCTTCTGAAAATTGTTGTCTTTGTAAAATATGGATCCAGTTAACTCTGTGAAAATAAATCGTTAACATAGTCATTGTAAAGAGGTAGTGTATGGAAAGTTGTTCCCAATCCATATATCTATCAAACCGTTGAACAAAACCATCTGTCAACACTCCTTGGGGAAATCTCGGCTCTTGAGATATTAAACTCCACGCAGTAATATTGGATTCCATCATCCTCTCTGTATCGTCTCTCGAATATGACTGATGCTTTATCCCTTATCATGGGTATTTTAAATTCTTTTTTCTCTTATGTAATCTTCATTGTTTTCTGTTGGTTCATTAATCACATTCACTTTATCCTCCTTTCCTAATGTCTTGACTTTAGAAGGCTCAGACGGTTTATCTCGTTGATTAGGTTTCTCTGGATTGTGTATATTTTTCCAGTCTAAATAATTGTGACTGTCAACATCTGAAGCTGCATCTCTTCCTGAAGCCCGATGGATATAATGGAATAGAGCTGCACCAAACCTTTCCAAATGTTTTTCATATTCCGTAGTCCATTTATTGTGTACAATATCAAACATTTTCTTATTTACAGCGTCTCCATCCTGCTCACAATCACCTACATTTGATAATTTTAATTTTTTTAAATCATAGCTTGTATCAGTTTTATTCCTTTTGTAAATTGTTAACAATTTTAGAGTAGCTAAATTTACTGCTTCACCATCATAAATGGGATATTGTATATCGCTTAACCTTTTACCGGAAAACCCCCAATGATCTTCGTGTACAGTTGGGGTTCTTTTTTTCATGTATTGTACCGTAACCGCATCAGACGACATAAGCGGATCACCAACATTTTGAATTACTTTTCCTTCAAAATTATAGTTTCCATCAGGTGTTAACGGAAACCCAGCTCTTTTTTCACTATATCCAGATTTTACTCCAAACTCGGAATACCGTACAAACTTGTCCACACTCATGATGTAACTGAATCTCTATCGTTTAGGTTCTTATTATATATACGTCTACTGAACATTATTCCTTGTTTTCGCAGTTCATCAACCAAAGCTACCCATTCGTTTTCTAAACCAGTGTGCCCGGCTTCCATAGCTTCATGTAATAACCTCATTCGATCAACTAACTTATTTATATCGTTGTAATATATTATATTAGTTTTATACAAATTTTTCAATAATCCCCTTCCAGATGTGGTAGGATCAGTTGTTTTTCTCTTTTTATGCAAAACATTTAATTCAGCAGAAGATAAAGCTCTTCTTTTAATTTGAGCTTTTTTTGATTTCGAGGGGAAAAGACTAGATATAATACTTGTATATTTTATTGACCGATTTCTATGAATAGGTAGGTCTTTGGAATACTTCTTTCTATGTGCATTTGTATACTCTAATATATTTTTAAACAATTGTAAATCCCTTTTAGTATATTTACCAGGATTATTTTTAAAGATGAGTTCAAACAAACCTTTAGTACCTTTATATTTCTTATCTCCAATAACTATATCATCATTTTCGTTTATATCTAACTTGCTATCTCCAATCATTAATCCTTTATCCTCTATTCTAGCTCGAATTGAAGGTTTTTCCATATTTTGTGCTAATCGCTTTAAAGGTTCAGTAACAGGTTTGAATGTTGTTTCTAAAAATTGCTCTCTTTCATTTATACCTGATTTTAAAGCTCGGTTCTTTTGTCTAAAAGAATCACTAAGTGATTTTATTTCCTTTAATAGCTTTTCCTGGTTAACCATCTTCACACCTTGACGACTTGTACAGTAATACCGCTAATCAGTGTACTAAAACGAATTTATCAAAACCTATTCTATAACGACCATCTTTTATAGCTCGATCTTTCATAATAACCAAAAATCCATACTTTTCCGCCCATGCTTTTCCGCAAAGCTCTTTAAACTTTTCAAATGGCTTATCCGCATTCACATGATCGTTATATATATGTTTTAGGTTAGTATCATCTTGTTTGAATACAATTAGAATATTTGCATTATCTCTGATAAGTTGTTTTGGGATTTTGCTATAAGTTTGTCCTATATATATGCTGTCGTTGTTATTATGTCTTCCCATGGCAGAGTAGTTTCTAATAGTATCCTGATTTTCAAAAGATACATCGTCAAATATAAATACAGAATACGGTTTCGCTTCGTTTGGTTGCATAATACTATCACTAGCGTTAAATTTGTAAAAATTAACATCAGACACATCAGATAGGATTTTATCCAGCAATTGATACTTTGGTTGATGTAGAGACTTTGAAAAAATATATAGGTTATTAAACCTTAATCCCTGCGGATTAGTGATCAAATTAAAGACAACATTGGTCTTTCCACAGTTTGAGGGGCCACTTACTATACATCGAACAGTGTTTGGAAGTAAACTACCGTGTTTACCATTGTTGATTTTAACGTTATCCACAGTTAAATCATCTATGTTATTAATATTGAATCGATCTTTATGGTGAATAATCTCCATCCTGCTCAAAGTTTAACGATGAAATGAGTTGCTTGCATTACACCAAGTCCTTTATAGGTATCCATGAATCCTCAGTTTTGTTAAACCCTAACCACCGCACTTTAACTGCGTCCTTTTTTCTTTGTAACACTTTTTCAACAAGATATACATCCCCTACTGTTGACTTTAACATTTCATGTCCATAAAATGCACCTTGCAACAAATCTCCTTTGTTATCTTTTAAGATATACGTTTCAGGTACAGTCGGTTGCACTTTATACACTGTAAAAACTTCATTCGTCCAATTGGGAAGGTATTTCTTGGTAAACACTCCCTTATATTTACTAATCCGTACTTTATCACTTACATTAAATTTTCTTGGCTGCATTTTTTCTACTTTAGGCTTTGTATTTTTCTTTATGCGTTTTAATACATCTTTTGCATTTCTTCTATTTACTTTGTTAGGTTTCATACCAATAGTTCTATGAAACCTGTTGTTATAATCATTTATTAATTGTGGTAAAACATCATACCATACGTAAGAACCTCTTTTTGAAAATTGTTTATACAGTGCTCCTTTTAAGGTTCTATTGAATCTTTCTACAATAGCTGCTTTTTTCTCTGAATTTGTAGAATAATGATTTATTTTATATTTATTCATTAACTGTGCAAAGTTTGTATTAAAGTATTCTGTTCCATCATCAGTTTGTAAATGTTTAATTTTGTTTTTATCTCTTTTTATGGCTATTTCCATGGCTTCTGTTACGCTTTTACCAGTCTTGTCCTTTAGAGGCAAAGCGTCTGCAACTTTTGTAAAACAATTAATAATTGTGAGTATATATTTAAATCCTTTGTTTATTCTGCTATGCGGTCGCATTTCAATTAAATCCGCTTGATATAGATCATTTATCCCTTTTATAACAGTATTTCTTCTTGGAAACTTTATTCTTGCAGGTTTGTGTAGTTCATTAATAATCTTCTCCTTCAGGTCTGACATGATGGTTTCACGAAGACAGCTGATATGGTATTAAATATTCTTTTGTATAAATCTGCTTATATAGGTCAAGGTCATTCCAAACTAATGTATAAAAGGGGGAACACAGCAAATTACTGCTGTGTTCCCCCTTTTATACGGAAAGGAAAAGGGATGTAGGACGATGAAAGGGTTACTCGTCAATAGGGTTGAGGGAATAGTGGCCGAATGGTAGAGTGTGGATGTTGTCTGCAAGGATGTGTCGTTTATCATCATTTGAAGAGAGAGCTTTTTTTACTTCCGTCACGCTGTACAGCTGATGGTTGAAACTTCTGATTGTGTTGAATTTTGCTGTTATATCTTTATCTTCAAATAAACATTTCTTATAGTGATTAAAATGCACATTCTTCTTTAAATACAAACTTTTTACTCTTTTAGCTTTTTTAATGACTTGGTTTTCATTTAGTTGTAAAGAATATAATTTTGACATTAGTGCAACAATTTCTTGAAGTATAACACCATTGGCTTCATCTTTAAATTTGCCAAGCACTTTTTTGTTTCTGTCATTGTCGTAGTTTGGATGATCTTTTGGATAGTCGGAAAAGTCAAAGTCGTTTTTGTAATCAAATGTCCGAAGATCTTCATACATATCGTTAGTAATTATCCAATATATAAAAGCGTCTGTATCCATGTAGGAGATGCCGATGTTTTCCCGTCCATAAAAGGTGATCATCTTTTTGTAATGAAAATCGTACATATGAGTCTTGGAGATATCCAGGATTGACATTCCTATATACAAAGGACGATCCATCTTCACACTTGTTTTCTTCATAAATACAGCTACAAGATTTTCATTAATAATTATAGATGTATTAAAGTTCGGCTGTTGTACGAGTTTCTGTAGTTTGTTCGGATCTGTAACAAGTTTAACGTTTTTATGTCTTCTTTTGTTTTCTAATGTTTTACCGAATATCGCATTGTTCATTAATTTAAAAAAGTCTTTTTGAAAGGCTGATGTAGCGGCTGCTCTTCTGGTAGTATTCGAGTCTATGTACGGTTTCAACCAGCACGATTGGGAAAATTCCACAGCTCTATTAATTTTAGTAAGACGTAAACCTAATTCGATAGCTTGTTGAACAACCCAATAGTGAGCTACGTATCGTTGTTTATTGTTAAGGGTCATCATTAATTTGGGGTGTTTTCCAGTTGGTGAAATCTCTGTTCTTGCAAGGAGTGGAAGGTCATAATGAAGATCGTGTAAATGTTCTGGATATTCAAAGTCGCAATCCAAAATATATCCGGTATCTCCATGTTTTGGAATTTGTGATATATCCCCAATACAATCGGGATCAACCCATTTAAAGTTGTCAAATGGAAGTGGGTTCGACATGGCCAATCCATACAGATTATTTGCGTCGAAATATCCCAAGTACGTTGAAGGTTTCTCTTGATCATGGTCAGGTAGATATTTGTTGTTGGCTTTAACATGTCTTGTCACGCTTTGAGTTAATCCACCTCTAACACCCGACTCAACCATTAAAACCATATCTATATCTGTTAACAGCTGGAGTTTGCATTTTGTTTCTTTCAGCATTGCTTGCCAAGCTAGTCCTGGAGATGTATACGAATGTAGAGGGTCCAAACCGTATGCTGCAAAACAGGTTCTTCGGAATTCTTCCATAACATCGCAGAGAAGAGTCACGTCAAGTTTTACATAAAAGTCTGAGTATTCTCCTAAGGTCTTCATATCCAACTCGTTCCATACTCGACATGCATGTTGATAATCTTCAAGTGAAATTTCCGAATCATTAAATTTGTTGTTAAATTGTTCTGGTGGAGGAAGTGATGTTTCATTAAATCTATGCAGTCCATCGATGTAATCGTAGGGGAAGACCCCTTTTCGAAGAACCAGATTCATTTTACTACTGGCTACAATTTTGCTTGTTTCTATCAGATCTTCTCTTTTTAAATTCTCAGTTAATTTCATTAGGCTAGAAGGCATAAATCTAAACGAATCAATAAACCTAAGTTTTATTTTGCCAACTTTTTTAGAGAAGCTTATAAATTTTTCCATTGTTGTTGCCAAAACATCTATCGCCCCATCATCTCTTCCCAATTCGGGAATTATAAAGTGAGAGTCATATCCACTAAGGTTATGTAGAACAACGGGTATAAAAGATGGAAGTTTGTAATTCAAGTTGCAAGCGTTACAGGCTGCACCTCTGTAGACTCCTGTAAGATGGTCGTGATCACGAACTTTAACGTTATCTGGTGTAAATATGTTATTACACAGATAACATGTTATTGCCAGATTGTGATGTTGAAGTTGATGTCCTTCCATAGGCAGCATCGGTATTTTAATTTTGTAGAGTTCTTCCACCTTAGAGGCAATGTAATACAAATCGTCTACAAAGTGTTTCGCTGCTTGTTCACCGCGATAAATCTTCGGAGCAGATGATAGTCCAAATTCTTGAAGATGTTCTTCAGACAGCGTGGATTTTGTTAGTATAGAATAACTGTTTGGTGCGTGTTTTTGATATTTGCTTCTTTTTGCGATATCCTCTTCTTGTTGTTCAATTGGAAGTAAAGATGCTTCGAAATCCGCGTACACAACAAATGGAATAGGGTATTGTTGATTTACTTTGTCAAATTGTACGTATGATCTGCTAGGATGTGGCAATTTAATTCTAACCTCATAATTTCCACTACATAACCTTTGGTGTTCTAATAACCATTCTGAACCTCCTCTTCTTAATGGTTTGTTCACATGGCAAAAGCATCTCTTACATGTTGTGATTTTCCTTTTATGTTTTGTTAACTGTTTACATACGAGCCCTTCAAAATCTTTTATATACACGTAATGAGATATCTCTCCTTTATTGATTAATAACAAGTCAGTATGATTGTTGCGCTCATTCGATGTTATGCGCAAGGGATACACATTATTTGACGAATCCAAACCAAATATGTTGACTGAAGCCGACGGATTTTGCTTTTCAAACTTTGATATATCAGTAATTGCAACAGGATAAGTCATTCCTTGGAAATTATACTTATGTTGAACTCCTTCATATTCTCTATTAGGTCTACACACATGACTTTTTACATATTTGGCCAACATAGCATATTTAAAACATTCGTTATCTTCATTTTGCACATTAATACAGGATTTGGTATCACTTACTTTTTTCGGAAGAGGAATGTAACTACTTCCTCTCATTCCGTAACCGTGTTTATGAACTCTAACATCCAGACTTGTTATACTTAATAAAGTCCATCCAGATCCTCTTCCTTCATGCTCTTGTATTTTCGTCAAAAGTTCCTCAAAACATTCTGTTACGATCTTTTCAATATCTGACGCAGCCATGATGGTTCGGTTTTTTGTCATGAAACCTCTTGGTGATGTTTCGTTTTGAATGTTAGTGAATATGGCATCTAGCAACAGTCCAAATTTGATAAAATTTAATCTTTTTTGTTCATTCTTTAGTGTTTTGGTTACTAATTCTTTGGCGTTATGTAAAAAGTTTTCAAGTTGTAATTTTACGTTGTCAATTTTAAAATGTGTGACTACCTTACTAGGTAGTGCTTGAGCGTGTAGTTCCACATCTACTGCTGTCGATGTTGAGGGTCGGTGAAGTGTAGACATAGCAGCTGTTGATGTTGAAGGACGGTGAAGTGTAGACATAGCAGGCGTTGAAGTCGATGTTGATGGTGTTGATGATGAAGGATGGTGAAGTGTAGACATAGCAGGCGTAGAAGTCGATGGTGTTGATGTTGAAGGATGGTGAAGTGTAGACATAGCAGGCGTAGAAGTCGATGTTGATGGCGTTGATTGTGCATAATGAATGACACTCGGTCTTGAAACTTCATTTTCTTCTTTTTCTTCATTTTCTCCTTTTTCTTCGTTGTGTTCTTCTTCATCTTGTTCTTCTTGATGTTTTGCTAGTTGTTGGTCGATTGAATCTAATTCTTCTTCATTTGGTTCTTCTGTATTTGTATTGGTGTTATGTTTCAATTCTTTATGAATGGTTAAAAGCCATTCATCTCTGAAAGAAGCTTTACAAATATCGCAGCGATTCATAATGTAGGCGTGCTCTTCACAAGGGTCAACGCAATAATGAAAAAACACTGCAAATGCACCTCTATTTATACCCTAGAAAAAGTGGTGGGGGTACGTTTTAGGTTAAGTTTAAGTTTGTAGTTGGAGGCTACAAAATTCTGTATTTGGGTCAAGGACATTGAGCATATTTGCCAAAACGGGGAATAGAGCAGTAAATGATTTCATTTTAAACCATAAACTGATCTATTCCCCGCTTTGTATTTAACAAGGACAATTTTCTCCAACAGGAAAATTTAATATATTTTAAACTCGGATGTGAAATCGGATTGTACACATTGCATCTCGATCAACTAAAAATTTCATAAAACAATAGGGATCTTCAGTTGTAGATTCATCTTTAACATATTCGATGGTCAACATTGCCGAACGAAGATCTTGTGGAATTACGTCGACTTTTATTAGTCGCCTTTCCATTTCAAACCGTTTTGTTATTGATGTAAGTTTTATCACATCATCGATATCGATGAGGGGAAAGCTGTAACAAACGGAGTTTGCTGGTGGGTTCATAATGCCGATATTATAAATATACACTGTTGCATCGACATTAAATAGACGTTCCCCCACCATTAAATGTATAAGTTACCCCCACTTTTTCAAAACAAAAAAACAAAAAAAATTGAAAGCTGGTAAATATTTTCTGTCTTGTAAATGGGTCAAAGTTATACAACGATATTACCAAAACGGGGAATAGAGCAGTAGGTAGTTCTCACTTTGACTACAAACTGATCTATTCCCCGCTCTGTATTTAAAGTTTGACAGTTGACAAGAAAAAAACAACACTTAATCAGACTCATTTGATGAATCGGAATCAGTTGTATCAGAAGCATCGGAAAGAAATAGTCGTCGACGAATATGATATACCCCTCGTGCGCTATCTAAAAATAACCCATCCAAACTACTACTACTAGTGGTTGGAGTTTCATCATGTATTTCTTCAGAACAGAGAAGATGCTGATAGACTCTATAGGTTTCAGATTCCACGTCACTTAACGGTTCAATTTGTTCCATATATCCTGCTTCAAGATCATTACTGTCCATATCACTTAATAATTCAAGATCTTCCATTGCATCCATATTACTTAATAATTCAACATCTCCCAATTCGTCTTCATTTTCATCCTCACTTTCAATCACAATATGTTTTATATTTCCCACGATTGATTTTGCAGAAGGAAATATATTATCCTTTGGTGACATAGCTGCTATATATCCTAGTGCTAACACAAGTAGCAGAATGGGATAAGCACTGATGAAAAACCTCTTTTATACCCCCCGATTTAAGTGGTGGGGGTAATTAGTGATAGGGAAGGGGTATTATTGTAACAATATATGAACAATTTAATACTAACAGAGTAGAAAGTTCTGTAAGTGGGTCAAGGTCACCTTAAACTATTACCAGAACGGGGAATAGAGCAGTAAGTGATTCTCACTTTGACCACAAACTGATCTATTCCCCGTTCTGTCTTCCGCTGTTCAGTATTTCCAAAGACTCTTAGTTAGTTGAAGAAGGTTTTTCAATTTCTATTGCTAGCAATTCTTCAGGCAGTTGAAATGAAGTATTTTGTGACAACATTTCCAACATTTCAATGTATTTTATGGCGTGTGTTATAATAGAAAGTCTTGAAGCTTTTGGTTCAAGAAAAGGTACTTTTGTTCGTAATAAATTATAGGCTTCATTCAATATTGCAATCCTTCTTCTCTCTCTAGCACACCTTCTTTTCTCTCTATCATTCTCCTCCTTGCCTTTAGCATCTAAGTTAGACGAACCTCCTGGGCTATCCATAGTTGAATAATAACTATACCCTGAAGCCGACTGCCTTATATCTGTTTACCACCACCCTTTTACAATGAATATAGCTGGTTCGATGTTTTGTTCGGGAAAAAGTCGCTAACTTAACGTGTAGTGTAATAAAGACACAAGACAAACCCCTATTGCAATAATCGGTAAATGTCTCTCTTCAAAAGGATTGGTGATGACCTCTAGCCTATGTGACCCTAGTTTTATTGTAGGAAATAAATATATCTTCCAATATCTTACCAAACAAAAATTTTCCAAGTCCCGAAGTGGGTCAAGGTCATCTGAACATGTTGCCAAAACGGGGAATAGAGCAGTAAGTGATTCTCACTTGGACCACAAACTGCTCTATTCCCCGCTCTGTATTAGGAGAAGAGGACTAGTTTAAAGCTCGCAATTATAGGCAATAAACCTGATAACGGAACACTAACCTCTCCCCCGAAAAATTATTCACCCAACAAACAAACGATATGGTCAGTTAACAACAGTCGCGCACTCTGAAACCGCAAGGACGTTCATCACTGTCTAGGCGTCAGAGTACTACGAACCGAAGTACAATAATACCTGACCAAGGTCCCCTTAAGTTTATTTCCCCGAAGATGTATCCCCCCAAGATAAGCAAAATGGTCAGTTAACAACAGTCGCGCACTCTGAAACCGCAAGGACGTTCATCACTGTGTAGGCGTCAGAGTTTTACGAACCGAAGTACAATAATACCTGACCAAGGTCCCCTTAAGTTTATTTCCCCGAAGATGTATCCCCCAAGATAAGCAATATGGCCAGTTTACAACAGTCGCGTACTCTGAAACCGCAAGGACGTTCATCACTGTGTAGGCGCCAGAGTACTACGAACCGAAGTACAATAATCACCTGACCAAGATCCCCTTAAATTTTACAGATATTTAAACAAGATTCCCTTAAATTTTACAAATATTTAACCAAGATCCCCTTAGATTTAACCAAGATAAGCAAACTAACTGAATCTGTTTCTCGTGAGTGAGGGCTAAGATAGGTAAAAAAGTCATCCGGTTTTCATGCCGTAATGACTCAAGGTCGGTTTTCGTGCCGTACCTTTTTGTAAGGGGTTAGGAAAGGTGATTATTTGAGAAACATAATCCCCCCTGAGATATTTAAAGACATAAGGTCGGTTTTCATGCCATACCTTTTTGAATGGGAGCGTGAAAGAAAAGTACATATTTCATTAGTAAATAAAAACACTTCAAAGACACTTTAAAACCAACACCAAACTAACTACAGTTAAACTAACTACATTTACTAGCAGCAAACTACAAGCGTTATTCTAACATGCTTGATAATAAACAGACATGCCTTAAGCTAAGGTAGCATCTCTAATATACAGTGGTACCAACTCTATACTAGAGATACTATTGCGGACAGCGCAGGCAAACAGCTAGCTAGTATGTCGGCCTGCGACTGCGAACCCTCTGCGGGCTGCTCCCGCTTTTATAGGAATATATCATGGGGGGGGGGGCAAGGACTTCGACAGTAGTTTGTTCCAACACTGTATCGCATACTCTGAATTGCTCCAAGTCCGGTAACTGGGTCAAGGACACGTTAAAATATTTTGTAAAATAGCAAAGGTGTTACCTTTGCCATTTTACTTTGGAAGCAAGCTGTACTACGTTTAAACAAGGAAGACTATTATCCGTTTTACATAAAACTCCTTGCACGATCTTTTGATAAAATGGAAAAGATTAATGCCGGAGGGCGATTCCCATTCCACCAAAATACAATGCATATCATTTCTATGCAACGGTCTCAGCTCTACCTTTACTTTTAATTTAATGCCTCGGAACTCATAAGTAAGGATGGGCAGAAAGGCTTCTGAAATAGCAAGCTCGGAAGGAACAAGCCAAGTGTTTACACCTACAGCTTCCATAGCGATATGATGATTTTTACCACGCTGTTGCAGTATATAAAACATTTCCCCCTCCAGTTTTTATTTTTAATGCAACATTTTTGTGTCAACCTTGTCCGCATGAAATATCTCTAAGTCCACATTTCTTCCAATATTTGATCAAACGACGGTTTTTCTAAGTCCCGTCAGTAGGTCAAGGTCATCTGACATAATGCCAAAGCGGGGAATAGAGCATAACATACTGCTCTATTCCCCGCTCTGTATTGGGGAAGGGGACAAAAGACAACAAACAAGAGACTGATTTTAAACAAGAGACTGATTTTAAACAAGAGACTGATTTTATATTTCACAAACGTTTCTCATGGGTGAGATAGGTGGTGTCAACCGGTTTGCATGGCCGTATTGATCTTATTGACAAGGCCGGTTTTCAGGGCCGAACCTTATTGTCAGGGGTTTAGTAAAAGGATGAGAAACAAGATAGATTACTTTGAAAATAAAGACTTTACCAGCAACTATGTAAAAGAAACAAATTAATCAGTTAACGTTACTTTTACAAAAACAGCCGAGGTCGGTTTTGCAAAGGTCAACAGTATCACTGAAACCCGGTGGGACGTAGACCCAAACACCCGGCGTCAGGCTGCTGCGAACCCAAGTTTTGACCAAGATTGTTGAGGGACCTGTAGGGCCGGGAGTACATATGTTATTAGTAAATAAAACACTTCAAACCGATACCACCCACTAACATATATATATATTAGACTAACTACATTACCTAGCAGCAAACTACAAGCGTTATCTAACATGCTTAAACAAACTAACTAAACATGCAAGGGCGCGGATCTCTTAATTGCGCGTCGGGCCCAACGCACACTTAACAGACCTACGCTGCAGCAGGCACTGCAACCCAGTGGGACGTTCATCGCAACGGGCGGCAGGCTACTGCGAAGAGACGCTCGAAATCTCGGGTTATATAGACGGAGAATGGGAAATCGGGATATTAAGGGGAAAGCGGGATAAGGGATAACCCTGCTTCGTTGCGGGATTTTATCCCGCACTTCCAAGAACATTTTTCCCTCGACCTTGACCTTGACCTTGAACATGACCCAAAAAGAAGGGGTGCTCAAGGGGGGGGGCTCGTGCTCGGGGGAGGGGGGGGCTCGAGGGGGGGGATTGACGTAACCGGTTCTAAACCAGTCCTCAGCTTTCTACCCATGTATGGATAGGGCAAGGTTTCACTTTACGACCTGCTTCACTCTGTCTACCACCTCATTCCAGCTTTGGTTTGCAACGTGCTCTATCCAACTCTATCTTATCCATTTTCTCTTCCATCCTATTTACACCATGTCTTCTCCTCTGACTCCCGAAAAACTCCAGCGCTTAAAGGAATCTTTGAAGAGGTCGACGGAAAGAAGGAGCGGGTTTAAGAGACCTTCAACTTTGAAGTCTCTCAAACGGAATCTCCGTGGCCATCCGCTGTATTTTGAACAACGACCCTCGACTCAGCCTCGGCCTTCTACATCGTTTCAGCCTCGGCCTTCTACATCGGCGGCTCAACCTTTGTCTCCAACACCGACTGTCGATGAGGTGATGCAAAGGACAAGGGTGATGGGGCTGAACGACTTGGTGACACCGTTTGAAGTCTCCAAGGTCGAGTTTCGAAATCTGAAGCGGATGCCGGAGTATAAATATGTAGCAACCAACGGGGACCACGTGTTCCTGTTTCAACACACCATCCACTACATCGAGGTGCGTCTGCCGCAGTCTCTCCCACCGCCACCTCCTCTGATACCCGATACACAGGAGTTATTCTTAACCAGAAAAGATGGGAGGGTAAAGTGGGTTTTGAAGAATAAAGTTTGAACTGATCCTTATCCCGACCACCCTTCAGCACGCAAACGGTCCTTTTCAGGACCACCCTAAGCATTTCAAGTTAGGGACTTGGCCTGTACATAGGCAGGAGATTTTGTTTGTGCAGCCCACTTTGTGAAAATTTCTAAGTCCCAAAGTCCTTGAACTTGACCTTGACCTAGGACATGACCCATGTTGGAGGGGGGTACAAAGTTTTTCCAAAGTATGTCATGTGGGTACTCAAATTACGCGAATTGATCAGACGAACAAGGAGGTGCAAACAGAATTTTTATCCACCCAAGGGTATAGCAGCAGAAGCGAAAAAAGTACAAAGTTTGTCCAAAGTATGTCATGTGGGTACTCAAATTATGCGAATTGATCAGACGAACAAGATGGTGCAAGCAGAATTCAGATCCGATCAACGGTATAGCAGAAATAGCGAATAAACCAATGTTTTTAAGGTTACATACTAATAACTTCTTTATTATTGGGTTAAAGTACAGCGAGTGGGTACTCAAATTACGCGGAATAATCAGACGAACAAGATGGTGCAAACAGAATTCAGATCCGACCAACGGTATAGCAGAAATAGCGAAAAACCAATGTTTTCGAGGTTACATATTAATAACTTCTTTATTATTGGGTTAAAGTATAGCGAGTGGGTACTCAAATTACGCGGGTTAATTAGACGAACAAGATGGTGCGAATAGAATACAGATCCGACTGAGAGTAGGGAAGAAATAGCGCGAAAACAACACTTTCAAGGCCTGACATAAATAAATACTTTGTTTATGGATTAAACTACGACAAGTTATTTATAGTTTAAAGTATACCCGAGGTAACATTGTGGTGCGGGTAGGTCGGGTGGGTATCATACACGCTAGCGCTATATCATTATACTTTTGACTCTTGCAGGATTAACATCTATCTATAGAGTTTGTGTTATTCTAAAGATGTCACAGTTTTACAGAAATATGACGAAGGTGTCCTTCAACAGTCCGCCTGCCACCACCTTCTACTTCTCCGACTGTGAAGATAGAAGGTCTACGCTGTTAGTGGATTGTGAGCGATTTCGCCGTAGAATACTCCAGGCTGAAACATTCTTAGCAAGTTGTCTGCTACGCAAGATGCATCATATGAGTACATGCAATAAATTAGATCACAGTGACTGTTATGATTGCATAAAAACAGTGTCGAGCAAGAATTGTTAATGTTTTCAGTTACGGAGCTCCGATCCTCACAGAGTCAGAGCTAAACCCTAACTAATGCATGACCCGTAGTTATTGTGGGATGTGAAAACTTGGTGGGGGAAACTGGTGTGGTGGGGGGTAAAGGCGAGTGTCTATCCTACATGCTTGTATCACTTCAGTATACCTGCGGCTCTTGCATAGTTCACATGGATTCGCAAATACAAGGCACCACTGTTTCTTCCACATGTTCTTCTTTTAATATTGAGCAAGCTGACAATACAAATGATGAAATACAAGTACATGAAGTTTCTAGCACAATATCTTCTGATGCAGAAGCAATAATGTCATCCCTAATAGGGTTTGACTAATGATGGTGGATGTAGTAGCAACCATCTGCCTCGCACCAGCTGCCACCTGCCGCCTGCCATCTGCCGCCCGCCATCTACTCCGCCCCACCACACTTTTACCCCCACCATTTTGTTTGATACCAAAACGCTAGCTAGTGAATAGTCAGTACACCTCCGGCTCTTGACCAGTGTACATCGAGCTCTCTGTTGAAATGTCCATCAAAATTAGGTGTATTCATTATGACTCTATTCATCTGGCGACTTTCCAAGACCTCGAGGTTTTTAATGAAGAGTTAAGACTTCTCATTGCGTCCCGTTAGATTTATCTATGGAACTTTACGCATCAAAAAACAACATGGACTCTGCACAGGGGTCAAAGTATCTACCGCCTTTGATCAGAAAACGAAGTGATGGTCGCGACTCCGGATCAACAACATCGATGACGACAAACAACGGGGAACTATTGTAAACATAAATTATTGTAAACATAACTTATTGTAAATAAAAAGAAAAGTAAAAATAAAAGTAATAAATGAAATAGTACTACCTCGCACTCGTATCATTCGATTGCTCCATTCGATTGTTTTCATTCGATATTTTTATCGAATGAAAACTATCGAATCACAATCGGATTTTACGCGTGCGAGGTAGTACTTTTTTAAAATTACCTCCCCGTGACCTTGACCTTTAAACTTTCCCTCATTACGTCACAAAACCGCCTACGTCACTGGCTGAGGCTCAGATGACGTGTTTAATGACTCAGCGCATCCGGTCACGTGACCGGATGACGTCACTTCCGGTCTAGCAGCCTCAAATGCCCACTACTTATGTGTTAATCCAGGTAATAAACTATCGTTGTGCAAAATTTCATTTAAATCCGTTTAGCCGTTCTTGAGTTATAAAATTTGTAACTAACACCACTTTTTGTTATATATTAAGATATTGATTAAATGTAAAACGTCATATATATTTACATTGGGGTTCACGCTTATATATATCTGTGTCGCCTCATCTATAATAATTTATAAAATTCAAAATCTGATGAAAATGCGTTTTTATGGTAGATATATATGACTAGATTTCATGATGTAATCACGGATTTAAACTATCATTTTAAAACGTGCTAAGTCTGTTAAACTGCGCGTGTTAATTTTATTTAGTAAGGAAGAGTATATTTTGTTTACATGAAAAACGAGCAAAGCAATTGTACAAATTACGACCGTTCGTTTAGATTTTTTTTTAAGTAAGTGTTTAAACCAAGTCACCATGCAACTGTTTTACTTCTGGGGTTCCGGCACAATCCTCGGTTTAAAGGGGCTCAGGCGTTTCCCGGCGCAGTTGGCATAGCCCTTTTCAGGAATGTGGGGTACCTTCCAATTTCCTATGACCGCGCGGCGCAGCTGGTAGTAACCCAGCAAATGTGCTCGTCAGTAGGGGGACGAGGTGAAAAGTTACTCCACATCATCTATACAAACTGCCAGACCTTCCCCGAGCAAAACTTGGCCTCCGGGTTCTGTTGATAAACGGCGCATGGTACAACACAACGTAGGTCTTCTGGTTGGGGCAAAAGCAGCACAGACAAGCCTTTCCAGTGTTGTATATATATATATATATATATATATATATATATATATTATATCATTCCCGTTAACTTATCATTTAAAGATCACTTCAATATTAAGCGACGTAAGATTCGAATTTGTTTATCGTTTAACTTTAACACAAGGAGAAAGGGAACAAGGGAAAATCCCAATTCGATTGCGATGAAAATGCTTAAACAGTTCATACACTGTCTCGAAGGCTAAATTAACAGACGATTTTTCGTATGAATGATATTGTCAATTTAATTTATTTGGGTATGTTGGACCAAATCATCTAGTTGATCAGACCGGTTGGTTCTTCAAATATAAACTTCGATAAGATCATTTACTTAGATTTGGATTCCCATAATGTTTTAAGTTTCAAATATTTATTCAGCAAACCTAGATTCCTGTTAGACAACTTTTATCATCTCAAAGTTAGAGTTTCTGTTAGTGTTTACAAAGTTTTAAAATATTAAATGATAATTGTTTGAACAAAGTTTTGAAAACTCTTGTTGGTTTTACCTGGCAATATGGATCAAATTTTTACCTTGCGTTTCGTTACTGGATATAACACTCGGATCAATATCAGTTCCTCAAAATACTGATATTGCAATTGACGTGGTTAACATAGCTGGAACCATTATCTAACATTTATCGTATACAATTCCAACTCTTTAATATACAGTACTCGCATCTGATTCAAGACAATAAGATGATGGTGATGGTGAATCTATGCTGATCATCAGTAGGCTACTAAAAGATGACGCATTTATGTTGGCTGAAATTATGCATAAATAAAAATCTCATAATCAGATATTTGGTCAATTATAGGCCATTAAGCTGGACGTAATTGGGTAGTTAAGTATTATACACTTGAAAAAGAAGGAGACCATCTGTTATAAAAAGACTAATAATAAAAACAAATAATAATTACAGTATTTCTGTCCTCAAGAAATATAAATATTCCGTACTTAAGTTTTTTCATAACTTGGATTTTGTGTGTTTATGTTGCTGCAGTAGTTGTGCTTGACAATTGATTCATAAGAGCATAAATTTCAAAACGCGACACTTGTGTTAAAATCACGCTCCAGTAAATAAAATAACAACAATATATATTTGAGTGAAAGGTCGGTAGGGCCTGTAAACTGTGTGTTAATAATTTTTCTTGCATCCAGAATATTTGTAATTAGTACAGCTTTATGATAATTCCTGAAAAAGAACCAAGTTCTTGGCCTGCACGATTCCTGAGTATGCGAGTTATTAAGGGTGTTTGGCCGCTAGGCTTGTCTGGCGGTTAGGCTACTTGCACACACACCGATTTTGGACGGCCGATTTTTTACCGGGCGTCCAAATTCCAATAGTGAACCGCAGGTGGGAATGGGACCTGGCACACACGCCGACCGCTGATCGGCACCGGTAAAATGCCGGTGAGCAGCCGGCCACTGCCACTGTATACCGCCGGTGCCGGGGACGTGCCGACGATACAGTGGCGTACGTGACTAAATACACGCTTGCACACACACCGATTGTTTTCCGACCGTCCGCGGCAGTTCTCGCTACACCAGCCTCCATTACAGCCAACTGCTCTGCTGACATAAGAGCTATAATTTTTACTAGTTTTGGTAGTGCGTGCTAATTACGTTTGAAATGGGTGACTCCATAGATAACGATGTCCTTATTTCGTTAGTGGAAGCAAGACCTGTGTTGTGGGATAAGACTTTGCAGACATTTAAAGACAGGAATCTTACCAGGGATGCATGGAGAGAAGTTTGCTGCGCTCTGAAAAACGGTTTTGAGGATCTGGAGGATAGAGAAAAAAATGCATTTGGTAAGTAGTATCCATTATTTAACATTCTATTCGTCCTACTCACTTGTTTTCATACTTATATTTACCCAACAACTTAACTCAACAATGTGAACAAATTCAAACTTATCACATATTTTTCATAACTGATATCTTACTCATTTGCCAGGGTACTGCCCCGATACGTGTAACAAAGTATTTACCTAATATATTTCGAACATTGTTAGCTTGTAGACCACCCCGTGCTGTTGGTTCTCTTGGCAAATCTTCCAAACCACTTATTGTTGTTGTATCTTCTGGCAAATAACCGTCCCGGTCAGGAACAAAATTGTGTAGAACAATGCACGCTTTTACAATGTCAACTGTAAAATCTGGTTCAACGTTTATAGGCCTGTGGAAGATGCGCCATTTGTTGCTCAATATCCCAAAAGCACACTCGACATAACGCCGAGCCCTACACAAACGATAGTTAAATATTTTCTTTTCAAGCGTTAGATGTGTCCCACCATAGGGCCTCATTAAGTGAGTGTGAAGACCAAATGCTTCATCTCCAACAAAGTAGTAGGGAACTTTAGGAGATTCTGTCCCCGGAAGGCATTTTTCTTCAGGTAGTTGCATTGAGTTATTCTGTATCGATTGCCAAAGAGAAGATTGTTTGAAAATGGAAGGATCACAATCTTTGCCAAAGCTTCCAACATTAACATATACAAAACGATATTTGGAATCAGCTACTGCCATTAATACTACAGAGTAGTATTCTTTGTAATTAAAGAACATGGAACCACTTCTTATCGGGCAAATAATCCGAATGTGCTTACCATCGACAGCACCTATGCAATGTGGGAAGTTGGCATTTTTTTCAAAATCAGAAGCGATGGTTTCAAGATAATCTTTAGTGAGTTCAGGTATACACTCATTCTTCATAACTAACCAGATGGCTTGGCATACTTCTTTTACTATTTTCCTTGCAGTTGAAATCCCAACTCTGAAGGAGTAATGTAGGTCGGTAAAGGTGCACCCACTCGCAAGATATCTGGAAAAAATGGCTTAGTATCAGTATGGTGGTTTATGAAGAGGTTTGCAATTTAAAACACTATTACACCGCAGCATTTAGGCATTGACTTAGACATTTAAAGTAACAGGCTTAAATTTGGTGGAGCTATTTAGTAGACCATCCTGTACAACATACAGTACTTACTAAAAGCCCCAAAATATCTATCGTGGGCCACGCCCGCCATCTTGGATTTTGTAAACTTACCGTGTAACGAAGCATATTATTATCGTAGGAATATTTTTCCATCGCCTAAATACCACGGAAATCATGTTCAATTAACTGTAATAAATAATACACTTGGTTCAGGTCCACCATCTTGGGTTTGTTATAATCACCATTATACAAATTATTATTTGTTTTATTTTACCGTGACGTATCCTGAAAATGATTGATATTTTGCGTGGGTGCTCACAAGACTATGCCCTCAGACATATAAAAAGATCTAAAAAGTCGATCTGATAATAATTTTTTTAATGGCAATTAACAAAAATCCAAGAGGGCGGGCATGGCCCGCGATAAATTTTTTAGACTTTTAGTGCGTTTTACAGGATGTTGTATTAAACAGCTCCACCAAATTTCAGCCTGATGTTGAAAATGGACAGTTTTTATGTTTTCCTTTTTTTTGCAAAATAGCCCAGTTTATATTTTTATTTAATTGTTTCAGGAAAAGAAGTAACAAAGAGATGGGGCAATCTTCGGGATGCGTTCTCAAAGTCAAAGAGGAAACTAAAAGAGTGTAAGAAAAGTGGAGCTGGTGCCCCTAATATTAAGAAATACGTCTACGCTGAGCAAATGCAATTTTTAAATAAACTGTTCCAGACAGCTTCCACTGTTGCAGAAAGCTTAGAAGCTACAATAACAGACAACAATGAAGACGAAGATTTTGATAATCCACCCGGAGCCCCACTACCCCCCAAGAAGACTACTAAACCGTCAGAGTACAAAAGACGTCGCCAGCCTGATGAGGTTGAGCTGAAATTGATTAAAGCACTAGAAGAACCTCATCAAAATCCTCATATTTTTTTTTTCAAGGACTTTTGCCACATTTGAACAAGTTCGACGACAGTGAAATTCTTGAATTCCAAATGGGTGTTTTGGAAGTAATTTCAAAAATAAACAACAAACGCAAAAATACTGCTCAACCTCAACCTCAATTTTACCCCCACCAAACCCCTTCCTACTATCCTAACAACTACACCCCCCTCCCAAACTACCACTTCCAACCACAACAGCTCCAAACCCATCAGTACCCAAATCCCCAAAACCACCAAATAAAAAATCCACCAAATCCCAACAACAGCGTTTCAAACCACCAGCAGGCACGCTCTTCGACAGCACAGACACTTCAACAGCATCCCACTGCACATCAACAGCAAACCACTGCACAATATTACCAAGAATTTGTACACAGTTCAGCAGCCACTTCTCCAGAGACCTATCCATCGGCAAGCCCCTCCCCAGCTGGTTCTGCGTTTTCAGATTGTACCTATGACTTTTCTTCATAAATTCAAATTTGTTAAAATTTCATTTACACGAAAAAGAATATTACAATCATTGACACCCATTAGGTTTTAGCTCATTTCATATATAGCGTTTCGCAAGAAAAATGTACAATAAAATTATATTAATATTGAAAAAATAACTAGTGTGTTTATTTGTTCTCTAAACTACCATGAGTGGTTATTTGTACACAACATTCGCAAAAGCTGGGGCACTTGTTAAGTGATTTCAACCATTTTAAAATTGTTACTAAAGAAAGTGTACTTTACATATCACCTTAACATTTACAATTAGCTTCAAACATAAGTTCCCAAAATCATGACGAAAGCATATCAGAATTTTTGGGACTTAATTGTCATTTTATTGTGGATGGTATCTTGTTATAATAATTAGTACATTGGGATCATCACTAAAAAGTGTCATATATAATATATTTGATTACTTACCTCAATGTTAGAGCGAGCCTTTCTTTTGAAGGAATAGAGTTTCTCATTTTAGTATTCTGATGTTGGATTTCATTTTTCAACTTCTCATGGGGTTCGTCAAAGGATGCAATAGACATTCTGAAGTAGTTAAAAAACTTACTGCTATCAAGCCTTAGTTCTTCAAAAAGTGTGTAGAATGTTCCCGTGTTTTCTCTGCTTTGATTGATTGGATGAATCCAATACTTACGCTTAATTCTACGGCGCTTAATACGACGATACAATAAACACATAGCAACCACTCTTTTAGGATTCATTATTATTCAATAATCTCGTGTCACAACAACCAAGCAACTGATTGTTTGACCGGTAAAAATCCGATATGTCTGCAAACACCGACTACCGATAAAATATCGGCCGATTTTTTTCCGGCCATCCAAAATCGGTGTGTGTGCAAGTAGCCTTAGGAGCAGTAGTTCTACAAGTCGCCACCGCGCGCCGCTAGGAAGACAACTTGGGCAGTGCTGTGAGTGTGTGTGATCTGGCTAGGGAGAGAGAGGAGCGCGTTCTCCTCATTTCTCCCCCTCCCCCACGCAGCACTGTCTTTCCGTCTACTCGCTTCTTCGTCGGTCCAGGGCGCACAGCCCCTGCCCGCGGTTCGACTAATTGAATAGTAGGGTTGGGTTGCTTGCTATTTTCTACTGACGTGCCTTTCAATGTCGCCGACATCTAATCTTAAATTTATTTTTATTTTGAGCGTTCACTTTATAGTTTTGATGAGTACATTTCTTCTAGCCTATACAGATTTTATCAGTAAAAATGTTTGACACAGTTGTGAGCACATTTAAATACAGTGGAACTCGGATAGTTCGAATCTTAAGGGACCAAGGTGATAAAATTCGAACTATCAAACAAATTTAATTTAACTGTAGAGGCTCGAATTATCCAAGCTTTACTGTATTAAAAACAAATAGCATTATTTATTATATAAAAATTGATTATAAATATAAAATGGTTTTTTTTTTTTTGTTAGATGTATTTTTTACCGCTATTGTTGGAATTTAGTATACGTTTGTTTTTAACTCTAAGAAAGAAGAATTTGTTACTTACTGTTAGTAAAGTTCAGACACGATCCAGGGAGTCACATTGGTTGGTGAGAAATTCCCGAGGTTTTGGGGCGGGGGGTTTAGAATAGCCCTCAGGGGTGGGGGGTCCGGGAGTCCTCCCCTGTAAATTTTATAAAAATTCCATATCAATAATAATTTGATTGGCCGTAAAGAATAGCCGAACGCCTTTTATTGACCGACATGAATGTTGTCGGCCTAAAAAGACGATTGTCTTGAATTCATGGACCAAAATCAGCAATTTGACCTGTTTTTTTTCGGATAAAAAATGGCAATTTGACCGCATTTCATGGTCACCGTAACTTTTAAAACAAAAACGACAAGTAGGCCTAAACGTAGTTTATCGGCCAAAGAAAACCGCAATAGTTTATACCCAACCCGAAATTTAAAGGCGGCCACACACTACCGGACTTTTGCCCGAACAAGACTTCGGATCGAGCACGGAACACGGCACGAAGGTGGCTAAATTCACTCCAAACTTCTTCCCGATCAAGACCCCGAACAAGACATCGGATCAGACAGATTAGCGCGAAAACCATCGAGCGGAGTAGGAACGGTAGGGACGACTTTAGTTGCCGTTGTGCAGGTCGGCCGTGTACTTGTGTGTAGATTTCACCCACTTCACACGCAAATGACAAAGTTGGAAATACAAAATTAGATCTAGCAGTAATTTTTTGGAAAAAACTAGGTATTGGGTGTTCTAAATATTGAGATTATTTTATCACCATTTTGCGTCATAATTCAGGAACGATTACCATTGTAATGTTTGTCTGCTTACAATAGTATACCTCCAATAACAAATGCTGTGTACAAAGTGCGTGCTTTTACATCTTCGCATTGTTACGACCTGATAGTGTCTCACCAACTTCTCTCTCTGTTTATATATTAAAGTAATATTTACATCTGTTTACGAATAGTGGCTTATTTACATGAAGAACTTATCCTAAACATTAACAAACCGCTCCAACATCAAATCCCGTCATCTGTGATGGACTTTCAGCAAGCGAACTCAGTACGGTTAGTTAGTTACTGTCGTTGCTTTCAAGTTTCCTACGCGCCGGAAAAAGGTTCAGTTTCCGTAACAACCAGCTGAGAGTACGCTAACCGGCGATAACTAATTCACTGTCGATTTGCGCTTGACATGTCTTTACTGAAAACCAGTGCCAGCTTCAGAAACCCAAGAATTTAGAAAAATGTTAAAATAAATTTTAAGTTTAGATAAAATGTGCAACTTTTAAACTATACGATTTGTTATTGTTATGTAAACTATACTGCATTCATAAGAAATTGTCACGAATAAATATAATACTACTTGTAAGTTATAAACAGTGATCCTTTAACAAACAAATTAATTTAATCTTTAAGGAAATGTTACATTATTAAGGTGGCACTGTTGTTAGTCGCCGAGCGGCATAAGAAGATCTTGTTAGTTAATGGATTTGTGTTATCCTTTGTAGTGTTTTGTTTGCAACTGCTAGAACCCATATTTTTTGGTTACCATTTGACCAAATCTTTTAACAAACCTTTTTTTGAAACATGGTACAGTTTTACATTTTTTTAAGCATTTTTCTCCATAATCAGGTAGAAAACGCCAAAACATTAATTACAAGTTGTTTTTCTTAATAATTGTAAATATAATTATTTAAATAAAATAAATGCTCACGGACATAGATTGTCTTCAAAACACATTTAATTTGGTTTGTTGTTTATAATTGTTTATAATCATAAACAAACGATTTATGTTTTCCGTTTATCATTGACTCTTACAGAGTATAAATCTAACATGGCCGATTTATCGAACGTCTATTAACTATTTATATAACTATTTTTAGGATCACTGAAGTACAAATACTACTTTAAATAGTACTTGTAAGGATGTATTTTTCTAAGATTTCAGCTATCATGGTCTACACATAAATCAGACTAGTCTAAAGCAGGCCAGGCAGAGTATTTATTACAGAATAAATATTACGTATGAATACAAAATATTATAGAATACCAGTAATTTAATGTACTAGATTCTAAGCACCTAAAATGCTACTCGAAAATCAATAAAAAGTTGAATATTAAATTATATAAAATAATAGAAGTAGTTTTAACTGTTATAAACTTCAATAAACTATTTATGAATAATAGGAAAAAGGTTTCTAACATATTGAATTCCTTAACACTATTCCATCATTAAAACAATAAACCGAATAAAACAATAAAATAATAACAAACTGAACTACTTCTTCAGTTATAAAGGATCAATCATCGCTCGTTTGGTTAGAAAAGTAAATGCATCAACTAGGCGTATACCGCTTACTCTATGAACTTTCCTGCAAATTTACCAAGTTTTGATTTAAAGCGAAAAATATTTGTATGAGCTGCATAATGTGATAAAAACAATTAAGGCTATTTACCAGATGAAATAACATCCTCGCAACCGGAAACTACTCTTCAACAGGGCGAAGCCAAAGGGATTTCCTAATATTTTGCAAATTTCGATAAATGTAAAAATGATAACTAACCTATTGATATCACAAATTGTGGGGCTTTTGCTGGAATTACCTTCAATCTGGTACTACGATTACACGTTTTAATTAAAGTTTTTCTAAATTATCCTTTTAAAAAAGTATTTGCGTGTGACACCCAATTTGTCAATCACTGGATAAAATTCCCCAAAAAATCAGAAGCATTTTTGTTTACAACATGTAATGTGCTAAATGTGTAGAGGGGTAAAGTTTAGCACATTGTGAGGCCTACCTGCAGCGTCGTTTGACCGCATCCCAATAACCTTAGCCTAGGCCTACCTTAGCCTAGATTTGGTAAACAAACTTTCAACTGTGAGTAGCCTAGGGACCTTCTAAGGTGACGGAATTACATGTTAAGCATGTAACCAGGGATAAATAAACAACAACACTTTTAATAAGATTCACCACTTCGATGAAAATAAACGATTATTTACTCGTTGACCGAACCACAACAATCCAACATAACCTCGCCCCTCATCGACCGTGATTTAGTTTGACAGTTGACAGATGACGAGGTGGGTTCTTCTTTCTCTCTCGGAATTACTTTTGGCTGGTGAAGAAGAAGGTCGCCGGATATGCCCTTGATTTTTGAGTTTAACTGACCCTTGGCCAATCAGCTGTTGTGATTCATCGAGGCGGAAGGATTGCTCCTCGTGGAGAAATAGCGTCACTCTCGAAGAGACCGTCATAGTGATAGCATCTGCGTTCTGACTACGATTTTCTCAGCAAAGTTCTGTAAAGTGCGTGACAAGTTTTGAGTTCGTTCTAACGACTGCTTTTTGGTATAAAGGTACGTCTACGATTCTTACTATTAGTATATTTAGGATCGATTATTGACTTTTGCCAGTAAAGTGGTAATTTAACATAAGATAGCCTAGCGTCCCGACACGTTGATAGTAACTGGGTAATAAAGATTATTATCCCGGTGTCAACTTTTATCCATTAACTTCATTTTAGTAACAAACAAATTAAAATCAGCCTGTGAGGCATTTTTATAACTTTTTCTTTCTTTGAGAGTAACCTCGTTTTCCTGCAGTTAGACAGGTGACCACCGGTTGTAACCTGCGAGTCTAATCGAAGTATAGACAGGTGAACACTGGTTGTAACCTGCAAGCCTAACCGGAGCGTAGGGTAACCCTGCTTCTGTGAGAAGTTTTTTCTGGTACTGAGGGTTTCCTTGAAATTCTCTGCTAGGCCCGTACTAAGCCCTAGTAGAGCGCCCAGTCCAGTGATAGCGGCAGCAACGAGTCGATCCCGAGAGGTTACTGTCTAAACTTAAATTAATTTTTATTGATTGCTTGTAAATTTCCTTTTTTCTAAATTCTAAATTCTTTCCATTTTTTTAAATTAAATTACCTTATATCATCTTGAGGAGTTTGAATTTTAAGTAAACCCCCGGGGAGGTTGATTCAAAATTCTAGGCCCCAACCAATTTTTCTGTGGGCAAGGATGAGGCAACTCTGAGTTGACCGGCAACCGAGTTGACATAACTGAGCTCTCTGATTTATCAATCGTATAACCACTGTTACATTCGAACTTCGCCCCCTGGAAATATCCCAGCAGCCGAGCTGAGCGTTTCCTGGGACTTCGACAGACCGTGACGAATTTCCTGGGATTTCGGATTCGCCTGACGGTCCGAAACATTTTCGACCCCCCAGAAAGTTCGTCACAAAATGGCGCCCGAACAGGGACTAGTGAATGTGTAACAGTGGTGCGTAACTTGTCAGAGAGAGCTCAGTGAGGAGTATCATAACTAATTTTAAAATTGGTGAAATTGTATACTTGTATTTTAAGCGATATTTGTAACTGGTTTAGTACTGGTGAGCCAATAAGACGCTTTTATCAGGGTAAATTGAGGTTTTTAGCACTGATTGCTATTAGATAATTTATCTTGATTTTGTTTTGGGTCATTGGTTTTATTTTCAGTGCGAGTTTGTTTTAGTATTTTCTCGTCGTTGTTTTTGTCTTGCGTCCCCCTCTGATTGAACGTGCAAGTAAGAGCGGCAATGACCAAGAACCCTCCTGTAACGGTGGCGGTTTCGCAACACGCGTTGACGACGACGTCACCAGGAGCAGCCAATACAGCTCCCTCGCCTAGTGTGACATGCTCGAGCGCGTCCACAACCACGACGACGACCGTGGTGTTCACAACTGCTATGACTTCCTCAGCGGTGACCACTCCTAGGTCCCCAGTGGAAGATCCTCGAGTCGGTTGGATCCATGAGCTTCAAAAGGACCAGCTGATGGCGGAGATGGCACAACATGGCCTACCGACCGAAGGGAATGTAGCGGACTTGCGCAAACGATTTTGCGATTTCTGGAAAACCGTGCCTGTGCCTGTTACGGGGGAGATGTTTAGCGGCCCACCAGTTGTAACCTCTCAAAGTGAGGTGGTGTCTCGGGCTCAACCCCTCGCTTTTCTGGATACGAGCCATACCACCTCCTCTGCAGGCCAATTATTGGGCGCTGTGACTTCTGGTGGATATTCTCATCGTCCGCTCTCTTCCTGGGCTATAGGCCAACCACAATATCAACCGATGACCTCATTGGGTTTTGGTGACACGCATCAGCGCACGACTACTTCGCAACCGCCCAGGATTGTAATCAACCGGCCAACATCCGGTGCCTGGCCGCACTCTATCTCAGCCTACCCACCGGATTCCGCTTGCCAATCCGTCAGTGCGACGTACCATGTGCCGGACGGCTCTCGCAGACCGACCGATGGAAATTATTTCCGGCCAACGACCATCAGAGTGCCCTTGACTGCGGGTTTCGACTTGTCCCAGTACACCAATCAAAGGACATTTGCGGCTCAACCAGCACCACGGCCGACTGATTTCCTAGCAGTTAACCCTTATGCGGGTGAGTCAGACAGGATCCGGGGTATATTAAGCATATCTCCGAATGCGGATTCAGAGTATGTACAACGGACTCTGGCTTCGCTGGTGCAGACCTTGGCGAGGTTGGACGATAACCAGCGCCGCCCTCAACCTGAGCCTGTCTACAAGCCTAGCTCGTACGAAGGCGATGGGTGAGTAACCGACCGGCGTGCCCCGGAGGTAACCCCCCACCATGTGTCCTGGCCCCAGGTGCCTGGCACGTATGGAGGTGTCAACTCCTCGGACCTGTCTCGGCGTGCAGAACAAGAGGAGGATCGGAGTAGGACCGTTGTTAAAACGTCCTCCACTCTTTGTGACTTAGTCCGGAAGTGGAATTTACGGTTTGATGGCCGACGCGATGCCGTCTCCTTCCTCGAGCGATTGGAGGAACTTCTCGAAGCATATTCGTTGTCGCCTGAAGAAGTTCTCAAGGCTATGCCGGAGCTCCTTCATGGCCAGGCCCTACTCTGGTACCGCAATAACAGAGACATATGGACCAATTTTTCGGAGTTTCGTCGGATGTTCGAGTCTCAGTTCTTCCCGCCAGGCTATCGTCGCAACCTGGACGAAGAAATCCGTAAGCGAACTCAGGGTGACACAGAGTCGTTCCGCGACTTTGTCATTGCGCTGACAACCCTGATCCGGAGAAGTGGCGAATATAGTAACCAGCAGAAACTTAATCTGGTGTACGCCAACATGAGACCGGAGTACAAATTCATGATCCGGAGACAGGACTTCTTTTCGCTGGCTGAACTCATCGAGCGAGCCGAGGAGTTCGAAGAGTTGGTGCGTGAACGGAAAACTTTTCGCCCTCCCCCCTGCATCTCAAGCGTTAGTGCCTGAGACAGCGTATGTCGCCAGGAGGCGCAACGACCGCTCAATGGACATTGCAGTGCTGGACAGTTTGTTGCCGGAGACTGTGCAACCGCAACCAAGGCCGGTCCCTCAACCGACCCAAACCAACCTCTCTAGGCCGAAACTGAACGAGCGAGGCCATGAAAAACGAGTCACTTTTGATCGTTGGGCCAATCAACCGCAGAGGCAGGACCGATCTCCCAGTCCTCGCAATCCAGCACGGCGCTCTGCTTCACCTGAAGCCCGGTCTTCTCGGGCCAAGCCGATGATATGCTGGAACTGCAATGCGGAGGGACACCTTTATCGCCATTGCCGGCTCCCGAAGGTGATGAGGTGTTTCAATTGCAAACGGGAAGGTGTAGCAACCACTCGTTGTGACTGCCGTTCGGGAAACGCCAACCGGACTCAGGTGTCCGGAGGTCACCTGAGCCCCCAGCGTCCCAGTGCCGCACAACCTCCAAAGAGTGGTCGGAGTGGCTCCGACGCGTGAGCACCTTCGTCAGTGGAGCTAGCGAGGAGTCTGACCTGCCCGACATTCGACCCTTCATCGACGTCAGACTGCTCGACCGAAATTTCAGAGCCTTGTTGGACAAGGGGGCCGTAGTAAACCTCATTGGGGACGAGGTGGCGCGATACCTAGTAGAGTGTGGTGTTAAATCCGAGGAGTCGAACGCGGAACTTAGGATGGTCGATGGCACTCGCTGCCGAATTCGAGGGAAGTACCACCTGCCCGCTTCAATCCTGGGTGAACCCCTTATTCTGGGAGTTTACTTTGTTCCCGGACTTACGACGGACGTTGTTTTAGGTATGAAGTGTGTTTACGACCTGAACCTCATACAATTAAACGTCGCTGACGCGGCAGAGACCGAGATGTCGGGACCTTTCTCGTGTGCTTCTGGCACTCTGAAGCCCCTGACCGACGAGGACGTTCGGATGACCCCTCCACAGGTGGCACCGGTCCCCGTTGCGCAACCTCAACCTCACCAGGCCAGAGCAGTAGACACACAACCGCCAAGAAGGGTGGTGAATGCTCAACCACCGAACAGGGTGGTGCTCGTCCGAAACCCTCCTAGGGCTGTGGATGCACAACCGCCGGCTAGGAGTCGGGATGCTTCCGCTGCAGCGAGGGCTGTGGACCGTCAACCGCTGCCTAGGGTGGTGAGGCAGCAACAGCCACAACGACCTGTAGATCGACCCGACGGAGTTTTTGACCACCGACGTCGACGGGGCTACGATGGGCGGGGCCGCTACCAGCGCGCTGGACAGCCGGGACCGCGGCGAGACGTTCAACCGGATCGCCGACGAGACCGTCAGCCTGTGCGAGACGAGAGGCGACGTGACCAGCGACCGGTGTGCGAGGACCGGCGACGAGACTGGCGACCGGCACCGGAGGACCGACACCGAGATCGACGACCGGCATTTGAGGGCCAACGGCGAGACCAGCGTCCAGCGTAGGGAGGCCGACGACGGGACCAACGACCGGCACGGGAGGAGCGATCACGAGGCCCGCGGCCGAGACGGGACGAGCGACAGCCGAACGACCGCACCGACCGTCGTAGATCTCCCGACCGCCGACGACTCCCCGAGGGCTACGTGCCAGTGCGCGTCGTCCGTCAGGAGGTGGTGCGACCGGCAGTCGAGCCACGGGAGGAGGCTGTTCCGGTAGAAGTGGCTCAACCCGTTGCCGAGAGACGAGTGGAGGTGAATGAGGGAGCTGCCCGTCAACCTCTCGAAGACCTCGTCCACGTCCGGGTGGAAGTGCCTAACCAACCGGGGCCAGATAGGCAGCTGCAAGACGAACCGGATCGGAACGTTACGGGCTACATCCCTGGTGAGCTGCTCGCCATCCCAGACAGCATGGTGTGGAGGATTGCGGCCACCTACGACCGGATGACGACGGAGCAGCGGAAGAACAAACGGTGGCGGATCTTCGTTGGTGGCAACGATTTCATCAGAGTGCGGCCCAATCAGATATTGCGACTCCTGGAACTCCGCCGCCAGCAGTGGCAGCGCCACCAGCGGCGGCGCCAGCAGCAGTCACAACGCAACCGTCCGTGCCGCCAACAGCGATAAACTGCCCCGTCTGCAGTTGAAGCGACGACAGTTTTGCTTTCAGCACTATTTTTTGTAAACTGCCTCGTTGCAGTTGAAGCGACCATCGTTTTTCAGCAACGCTTTTTGTAAACTGCCTGTTTGCAGTTGAAGCGTCATCCGATTTTTCTTTGATACCGCATTTTGCAAACTGCCTTTCTGCAGTTGAGGCGGTCGACAAATGTTTTTATTTTTGTTTTTCCCCAAGGAAGAGACTTTTTTTTATTTTTTTTCGCTCCGAAGTGCGAAAGGGGTGTAATGTGCTAAATGTGTAGAGGGGTAAAGATTAGCACATTGTGAGGCCTACCTGCAGCGTCGTTTGACCGCATCCCAATAACCTTAGCCTAGGCCTACCTTAGCCTAGATTTGGTAAACAAACTTTCAACTGTGAGTAGCCTAGGGACCCTCTAAGGTGACGGAATTACATGTTAAGCATGTAACCAGGGATAAATAAACAACAAAACTTTTAATAAGATTCACCACTTCGATGAAAATAAACGATTATTTACTCGTTGACCGAACCACAACAATCCAACATAACCTCGCCCCTCATCGACCGTGATTTAGTTTGACAGTTGACAGATGACGAGGTGGGTTCTTCTTTCTCTCTCGGAATTACTTTTGGCTGGTGAAGAAGAAGGTCGCCGGATATGCCCTTGATTTTTGAGTTTAACTGACCCTTGGCCGATCAGCTGTTGTGATTCACCGAGGCGGAAGGATTGCTCCTCGTGGAGAAATAGCGTCACTCTCGAAGAGACCGTCATAGTGATAGCATCTGCGTTCTGACTACGATTTTCTCAGCAAAGTTCTGTAAAGTGCGTGACAAGTTTTGAGTTCGTTCTAACGACTGCTTTTTGGTATAAAGGTACGTCTACGATTCTTACGATTAGTATGTTTAGGATCGATTATTAACTTTTGCCAGTAAAGTGGTAATTTAACATAAGATAGCCTAGCGTCCCGACACGTTGATAGTAACTGGGTAATAAAGATTATTATCCCGGTGTCAACTTTTATCCATTAACTTCATTTTAGTAACAAACAAATTAAAATCAGCCTGTGAGGCATTTTTATAACTTTTTCTTTCTTTGAGAGTAACCTCGTTTTCCTGCAGTTAGACAGGTGACCACCGGTTGTAACCTGCGAGTCTAATCGAAGTATAGACAGGTGAACACTGGTTGTAACCTGCAAGCCTAACCGGAGCGTAGGGTAACCCTGCTTCTGTGAGAAGTTTTTCTGGTACTGAGGGTTTCCTTGGAATTCTCTGCTAGGCCCGTACTAAGCCCTAGTAGAGCGCCCAGTCCAGTGATAGCGGCAGCAACGAGTCGATCCCGAGAGGTTACTGTCTAAACTTAAATTAATTTTTATTGATTGCTTATAAATTTCCTTTTTTCTAAATTCTAAATTCTTTCCATTTTTTAAAATTAAATTACCTTATCTCATCTTGAGGAGTTTGAATTTTAAGTAAACCCCCGGGGAGGCTGATTCAAAATTCTAGGCCCCAACCAATTTTTCTGTGGGCAAGGATGAGGCAACTCTGAGTTGACCGGCAACCGAGTTGACATAACTGAGCTCTCTGATTTTATAAATCGTATAACCACTGTTACATTCGAACTTCGCCCCCTGGAAATATCCCAGCAGCCGAGCTGAGTGTTTCCAGGGACTTCCACAGACCGTGACGAATTTCCTGGGATTTCGGATTCGCCTGACGGTCCGAAACATTTTCGACCCCCCAGAAAGTTCGTCATAAACGTTACATAAGAGCTGAGATTCGCTGATGGGTTGATAACTTTTGGAATGGAAATAACGTTTTTTAACCAGTTACAACGGAGGCCCTCTCATTCAACAGCTCGTCGGTCTTAAAAATCCCCTGCTGGCTGTTTTAACAGATACCAAACAAAAAATGTTTTTAAGTTACAAATTTAAAATTAAATGTAGTGTATTTCCTAAAATTTCACAATACTTGGTTTTCAAGATATGGTATTCTTTTTTATAAAAAGCCATGGTGCTTCAATACCTTTATGTTTAAAATCATTTAAGTGTTGTACAAAAGGCCCGTGGTATGTTTTATGTTGTGTGTTATGTTATATAAACACGATTTTGCACGCAGCGCGCTGACGTGAGGGAAGTGAATTTCCGCATTAAAATCTTTAAAAATCTAATAAAGGGTTTAAAACAACACTGGTAACATTTTTTTGGAAAATTGAAAAACTAAATTTTTTGGCTGTTCTGATGCTCCTGGTTATACTTAAATTCACTATTAAGCTGGCAATGTTGTACATTATAAGGTTAGGAGGAGGTATAGTCAGGGTAACAAGCTGGTATAAGAAGCTGAGTGATATTGGGGATGATAAACTACATCAAGATATGAAAAACAGCCTTTTCCAGTGTAAAATCCCCTTAAGAAAACGTACTGTGTTAAGACAATTAACATTTTCTTTAATAACTCAGTACATATTTGTGCTAGAATGGTGAGAGAGCTTAAAACTTTCGCCTTACTAATCTCCATCTTATTACTTGCATTCATTTTACATTCGCGGTTTTTCTGACCCTTTTTGGGCCCAAAAAGTCAAAATTTGAAAAATGATTCAGCCCTTTTCTGTGTAGACTACTGTGGCAGGGGCCGAGAATCGGCCATTCGGGACCAAACATTTTGTGACATAAAAAAGCCACTAATAATCAACTCAAAAGTGAACAATATATATATCATTCGAAAGATAATACTTTGAACTTTCATTTTATTACATAAACCAATCCTGTAGCAGCTATACAACAATGTCACGACGATTAGAAATCAAATGAATTTTTGGCGCGATGTGATTCATGCAGCCGATGCTAGGAAAATATAAAAACACGATTTTTTTTAAATTACCCAGCTCGAGTAATTTTTATCGTGGGAAGTTGCGGTTGGTACCAATGCACTGCTAAAGAGTTGCGCTTTATTGTGGTATTAATTTTCTAAACGAATTATTGATTAGACAGATCATATGAATTTTTGAAAACAGGTTTTTTCTGTTTCTTTGTACAATGGCAGATGGCTGAAAGAGGGCTATCAGGAAAATCGGATTTATATCTAGTGTAAGTTATATGTACTAGTCAAATAATATATTATTTTGAAGAGGAAGAAATGTAGAGTAATTAAGTTTTGCCATTGGCAGCACTGTTTTATTCTGAAAATCATCACCAAGGAATTGTTTCATTACGTCACATTTTTGCCTAATCGGCAACTGCGCAGCTGTTTGCTGTTTACGAAGTCTCAGTCAGTTTGTTTGGCTCGCTCCAAACTGTATTGTATTTGGTATCACTGTAAACAGCAGATTTCAGACTTTCTTCTTATATCTGTCTCGATGTGTTGTGTTTTTGTTGACAATATGACATGACATTTGAAATATGCAATGTCCAAGTCCCAGTCCAAAATGGCGCACTATGTTTGACCGCTGTCAGTTGTGTAAGATTGTTTTAGTTATTTATTTAGCCGAATTTACGCAAAAATGGATTGCAGTGACATTCGGGGTGCTCTTGAATAAAGTATTAGTGACGTTGATGACGATTTAGAGGGTAATATAGGCAGTGATCTTGAGATGAACGACTTTCCTGATGTTGCGTCGTAGGCTAATTGGATTATTTATCTGGTAGTGGTGAGATATATATTTATATGTATATTCCTATGTATTCTATGTATAACATGTTATATATTTCTATGTAGGGAATTAAATGTACTACAACATGATTATATTGATTTCGGGGCAAAACATTAGACAAAAAAGCTATATACTAAGTACTGTGAAATCTTTTTTTTCAAATACACAAAAATAGCAAAACATTCTTTTATTTACATTGTTACAAGTTCAAATTCAAACTTGCCGCCATATCAGAAACATCTAGAAGGCACTACCGCGTACAGGAGTAACTGACAACAATGCAGTCACGTGACCCGCCTCGCTCATAAAACTGGACAACGGCGGCTTCTCGTTCTCTTAGCTCGGAACTATTCGGTGTAACATCATCTAAAACCTTTTTCTAAATTCAATACCGCGTTTATTTGCCAATTCCAAAAGTTCGTCGATTTGTTAACGGGGTGCATCCCATACGTTTTCTATTTCGCGAATTGTTTTAAAGAAAAGGCCGAAATTCGCGGTACAATCACATTCGTATTATTTAATTAATTAAAACTTTTCAAAATTACACGTGCTAAGAGCAGGTTTTAACACTGCCATTCTTGTCGTTTTACGGGGAATAAATTAAACAACTGGTATTATTAATATTAAGTGCATAGTAGTGTTACAGTGTATTAATATTGTGAGCGTTTTGTGTATGTAATTTTCTACAATGTTCATGTGAGTAATATTTATTAGTTTTACATACTTGGTCATATTTCATAGGGCACATGTCATAACTGGTACTGGTCAAAGTTTAATAATTGTTAAGTTTAAATTCATTTATCTTTGTTAATTATTTGATGTAATATCGTATTCACAAATCATTTAAAGCAACTCTCTATGTGTCATAATTTAACTTAAAGATATTTTTTCCTGTACAAGAATTAATTTGTATTAAGCAAGAAAACTTTTGGAAAATATTTAAACTCAAATCAATTGTCTCAAAACTAAAATAATTGTAAGAGCTGGAAATTAAGTATAATACAAAATTCTAGGAAATTTAATATTCATAGAACAGAGTGTTACTGTTTGGTTGATTTCAAAAAAAAAAAGAGTAAAATTAATTAAGCAGCAGTTCAGAGCTCAGATCAGGAACCACTTCATATTATAAATAAGTTAATCATGAATCATATGAATGTATAATTTAAATTGGTGGTAAAAAGATATAGGAGGATAGAGTGTGTCGGAGGTCAGGAGGCTTAGTTAGGAGGACTAATACATTATTATTTATTCCCGACCACTCGCTTGTTTTAATAGACCGCCATTTGATTAACTAGGAATTCCTGATTATCACATTACGATACTTTAACTTGAGAACTGCTTTTGATTATTTTAAATACAAAATACAAAAAAAATATTAAAACTAAAAAGGCCAGAAATCGACCAAAGCCATAACCTCTAAGGTGATCTATATTACATTAATTTAAAATACTATTTTCCGGCTCTAATTTAATTATGTATGTGTTGTAATGTCTTTGCTCAGATTTGAATAAAATAGTTTCTTGCAATCAGATTCTTCTTTCAAGCAACCCACAACTAAATCAGAGATCCACGAGTGTTTTTGGGCCCAGCAACACTCGCTCTGCATTACTATAATTAACAAATTAAATGTGAATAGAAATAAATAAGTTAGAGTTCATACAAGCAATATGTAACAAGAGTAAAGTGTGTCTTAGCTAAGATATAAATAAAATAGTTTAGAAATGTAACAAGTGGTAGCAGGCAGACACTGATTTGTGGGTTGCAATTGTGGCGAAATATGACCAATTAATTGTTATTGATATTTTTGTTATATTACTGTGCAAATTATTCATATTTTGTTAGATTTAGATATTGATTAAAAAAAATGTTTTATGGACGTCAATATGTCACAACAGCAAGAGATAGGGCGGCAAGGGTTCAATCACGTTATCTAGGAGTTCAAGGTTCGGATAGATCCGCTCCAGTTGTGATACAGGTAGAGCAGGCCCCTCAGGCGAACAATAATTTAGATTTACCGCATTCCCATTCAGGTGCGCATGTCAGCTTGGAAAATAGGTTACGTGATGCAAAATCATTGCCCGAGAATTTTGAACCACGGGTAGACTCCACACATGTTCGATACACGCCAAGACAGGATTGCGCAACCGACACTTTTTGCACGCGTGACCAAACAGGTCAGAATTTTAGCACGCTCTCAACGACTGATCGCACCGTTGTAATCGAATTAGTTAGGAAACTACAACCTTGTTCAGGGGAGAATGAGTCACATCTTATTCAGTTTTTGAAACAAGTAAACACGATTTTTCAGATTGTTCGGGTTGGTCACAATGAAGTAATTAAATTAATTTTGCCTCAGACGCAAGCACATCTTTTTGAAATTTGGTCACATGGGTTAGAATTGAATCTTACATGGGATAATTTACACTTTTCAATCTTGACAGCCTTTTTTCCAGGATTACAGTTAGAGCGAGTAGTAAACAAGTTTGTTAAAAGATTACAATGGCCCCAAGAAACCTTTGTAGCATTTATCAATGATGTTACTTCCTCAGCCGTAGCACTCCAGTGCAATTTTCCAGACGAATATTTAATTGATGTAATTCTCTCGAATATTAATCCACGCATGCGCACTAGTTTTTCATTTTGTGAGAAACCCAAGACAATTTGGGAATTAAAACATTTAGCAAATGCAGTAAATGCGTCAGTCCAGGCAGACAATCATTATTTCAGTACCTTTCCCCCACTTCAACAAGTAACTGTACCTTACCCCAACACTCACCAAGGTTTTGAACAAAAATCACAAGTTAAATGTTTTACATGTGGGAAGCAGGGGCACATCGCACGATTTTGTAGGCAGGGAAATGCACGAGGCAATTTAATGAGGAGGTAGTTAAATTGTCACAAACGAATACCTCCATTTCTGTAGTTCCATTAGATTTTTCCTTGAGATTACCGACAGTAAAGTTTTTTATTCCATACAATACATCACAGAAAGCACTTATAGATACTGGTTCAACAAGTTGTTTAATAGATAATAAATTTTTTCAAAGCATCACCGAGCATTAAGGAAGTTATCAAAACTAAGATGTTGATTAAATCTATTAATCAGCAAAGCACCATGGTTAGAAAATTAGTTAAGCTTCATTTCAAAATAGGCAATTTTTCATGGACATTTGATTTTTTTATAGTTAATTCACTTCCGTTTCCCATCATTTTAGGTGTAAATTTTATGCAGAAATCCCAAATGAATTTAGACTTTTCTAGTAACACTATTAACTTTAAATTCAATAATGACAGTAAGATTCAAATGAGTGACATTTTTGTGAAGCAACAGCAGCCTGATAGTAATTTTTTATTAGAACTTTCCGACGCAAATAAAATTCATTCACAGGAAACAGAGGAATTTTTACAGAAAATATTGCAAGAATACCCCTCGGTCATAACAGAGAGGATAGGGCAGGCCCGCGTCTCTCCTTATCACATCAGCTGTTTGGTAGATAAGCCTATATGCTCCCCACACTACCCCGTCCCTCCAGATAAGATGAATGCTATGAGAAATATTACTGATGAGTTGCTCAAAAATAATGTAATTAGGAAGTCAACTAGTATGCACTGTGCTCCAGCCTTTTTAGTCGAAAAAGCGGACAAAAATAAATTCAGATTAGTTTGCAATTACAGGAAGATAAATGAATATATTTCATATGACGCTCACCCCTTACCTACTTTAAATTCAGCCTTTGAGTTTTTGAGTAAAGCCAAGTATTTCACATCATTAGATATGAATAATGCCTTCTTTCAAATCCCATTAGATTCACAATCAAGACAGTATACAGCATTTTGCACTCCGTATGGTTTATTCGAATTTAACACAGTACCACAGGGCCTGAAAATCGGATCCCAAGCACTTACTAGAGTTATGGATGAAATTTTGGGCGATTTTAAATTTAAATTTGTCTTCAATTTTTTGGATGATTGTTTAATTTATAGCGACAATTGGGAAGATCACAAGCAACACATCTTACAGGTTTTAGATAAGTTTAAGGAATACAATGTCACAATAAATCCGGAAAAAATTAGGATAGGCCATACCTCCATAAAATATTTAGGGCACATCATTTCGAACAGAACACTTTCACTGGACCCCGATAGAATTGAACCAATTTTGAAATATCCCAGACCCCGTAATTTGAAACAACTTCAGCGATTTTTAGGATGTGTAAACTTTTATTCACGCTTTATTAAGGATTTTTCCAAAATAGCCTTGCCACTAAATAACTTAAGGAAGAAGAACGTTAAATTTCAGTGGACAGCCACACACCAGAAAGCTTTTGATGAATTAAAAAATTCCCTTGTTTCGTCAACTCAACTAACATTGCCAGATTTTAATGGAGATTTTGTTGTCACCTGTGACGCATGTGACAATGCGATTTCAGCAGTTCTACAAATGAAAGAGGGAGATAATCTTTTACCGGTTCATTTTGCATCCAGAACATTAAGTGAAACAGAACGTAAATACCCAATGCATAAGAAGGAATTTTTAGCATGTTTATATGGAGTTGAGAAATTTAGGCCATATTTAAACAAGAAGTTTACACTACAAACCGATAATTCTGCCGTGATGTACATTTTGAAAAATAAGGGTAAACATACAGCTCAATTTGATAGGTGGGTGTTACGTCTTTCAGAGTTTGATTTTGAAATAGAAAATATTAGGGGTAAATTAAATGTAGTGGCAGATGCCTTATGTAGAGTCTTCAAGGATGATACGGATAATACCGTTAAAATCATCGAGGATTCTGCATGTTGCACTCTGCAATGTTTTCCAGAACTATTTACCTCAATTAGGGAAAAACAGGCACAAGACCCGAGTTTAAGTTTAATTATTTCAGATTTGAGAAATAAAATTCCAGTCAAGAACCACTCATTACGCAATAATATTTTGTATTTTGGTAAACAGGGCAGAAAAAGCAAAATAGTAGTTCCAGAGTCCATGCACACTTTTATTGTTAAATATTTTCATGAGAATCCTATGTTTGCACATGCGGGCATAGCCAAAACTATGAATCACATTCAGAAGCAATTTATTTGGAAAGGCATAACACAATTTATTAGGAATTTTGTTAGGTCATGTGAACAATGTCAACTCTCAAAACCGGCACAAAACCAGAAAATCGGTCAATTAAGTTCTCATATACCGACGAATTGTAACGAGCAATGGTTTTGTGATTTTGTTGGTCCGCTACAACGAACACAACGAGGAAACGAATCAATCTTTGTTTTGGTGGACAATTTTTCGAAATTCTGCTTTTTATACCCAGTTAGAAAACAAACATCAGATTCCGCAATAAATATTTTACGAAACAACATTTTTGCACAGCATGGTATTCCACAGCGCCTAATTACAGACAATGCCTCCGTCTTCACATCGCAGAATTTTTTTTCATTTCTTTTTGGTTTAGGAATTAAGCATGTAACAACTTCAACATATAGACCTCAATCAAATGTTTCTGAGCGAGTTAATAGAAACCTAGTTACTGCATTGAGAATTTTTCATAATCAGAATCATAAGTCATGGGACATTTATTTACCATATTTAATGCTTGCTTTCAATTCCGCAACACATGAAGCAACAAAGTTCACCCCCGCAAGCGTTTTCTTAGGTAGAGAACTTACACACCCATTGCAATTTCTTTGGAATTTAGAGACAGGACATAATAACAAACCGAGTTTAGACAATGTTTTTCAGAATCTCACAAAGGCGCACAATAGAACGAAGTTACGGTATGACAGGAATCGAACTCCATCTAATTTTGTTGTTGGTGATAAGGTTGTTTTGTATGGGCATTCCCTCAGTAATAAAGATAAGAAAATAACAGCGAAACTTTGTCACAAATGGAGGGGACCTTATACTATAACTAAACTCACTTCACCGGTTAATGTTGAAATAACTTTGGACAATGATCAGACACAAAAGCAAATAGTTAATGTTGATCAAATAAAGAAATTTTTTCCTCCAGTCTGAAATATATATATATATACTTTTTTCTCTCTTTACTTCAGAATAAATTGTTGTGACTTATTGATTTAATTTTTTTTAAGATCCATTTCCTTTTTGTGAATCCATATGACAGGTTTTCTTGTGTGGGAGACTCCCATCTACACAGAGCAGTGAAACAGTGGAAACTAGCCGCCGCCGAACACATCACCATACCAGGGGCGACTACGAGACACATCGTCACCGAGGTGCGAAAACACGCTGCCGAACTACAACCAACCTGTGTTCTGCTCATTGGCACCAACGATGTCGGAAGTCACACCTCTCTCTCTGTCTCCAAACGAAACACAGTCTCACATTTTTATTTTGGATTTAGATACAATTTTCACTGGTCACAACATGAACTATTTAATTGAACATTTCTATTATAATGGTAGGACAGATGGAATTCACTTAAACAGAAAAGCCTTCATCATAATCATGGACAGTATTCAGGATAAAATTACATGTGTAGTGCAGTGCAACAAACTGGAACCTTGTGTAGCTCTGAACAGTTTAGTTTCACCAAGTGTTAGGGATGAGTCTATGACCGAAGTGGAACTTACAGGGGATGTAGCCGTAAGAGTCCACCATCTCTCTCACTGATGATACTGTATTGTTATGTTTATCTTTATAAGTATTGTTACTGTTAACTTTAGTAATTTTTAATTTTTGTGTAAAATTATTTTTCTCTCTCTTTATCCCAAGTTAGGTTAGACAAAAATTAAAAATTCTTTTGGAGGGGGGGAAAATTGTTACAAGTTCAAATTCAAACTTGCCGCCATATCAGAAACATCTAGAAGGCACTACCGCGTACAGGAGTAACTGACAACAATGCAGTCACGTGACCCGCCTCGCTCATAAAACTGGACAACGGCGGCTTCTCGTTCTCTTAGCTCGGAACTATTCGGTGTAACATCATCTAAAACCTTTTTCTAAATTCAATACCGCGTTTATTTGCCAATTCCAAAAGTTCGTCGATTTGTTAACGGGGTGCATCCCATACGTTTTCTATTTCGCGAATTGTTTTAAAGAAAAGGCCGAAATTCGCGGTACAATCACATTCGTATTATTTAATTAATTAAAACTTTTCAAAATTACACGTGCTAAGAGCAGGTTTTAACACTGCCATTCTTGTCGTTTTACGGGGAATAAATTAAACAACTGGTATTATTAATATTAAGTGCATAGTAGTGTTACAGTGTATTAATATTGTGAGCGTTTTGTGTATGTAATTTTCTACAATGTTCATGTGAGTAATATTTATTAGTTTTACATACTTGGTCATATTTCATAGGGCACATGTCATAACTGGTACTGGTCAAAGTTTAATAATTGTTAAGTTTAAATTCATTTATCTTTGTTAATTATTTGATGTAATATCGTATTCACAAATCATTTAAAGCAACTCTCTATGTGTCATAATTTAACTTAAAGATATTTTTTCCTGTACAAGAATTAATTTGTATTAAGCAAGAAAACTTTTGGAAAATATTTAAACTCAAATCAATTGTCTCAAAACTAAAATAATTGTAAGAGCTGGAAATTAAGTATAATACAAAATTCTAGGAAATTTAATATTCATAGAACAGAGTGTTACTGTTTGGTTGATTTCAAAAAAAAAAAAGAGTAAAATTAATTAAGCAGCAGTTCAGAGCTCAGATCAGGAACCACTTCATATTATAAATAAGTTAATCATGAATCATATGAATGTATAATTTAAATTGGTGGTAAAAAGATATAGGAGGATAGAGTGTGTCGGAGGTCAGGAGGCTTAGTTAGGAGGACTAATACATTATTATTTATTCCCGACCACTCGCTTGTTTTAATAGACCGCCATTTGATTAACTAGGAATTCCTGATTATCACATTACGATACTTTAACTTGAGAACTGCTTTTGATTATTTTAAATACAAAATACAAAAAAAATATTAAAACTAAAAAGGCCAGAAATCGACCAAAGCCATAACCTCTAAGGTGATCTATATTACATTAATTTAAAATACTATTTTCCGGCTCTAATTTAATTATGTATGTGTTGTAATGTCTTTGCTCAGATTTGAATAAAATAGTTTCTTGCAATCAGATTCTTCTTTCAAGCAACCCACAACTAAATCAGAGATCCACGAGTGTTTTTGGGCCCAGCAACACTCGCTCTGCATTACTGTAATTGACAAATCAAAATTAAATGTGAAATATAATATATAATAGAGATGAATTCAAGTACATGTAACAACATTTATTTATAAGTGATAACAATTTTGTACCATCAATTTTATGACTTTTTTGGACTTCATTAGCTTTACAAATATGTATATATCATTATTAGTATATACAAATATTACATGACTTATTTACAACACAACCGTACAGTTTACATATATTTCGGGATTCCGTTTATCATTATATTACGCCCCTAAAACTTACAAAACAAATTATTTCCGTACCAGTTTATATAATTATATGTAGGGGATTAGATTGTTTACAAAATGTTATAATGAATTTTCCATAAAAAATCTTTAGAAAAAATTTCACCGAGGCTACTTTTGAAATTTCAAAAATAAAATTCTAATTGTTTTCTTCTTTTCACTTTACCGAAGAATTTACCCTTCTAGATCTTTGTTATTTTAGTATTTCTAGATTTCCCTGTTCTTTCCGATCAAAATAAATATAAGGTTGGCTAGGTTTACTTCTACGGTTGAATTTATACGAATTTTCAAAAAAGTCTGCAAAATCGACAAATTTAGCCTGCCATTCCACAGTTTAGCATTGGGCCACTCCTAGGGTTAAGTTTCACCGTGCGGGTCATGCTAATAGTTCACTTTTCCATAGGAAATTCACTAATAAAAAATAAATCGACTTAGTAAACAAACACTGTTTTACTACACTGAGGCTTATTTAAACAGTGTTCTCAGCCGGAAAGGGAATGCATTGTGGGATATTATTAAAAGTGGCACTTAAACTTTATTTCCGATGATAAACATTGGTATTTCTCATTGTAAATCATCATGATATCTTTGTAAAATGGTTATGAACATATATTTATTTGTATATATATGGCTACGTGAACTTATATATTCGAAATCAGGAACGGATGAAGTATAAAAAATAGACACATTAGAATTAATTTGTCAATATTACGTGAAAATAAATTAGTTTTTTAACATGAAGCTTGGAATATTATCTGTTATCTATTATCTGTTTTATTTGTTAAATACAAGAGTTTCTGGTGGGGTTAATGTACGTAAAAGTAGATATCAACATTCAGAAAACTACTTTGTATAAAGTGTTTTTTTTGTTTTTTTTATGTTTACCTTAAGTAAACACGAAACACTTAATTTTCACTTTATTACGATGTATTAAGATACAAAGTTTGTAGTTTGTAAAATTACTTTTATAGATTTACAAAATATTTCTGCATAACGCAAATTTTATCTTTCGAATTTCTAAGTTAACTGTATTTAGTATTTCTGATAACCCATATATTTTAATTTTCCTTATGAAAAGTCAACTTTAAAAGCTACCATGCAACGGACCATAGCTAAGAACGTAATATTATAAACTTATAATTAGTTTCGGGTGAAATTTATTGTAGACAGAGTCAAGTACAGAGGCTCATCCTGAAGAGGAAATTAGATTGTAAACTACTGTGAAAGTTATTAGTTCTATGTAAGACAACGGCCAGAAAACTGATTTAAATCTTGTTTCCTCAATTTAAAATATTTAATTTTAATTAATATACTAACTCGTTTTTATAGATAAAAATAAAGTTCTATATGGATTTAAAGACTTCTCGGTATAAATGTTACTTGTTTACATATTCACAGCTTTTAATACTCCCTTTCCGAACTTGGTGTACACCTTTACGTTGTTTATGTACTATTTATTTGTTGTAGTATCCTTATATATAATACGTGAAGGCGATTTATACGAAACACTACTCCTCCGTTAATAATGGACAGATTTTGTCAAACGATGTGTCAAAGTGAAGTTTTTTTATGTAGACGCCCCCTTTCACCATTCCTGCAATAAAAGGCCTCGGGCTTTGCCGCACAGGACTTCAAAGTTATAGTGTATTCCTTATGAAGAAAATATTTTGTTTACTTAAACAGACGAATAATTTGTATTAATTGCATACTAAAACAGCTGTTGATAGTAAAACACATGATAACAGAAGAGCTTACATAAATATAATATAATATTACGTTGTGATTGCGAGCGAAGCCGTGGCAGGCTACTAGTCCTTATATATTACGTGAAGCAGTTTTTGTCAACGCAACTCCTCCCTCATTTCTTGACCAATTATAATGTTTAAATTGTTAACAAATTTGTCTCAGTTCGTTGTTTTGCAATAAGGTTTTTAATTTTCGATATTTTTATCCTCAAGAACATGGGTAGCCCTTAATGTTCGTTTTTTGACCATAACATTAACATAGAGAATAATAATTTGTATTAATTGCATCCTAATTAAACAGCCGTTGATAGTAAAAACAGAGGATAACAAGAGAGAAGAGAGCATATGTTGTTAGCTGAATATAAACAACAAAACTACTGAAATGACAACCCAATTTGTTATGTTTTATGAGAGCAAGCGTAAACGTTCATTGTAGTCACAGCTTAGGTAAAACAAAAACAAAACACAGAAATAGGTCTACATTAATTTTAAAATAAACCAGCTGATTTCGAGTAAAGTAAATAATACGTTAATAGCTGCATATGTATAGACAAACTACTGTAATGGTAAAACAATTTGTGATGTGACTTTATGATACCTAACTAAATAATTTACTAGCTGGAACTGCTTTGCTCGATTTCGAGCAATAGGTCCACTGGTTTATACTATAAAACTTGTGACAAACTAACCTAATCTATATATATATATATATATATATATATATATATATATATATATATATATATATATATATATATATATATATATATATCGCATTAACCATTTTTGGCAGGGAGCAGGTTAACTTTTATGAGAGCGTAAAATTAATTAGAATCATTTTTGACAGTTCGGGATCAGTTTAAAAACTAAATATTGAATCCACGGTGCCAATTTTGTACAGTATAGACATGGGTTTGTTTTTGTTTTTTTTTTTTTTTTTTGGAGGGGGGTATCTACAACCAACCAGCAAGAGATACTTTACAGGAGGAACCAATAACAAAAATTTGACATCGTTGTAAATAAACGGTGTTTTTTTATGTTTTCTATCTTCACGATAAAAATAAAAATAAAATAACTCTTAGCTATTTCACTATATCAGATACTATCTGATACCCGTGCTTCCCACAGATGGTTAAATTCTGGTGCAACTACATCTGATAAGTAATTGTCTGATCCATTAAACCTATAGCCCATAAGAATAACATTGTAACTTTAAGGACCACTGGGACTGAGCCCTAAGGTATTGTCAAGATAGGAATAGGTCTATATGTAGCCCAGATAAATTGTCTACCTACATGACAATTTTCAGCTTGATTGAATAACTGATTAGTTTGAAATGATAGTTTTGCCAGAATTCCAACATACTAACTTATATTTGTTCTTTTATTTCTAATTAACAAAGATAATTAGATGCAATTAAATGTTTTTGTGCAAAACAATCTATCAGTTTAATATAACAATAACATCACTAGCCGTGACCTGGTCCAGTGATTATACCACGTTCCTTTGATACATAAAATCCCAAATTCGACCCCTTCCTGATTGCTTTTCCCCGTGTGATAACGCCACAGCCCACTAGTTCCTTAAGAAGGGCTCCATTCACAACATATTTCTCCTTTCTGTCTGATTTCCCCATAATTCCAGTTTTAAGCATCATCCCTCTTCAATTGATAATTTATTTAGAATCGATAATTATTGACTGATTTTAAAGAAAACAATAAACCTAGCGATTTCTTAGAGAATATCTTTTGATATCACAATTAATTATCCCGTAAATGATTTACAAATATTATAAATATTTTGGAATTTTACTGAGTCACCACTGTTTAGGATATTAAAGTTCTGCTCCATTAAATCGTCCAACTTTTCTGGCCTTAAAAGAAGACATAACTAAATTTCGGATAAACCGTTGAGCTGCTATCTAAGAGTAAAAGAATGAATATTCATTCTTTTAGACTGATATTTTCACTCTTTGGGGGTAAGAAAATTGAGCCAATCTTTTAGAGTGAACTTTCACTCTTTAGAAAATTGAACTGAAGTCATCCTTTGAAAGAGTGGAAGATTCCCTCTCATTCAAAGAGTGGAACCCGTTTATTTAAGAGTGAAATGCACTCCTTGAAAGAGTGGAATGCGCTGTTGAAAGAGTGGAATTCACTCGTTGAAAGAGTGGAATTGCACTCGTGAAAAGAGAGGGATTCACTCGTTGAAAGAGTGTGAAATTCACTCGTTGAAAGAGTGGAAAATTCACTCGTTGAAAGAGTGGAAAATTCACTCGTTGAAAGGGAGGAATACACTCGTTGAAAGAGTTAAATTTTGTCTTGTCATATTATAAAAGAGTGGAGAAACCATTTATTAAATGACTGAAAACCAGCTATATTGGATTGAAATTGTTCCTTATCATCTAATAAAAAATGAAACCACCATATATTAAAAGAATGAAAACCAACTATTTTTAATTGAACAAATAATCTTTTCATCTTACAAAAGTGTGAAGTTGCCATTAAAAAAAATGAAAACAGACTATCTGGGAGTGAAAATATTCCTTTAAATATGTGGAAGTAGCTTATTAAATTACCTAGGTGCCTATAAATCCACTCTATTTAATATTGATATTTATTCCTTAATCCATATTTCACTTATTAAAAATTATTAATAATTATAAACATAAACGGCAGGCCTATCCAGGGCCATACTCAGGGGGGCAGGGGGGACAACTGCCCTGGGACCCGGGTCTGTCAGGGGGTTTTCTAAGTAAAAGCTGAGTGCGGCCCTGAGCCAATCCCCCCAAAAACACTATTTTTGATAGATGCCTGATAGGCCTAAGAACCTTTTTTATTGATTCATTAAATGTCCACTTAAGAGTATATCATTCCATTAATTCCCTACTGTTACATGCTCAGCATAATGAGTGCTTGAATATTCCCTGGGCATATCATACAAGGTTACATAATTTAAATTCTTTGGAGACCAAAGAATATGATCGAAAAAATTAAGTTTTGTCTAGCAACAAAACTGTGAGTAAGGAGAAAAGTTTCAAGCTTTCGAATGCATGTTCAGTGCAGATAAGAAGAAAATTCTTATTATTTTTCACTGAGTTATGTTGTAAATAAAATATTATTGATTGAAAATCACTTAACACATTCTTTGTCATTATCCTTATTTATTTATATAAATTAAAGAGGATTAGGCCCTACCGGGTACCTTGTTAAAATGTAGCGGCGTTTTTTATGAATAATTTGAGACCTTCATGAATCGAATTGGTGTTGTAGAAATCTTGTAAGTGCATGACTTTCAAAGCTCTGTAAAACGCTGCTTGGACTCGCTACGCACACAAAGCAGCTTCTACATGCGCCCGCACTCGCATTCACGGGCAGCAGCGCGCGTGCACACACGGCTTGTCTCGTCTCTTCCCTCCCTTCATTCTTGACCTTGAGTACCCAACAAATCAGCACAACGGTCCGCGCATTGACGGGCTAGACCAAAACGAAAACACGGCAAAACGAAGTGATCCCGAGCGGTGAGCGCGTTGTCGTATACACGCGCCTGGTCGCTTTGGTTATAATAAAACCACGATTAAACTTAAATAACCCTTTTCTGCATGAACTGCCGCATTCAACGGTATACATATATTTTTGTTTAAATGTATGTGTAAATTTTAATAATGCAAAATATTAGAACGATGTAACAGCATGACATATATATTTGAGGTATTTTTGAGGTAGGAACAAACTTCCAGCGAGAAAGTTGAAGCTAATCAGTTGATCTTTAAAATGTATACATAAACATTTTCGATAGAACTTCTAGTTTGTACAATAATCCGATGTAAATAACCTCAACGTTCAGTTCTACACGCACCGTCGCGTCGGCGCCGCCGCGCCTTCGCCCCGATCTTATTTTACCTAAATTTACCTAGATCTTTACCTAAAGAATATAAATTAATTACATTTTACTCCATATTGTGTTGAGATTACTGTTAATTAACGTAAATTTTAATTTCGATAGAAAATTCAGTTGGTTATCGAAATTTAACTAGGCCTTTTAAACTATCTATTACTCAAACTTTTTTTCTTCTGTTAGTTATAGCATTTTTAAATTAGATATTTATATACTCATATACAAATCACTATACTACTTTTGGGAGTATAATGGCTATCATCAATATTTAAAAACTGCTTTTAATTCAGTTTAACACAAAACTTTAAAAACGACATAAAAAACTACAATTCCAGCAGTGAACCGCTAGAATGCTGCCTGCTGTCATATTTTCTTAGACCCAGAATGTATCAAAGGAAAATCATCTACTGCTGGTTCCATTAACAGTGATAAAACCCAATTTCGCCGCAAGAGTAAAAGTAAACAAAAATTTAAATATAAATATTAAATATAGAATACATAAATCTGAATTGAACTTTGCTGACACTTTTATACCGTATTATAAACTCTATTCCTATTCAGCATGGCATTTGTGTTCCTTACTGCTTGTAAATTTAAACCCAAATACCTAACTTTCTAGTTAGGAATCTAGTTAGGAATAGTTGTCTGCTTTGTTTACAAAAACAACCTCATCTTTAGTCAATAACAAATAACAATAACAATACTTTATTGAAATAACAACTACAAATGTTGTGTATCAATGTTGAACAAAACAGAAATTTAGAAATTGTTTAAACTACAGTACATAGTTATACTAATACAATTAATAAACGAGTTCGCACGCAGCACGCTGACGCGAGGGAAGTGAATTTTCACGTAAAAAACTTGTTAAACTCAAAACCAGTGTAAAAACAAACATTTATTCCAATTTTTATTGAAATCTGAAAACATTGATTTTTTGGCTGTTCTGATGCTCCCGGTTTTATTTACCTGCAATTCTGGGAATACAATGTAGCACATTATAAGGTTAGGAGAGGATCCAGTCAGGCTTGAAAGTAGGTGTGAGGTTGTTGGGGATGAGAAAAGTACACCAACAAATGAATAACAGGCTTTACTAATGTAAAACCCCCATATGACAACGTACTGTGTTTAATCGATACACATTTACTTTAGTAACTCCGTAAATATTTATACTATAATGATGAGAGAGGGCTTAAAACTTTTGCCTCATTAATTCCCATCTTTTTACATGCATTAAATTTACATCCGGGGTTTTTCTGGCCCTTTTTGGGCCCAAAAACTCAATATTTAAAAGATTAATCGCCAAAAAGGGGTTAAGAGTTTTCCGATTGTTTTGCCCAACGAACCTGTCCAACATATTATAGAAAGGAACGTCCCTACCAAATTTGAAGTAAATCGGACAAACAAAGGACCGCTAGAGTGCAAACACACACACACACACACATATATATATATGATAATTATATATATATATAATTTTGAACGACACCCCAAAACGTGTTAGGGGGTCACGTTAGGAACTTTTATGGTGGTCCCGGGCTTAAGTTTCACCGTACGGGTCATGCTAATAGTTTAATTTCCATAGGAAATTCTCTAATGAATAATACAAATATTTGAAAAAAAAGAACAAGAATATAGTCTCAGAAATGTCAGAGCCTTTTAGAATGCCTTTTGAATATTAATTTCAATCAGGTTATATATATTATTAATTATTTCATAATAATGCTGTTGTATTCAATTTGGATGCAAAGTATGGAACACATGGCTCAGTAAACAAAATGATTGCAAATAAAATGTGGCAAAAAAACACATCAAAATTTGTTTCCAATTCCAAACTTATAGCTAAATAAATGTAGGATATCGTATTTTTCATCATCCTGGGCCTAAAGGAAATCTTTCACACCAACCTGGCCTTTCTACGTTTAGTAGTTTGCTCTGAATAGGTGGTTACATGTTCCTTATACATGGGGGTGTCGGAAAAAAACAGTGTTTTTTGCCAATTGCAAACTTATAACTGAGTAAATTAAGGATATTATATTTTTTCACAATTCTTGGCCTAAGGAAAATCTATTGACACAAACCTGGCCTCTCTACGTTTAGTAGTTTACTTGGAATAGGTGGTTACACGTAGCCACTACACGTTATTATTACATGGGACTATTATTATATATAGGATATCCACAAATGTTCGCCGGGGAGCAGCTCGTTCATAATTAACATTCGTTTTTTGAATTAAAATTTAAAAGCAATAAACATAACAAATGCCACGATAAGTGGGGATAGAGCTTTTAATACTACTAATATATAAAATGGGATGGTGTGTGTTTGTCTGTCTGCCTGCTTTTTGTTCCTCAATTACTCAAAACTACTGAACCAATTGGCATGAAAGTTTACAGGAATGTTCATTATATACCAAATAAACACATAGCCCTATTTTCGTTTTGAAAATCCTATAGGACTTTGACCCACGGGAATTCAAGTTCCACATGTATTCCTTATGGACATTCATTTTTGTTTGAGCTGATGAAAATACAAACAGCTGATCTTGATTCGTAGTAGTTCCACGGGCTAACCACATAATGCAGCACACATAACTGATGCATAGTTTTTCTACTCTGAAATTGTTCCCCGTTGCGAAGCACGGGCTTAGCAGCCAGTACTGTATAAAAGTGTCAGCGAAATAAGTTTGTAGTTAAAACTCTGATTTATGTATTTTATGTTCTCTCTATCTATATTTTAATATATGTTACCTTTACTCTTGCAGCAGTAATTGTGTTTTATAACTGAAAATGGAACCATTAGTAGACCTGATTATTAGTCTCGGAGATTATTACAACAGGCAACAGGCATTAGAACATAAGTTCACAGCTAGAATTGCAAGTTTTGTTTGCAATTTAGGCAGTTTTTATAGTTTTGTGTAAAGCTGCCGAACAACAGTTTTTTTAACAACGATGATAGCCATTTTAATTCATAAGTGTGATTTCTACGTTATATAGTAAAAGTGTGTAGTGGTGACGTGTAAACCACCTATTCAGAGTAAACTACTGAACGGTAGAGCGGTCAGGTTTGTGTCAATACACTTCGTTAGCCCAAAGATGATGGGAAAATACGATATCCTAAATTTACTCAGTTATAAGATTGCAATTGGCAAAGAAAAACACTGTTGCAGAAACAATAAAGGTAGCAGAGATTCGGGTCTCAGATACACCGTCTTGTAACATGATTAAAGACACAGATAGCCTAAGCTGATTCAACAGTTTTTTGTAAACAACGATGATAATTCCATTATAATTCCTAACGTGTGATTTGTACATGAGGATAAAAAAAACATTATTAAAGAGCTCAAGGTTGTGTGATGTAAATTTGGATTGTTGTAAAATATGTTATATAACAGTAAAAAATAACTTCGTACGCATTTTTAATAAATACAAAACAAATTAAGGTAACAAATAGACGTGATATGTGCTGGTGTACAGTGTGTACTGTATGGTATTCGTTAATGACTACTACATTTGATTAAATATACTATCAATTGCAAACTATTTCACAAATCAATATAGTTTCATAAAAAATACACTTTTCTTATTTATTTCCATTAGATACTCCTTATTTTCTTATCGATATATTTAATTCCGTAAGCGAATCGGTCTTCACGAAATATCTCGAGCTAGGAAGAAGTTAGGTTATGACGATTCATTTTGAAGCTTGAGGGCCAAGGACGGTGGGAAAACATCAGAAATGTCAAAAATTACGTGGACTACGCCCCACTGGACTTCAAAGACCCAATGATTTTCTAATGAAAATGTCACTGTAGTGGTTTTAATTAATAAGCAAAATGAACTAATGATCAATGATTAATAAGCAAAATGATCAGCAGTGATTATTCAGGAAGTGGTTGAACAAAAAGCAGGATTTTTTAAATATGTGGATAGAACAAATCACTAAACAGGTTAGGCAAACAAGGTTTGTAAGTGGGGACTGTTTGTAGAAAGAGAGAATCAACTTTTAGGAGTACTGACGGTTTGGTGGAGGTGAACTGCCTTGGCTCAGTGAAAGAGTTAAATTTTAAGGAAGAAGTGACAAATAGAAAGAAAGATTTTTGTCTCCAGATAAACGAGTGTGGCGAACCATAACCTTAATCATAACCTCGTGGAAACGTAAAATTCATGGTTAGAAATTTCCAATAAACGTATTTTAAATATTCAGCTAAACACGTTTATAGCACATTTTAAAAATATCTTGTGTCTTATTCTCATGAGTTTATATTGATAGTTATATTTTTTTAAACATTCATTACGAATAAAAATCTGTCAATTCGTGTGTAAAATATAGTCTATAACTATCCTATCAATACACACTCATTGGAATAAGATGCAAAATATTTAAAAAATGTGCTATAAACGTGTTTTACTGAATATTTAAATAACGTTTAATGGAAATGTCTAACCATGTTTTTTACGATTACATGAGGTTGTGAAATATAATGTTTAGTCGCCTCGCGGCCGCTCCGCCAGTCACTTTCTTTCGATAATCGGACTAATAATAAGGATTGATAAAATTTATGATTACGACAAATAAGAAAATCACAGAAAGTTCTTACAACACACCGTGCAAGACGCAGAACAATTAAAATATGTTGAGCGAGAGAACGAGGCGGGCTTGCGTTGAAATCAGTTGCATGTCAGTTCTGTGGAGGAGAGGAACGCGCTACGCACAGGGCTTATAACAAGGGCTATACCATTTCTTTGTTCGCGGCGCGTTGCCGCCGTGACCCCCTCCTGCCCCACCGGAAAGCGCTGTGACGTCACTGCGCTGACAGCCGCACACCACGCGCATGGCGCAAATGCTAAATGAATACTTTTTCTCAACATATGTCTACGAATCTGTACGTCTAAATATATTGTCCAAGGGCCCTTCCGTTCACTCGTTTCCTCTCGTACACGTGTCCTGATCTATTTTGAATATCCTCAAATATAATCTTGGTATTTGACACAGAAAGTGGAAACTGTTTGTTTACTAAGCACAGTGAGCTTGATCAGTTTATTTACTTCTTGTATTTTTTGTAGTGTTGTAGCGTTATGCGTGCAATTGTAACTGCCGTGAGTTTAATTATTTGTTGTTATTGATTTAGTTTTCACCACTATTGTTTGTAAGATTAGTTTAAAGCCCTGGAAATGATTAATGAATTCAGAAATTATTTTAGTAAACATTTATGTATAATTAACAAATATTATTTGTACATACTAGGTATTACGAGATCTAAATATGGGACAGAGGACGAATTACTGATACATACAATAAAACTGTCTTATAAAATAGTTAATACATTTTTAATTTATATTTAACTACGTTTATGTTTGTTTTCACTAAATGAGTATTTGATATATGTATGTTTTATCTATAGCAGTCAAAGTGATAAACATCTCAAAAGTTTTTACAAACAGTACTTTTATAAAGTTTAATCATACATAAAACAATTCTTGTGGGGAAATGCGTGACTGTGGGAGGTATGGTCACCGTGCCTATATCGTGTTTTCAGACATCACAGCAAATACAGGGTGTTTAAGAGTGTACAGTACTAATATTGTATAAGTTTCTTTGTGACATAATTTACAGTAAAAACGTTCTGGTTGTGGTCTATATATATTTGCATTAAACCCTATTTCTAGTCAGCCTCATTACAGCGAATCTGCGTAATCAATTAGTCTAAAACTTTATACCTCGATAATTTACCAATATATTATGATTAAACTAGATAATATAGTTTATTTTTTGGTGAGGTATACCTATTTTTGCATTATAAATTCGTGGAGTAAGCAGGTTTGCTGTTTTAAGTGAAACCTGGCTGTTGCATTAGAAAGATTGATGAAGAGTGGAAAATCATATTAATTTGTAATAGTTGTATGTTAATATTTAGACATATTTTATAATGAGTACGATCTGTATCTATATAAATATAAAATACACTGTAACAGGGGAGTGTTTCTTTTTCATTATCTAAGCGGGTTATTTTTCTTTAGCTAAGTTGTTTCTTAAATTCACGCATGACTCCGCTGCCACTAAAGGATGATGTCTATTGTTTTTAAAAACATAATGTGACTTAAACTACCTTCCTTTATTTTTAAATTGATCAAAATAATTCTTATGATCATAGTATTTAAGTTTTATTTTTATATACCGATAAAAAAAACTAATGGTTTTTCAACGTGATTCCATTTAACTTAATAAAAACCTCTATTTCTTACTAAATCGTTTTATAAATAGTTCAGCTGCCAATCATTTTGAAAATTATATCGCAATAAAGCCTGATTCATCAACAAAATAAGGGTGAAGTTGTCGTATAATCACGGTGTCTAACAGAACTCAAGTTTCAGCCGTGGAAGTTGTAGGGGTAAAGCGCGGCGCTTCGAGCCGGCTGTCAGCGCGGTGACGTCGCGGGTCATTTGACAGGGGGGTCCGCTCACAGGCGATATGTTACGGCCCTTCTTACCTGGGCCTGGCTACGCAGGACAGAACAATGATTTTTAGGGAAGGAGGAGTAGAGGAGTCGAGAGAACGGTGAAGTGGTGGAGATGGTCTGTTTAGGGGGAGTGCGGGAGGGGGGCAGTCTCCTCACACACATGCAGTGCGTCGTGGCAGCAATACAGTGCGCGCCGTCGCCGTCTATCGGCCGGGATTTGGCGGAACTAGCCCTCGCTCCGCCTTAACGTGCCTTGTGACGTAATAATTCTTGATTTTCCATGACCCATGGAATACAACAAAATATAATACATTTACCACCGGTAAAAATAAGAGAGAATCAAGAAATCGTGCGAACGTAGTCGCTTGTACCGTGTACATATACAGACATAAACATTTAACCAATCAAATTTCATTTTTTATCTTTGATTTTTAAACCTGTTAATTTATTAAAAATCGTTTCACTGCAAAATGAATAATTCAACAGCCACATTAATGTTGATAATTAGCCGGATAATATTAATCGGCCACATACATAATAATTACATGTAAGCAGGGAAGAACAGGTATTACAGGTAAAAGGAAATCAGCCTTTGCTATTGGTAAATCAGTTGCTTCGTAGATTATTTTATTCGTAGTTGTTGTAAACCTACTGTAAGAACAATCGGGATAGACTATTAGAGCTTTATAATTGGTATTTACGACCATTTAGCTCATATATAGTCTGGTTTATTCGTCAAACCTCTTCGCTTAGAACCCCAAAGATAACATCTCTGACACCCGACACTTGTTAGAAGATTGGATAGGAAGATTGCACTGATCATGGTTGGTCCGGTTTGGTTATTTTTTCCTTCGTATAATCAGATTATTCTTCAAATTGACCTATCTAAGACTTAAAAGACATTAATACTTAAATGTTGAGTTATGAAAATCCACAGGTGTTTTCGGGCAAAGTACAGGATGTAGATTGTTTGGGATATTTACAGTTTATTGTTTTAAAAATTATTCTTAGCTGTATTTTTTAAGTTGTTTCATCGATTTGCACTATATCAAATTATTTTCCTCGTGATGTATTATTCTTTTAATGTTGCATAGCAAAATTCTGCACTCTTAAAGGTCAAATATAAATTGTACGTGAACATTTAAAGCTAGCCTACGATAAATACGATACATGGGAGTAGCCGGTTAACAGTTAACATTTTAATAGATGGCTCGCCCGACGCGTCGCTTTATTCGGATGAACGTATATCACCTGATTCGAGAGAACATATTTCACCTGCAACAACAGAAACTGAGGTTTCGCTGTGACAAATGTACCTCCTTTACAACAGGCCCACAATACGGTGGACCGTCTACCTTCAATAGGGAATAAGTATTTCTGAAAACCTCCAGGACATATTACCCTGACACTTCTATAATACATTTCTTTGTGAACTGTCTTCCTGCTTCTTATTCTACCAGTTAAAAGCACTATTTGGAAATAGTTTTAGTACTTTTGTCTGTAATGGGTTGCTTTTTACTGGAGTGAACCGTGTTTGTAGATTAGTGTTATCTGTTGATATCTCCTATGATGAAATATTTGAGCATTTGTGGATCGTGTGTCCAGTTGAAAATACGCTTTTTAAACCGAAACACGTCAATAACTGCATCTTACACTTTGAACTGGAGGACGTTATATTAATAACTTATTTTAGTCTGATATTTATAATTTAGGTGAAATATTTACTAACTCATACCATAGATTAAGCATACTATGCTTATTCTATGCTTATACTATATAAATATTTAAATTGATAAACCATAACCCTTTGTTAAGTTCCACGAATTTGTATGACGGAATATTTCTGGTTCGTGAACTTACTGTCTTTTCACAAATTAAAGAAACATGGTTTTAATTGAAGTTCTGGACCTGCTTTAATCGAGATGCATCGATAATAAAACATCAGCATCAGTCCTCTGGGCCTTGTAAAATTATTTTAGTCTTTCCCTCTCCTGCCAAGTGTTATTGCTAGTTTTTAATGAATAAAACATATGAAACAACAATAAAAACGCTATGTAATGTGATCAAAATAAATTTCAAAGTATATTTAGTATATTAAATAGTCTTATTGTATACTAGTTGTAATCAAAATTACATTTCCTAGTAACAAATAAAAATAAATCTTTAATTAGAATTACGATCTTAAAACTGTGTCCAAATATACGATAATATGCTACATTGTCGCGAAGGTATGTGAGACTTTGATATCATAAAATATTCTGAATTGAAAGGTGTAGCTGGTCAAAAATTCATTGATTGAAACTTAAGTCAGACAAATGTACAGTTCTCCATGTGGCAACACTAGATGGTAAATAGGCAGGCAAGGGTGGAAAAATAGACATAAATGGGTTTGGTCTCAAGCCTCATGTGTCAGCCAGCTCTGACACAAAAAAATACCATAGTGGTTGTTGTTTAGTTCGTATCAATTGAAAGATATTTTGCTGGAGTATTCCAGGATAAAACTAATACTAACTTTGGAACCATCAGTTTTAAATATTGTTTTCCAGCAAACAGTATACCTACAGGTGATCTTAAAAATGAAAAGATAATAGCATTTTACATTTGATTGATTTATGCTAGAAGAAGAGACCATATAACATAACTCTCTTTAGAGAAGATGCACAACTGATACCAATTGAGAAATCTTACAACCTACTTACCTGCAGTCACAGAGAGGTATCCTGAAGTTTAAGAGGGGATTTCAGTCACCGGTGACTACCTTCTTTCCCCATAACACTAATGTTAACGTTCAAAGTCCGTCCCTCTTCAGCGCTTCAAAACAATTAATTTATGGTTCATTTCAAAGAACAACAAAATACATAGCGACCATAGTGGAAGGAAACAAATAGGTGTGCTGCTCCAGTGCCTGAAATCGGTCAATGCCGCGCATCTACGTCACACGGGATGCAAGCTCCACTTTGCTGACATACAATTATTTTGTATACACTCAGCTGACAGTCGGCGCTCACCTGATGTGCCGACTTTCATCCCGAATGACGTAACAAACCTGCGTAATAGCACACCTATTTTTCCTTCCACCATGCATAGTGACTTCAGTGAGCAGAATTTCGAAACAACAAAGAGTTCTCCCATAACAAATCGTAGATATTAAATTTTTTGGTCAATGTATTATCTTCATATGGACTACATGTATTATCGAAATTTAACCCACTGAAATCTCTAGGTATGTTTTTCTCTTTGAAATGAGCCATATATCAACGATATTGAATAATCCGTAGACGGACTTTGAAAGTTTATGGCCTTATGTTGGAAGCAGGTAGAAACGCCGAAAGTTTCGTAAATGAAGCCCCCTACACAACATCTTAAAGCTCTGCAGCCTGAGTACCTGTGCGAGAGGGTTGTGGTGTTGTGCCCAGTCGCGGCGTCGGGATGTCTCCGTCACCTGGTGGTAGTTTATCGATATTTTCACAAAAAATAAGCTTTTTTGTCTTCATAGCAGTAATTCTGCATACTCAGCCCTAACGTTATTCTTATGTAAAATAAGTCAAGTTTGTTATATGCCTTAGTTATGAACCTAAATTAATAACACTTGGAATGTAGCTTCACCTGGTTGAGTTACATTGATAATTGCATCAAAAACGTTTCTTATATTCCTTGTTGCAGCAAACCTGCGCTCTCATCCCGAAAGTTTTTTATGGAGAATAAATAACATTCATGGATAATTTATTGACGTAATGATATAATGATGTGAAATGAATAAAACTTGGTATGTAACTTAACCTGGTAGATTTATATTTATAGTTGCATAAACAAACGTTTATTTTCACTTTATTGCAGAAAACCTGCGTACTCAGCCAAAATGATATTTTTTGGAAAATTATTTTAGAATTGTAATTTTATGGAACCTGGAAAGTCGCTTTATGTGGTAGTGAGACACATATGCATTGGAAATTCGCTGAGTATGCAAGTTTGCTTCGACGGGGGTATTTATTGTTGTTGTGCAATAATGAGGGTAAATCATTGTACATAATATAATTATACAACATTCAATTTTGTTCATGCTGTAGTAGCTTATAATGATAAAAAACTATTTCCTATAACTGCGCCTAAAGTGCTTCTTGAACATTTTGCTAGCTGACAGCTAAAAAACAGCTGATTGGTTGTTGCTTTGGACCGACGAACTATATCTTTGGACCAAGCTAATTAATTCGGTGGTTGTAACATCATTCTCGTGAATTCAGCAAAAATAGATGAAAGTGAATTGTGTATGTTGTGTGGTATCCGAAATTTCATTTGTAATTGAAAATGGTTTTACGTCATTTGTGTGTAAAGTGTCTTTATCGCTTTAGGAAAATTACCTCGCTCCGTTGCGCATCAAGCGGTATCAGTTTTCTCTCAAGCGATAAAGACAAACTTTTCGCTCTTAATACATAAATAACTATTATTATTCATACGAGTCAAAAACATTACGTTGCGTACTATAACTGATATAACCAGTTTTATTGTTTTCAGACAGCTGAATATTGTAGCGGCTTAGACATTAAAAGCAGGAGAAACAGGAACAGGCCGAGTGCTCTGCCAACTCCGGCTTCAACTTTACTGGCTTTTGTTACACGTTTCAGATCATAACTGGAAGTGTATTTGCATGAGGATAATTCCTAACATATATTCATGCATAACTAAACGATCGTTTGCAAAATACCCTTGTAAATAAAGTTTATACATTATGGAGGAGGAAAGGTGCTTTTTATTGATTTTCTTCATTGCTGGATATTGTTTCCACCGACGTGTTTTAAATACGACAATAAATAATAAATTAGAAACGCACACCTCTTTCGTTACTTTACACAAACTGTAACATAACATAAATATATAAAACATTTGAAATATAACACCTTTAAAAAAGGTCCGATTTTAATTAAATTTGGCAAAGATGTGTAGAGTGACATTCATAACTTGAAGTTCGAAAACCAGAATGAACGGACAGTGGGAAAAGGGTTTTATGGGGGTTTACCATTTTTTTACCAGTTTTTTGCATTTTTTACTCTAAAGTTTTAGAAACACACATTTTGGGTACTGACTAGTTCATATAACTTAAAAAGCTAGTAATTTTGTACTTTTAATCATTAACCTAGGTATAGGGGTTGCGGAGAAAATCCAAAAAAAGTGTTCATAAAATGTCCTATTTTAATCTTATGGGAAAAATGTTTTCAGCTTTTCGTCAGTTAATTTTACAAATGTTTTTCTCGACAAGTTAAGCTCTTAAAACATTTGAAAATAATATGTTGCCTTCTTATATTAGAGTATTTAATACTCCAGTAGCATCTAATTTATTATTTAATACTCTAATTACATACAAACTAACTCGAGAGAATCATAAACCACTCTCGTTGATGTTAAGTTAAAAGTGGGATTATTTACAATAGTTTTTAATTATTTAACGTGTAACCAGATAGTGAATAAATAGTTTATTATTGTAATTCTAAATAAATTAGGAGGTAACAAAAAGCTGTGTGAGTAACTCCAACCTGTAAAAAATTATTCTACGTTGAATATTGTAAAATCGAATTATGTACAGTTTGTCAAGTAAGAACAGGTCATTAAGAGAGCGCTCCAGCCACGAAACTTTTCGCGTTTCTACCTGCTTCGCCCATAAGGTCTATGTTAATTTTCAAAGCCCGTTCCTCCTCAAAGGATTATTCGATATCGTTGATTTATGGCTCATTTTAAAGAGCAAAAATATACCTAGCGACTTCAGTAAGCAGAATTTTGATATCGCAAATACTAATCGATCAATAAAATTCCAAAATATTCAATATTTACGTTTTTTTTATGCGCGAACTATTTATGATAACGAAATTCTGCTTACTGAAATCGCTAGATATATTTTTGATCTTTAAAACGAACCATACATTGCCGATTTCGGATAACCCGTTGAGGAGGGACAGGCTTTGAAAGTTAACATTGGTCTTATGGGAGAAGCAGGTAGACGCGGAGGACTGGAGCCCCCTCTTAAGTGAATATATTACCTCAGATGGATGAAAGGCATAAGTTACACTTCTCGGGATCTTGTTCTTATTGGGCATAAAATTGGACTGATGTTTTAAAGGTAGAAAATAATTTTTTTTCTCGCTTTGAATTGATATTTTGGACTGTAGTGACCAGTTACATGTTTTCCTCGGAAAACTGGCGACTTGTAACTACCATATTTAGACTATCTGATAACTTTAAGTTTAAAAAACAGATTGATTGTAATGTATTAGCGTACATACTTAAATATTTCTTAGTTGTACCGCATCTAGTTTTTAGTTATTTAATTCGCTCGATTTACAGTGGTTTTGGTTATTTTGAGCCGCGTTCGATGCTATTGAGTTTGAAGGAAAAGCGTTAAATTTAAATCTATGTACAACTATGCAAAACATTAATCTGGGGGTAGTTTGCTTTATAGATTATTGCAGTCCCAATTATTGTAGCTGTCAGTTGTATATGATGGTAATTAATATTTTAGTGATTAATGATTTTAGTGATCTTTAGTAAAGCCTTTTTTACTTTTACTTGTGCGAAATGATATAATTATAAGTTTTAGTTAGTTTTGTTCCTCATTACGTTTTACTTTTGAAACTAAAGCACTTAACTAAGGGTTTATTCACTTCTTTTCATTTAAACAATATTCTAGTCTTAGTAGTTTCATTTAAAACCTTTTAGTGAAAAATTGGTCTTCATCTAAGAGCGATGATATAAAATGTACGCAGAGGGGACGGACCCTCCTAAACTGAATGTTATCTTGCCGCCCGACATAACTTCGGCCCGGCCGCCCTTACACAGGCAAGCTTATCCGTGGATTTAATACGATTTTGTAACGTACATTTTTAGGGCTAATGTGTTTTGCTTGAAAAGCTAGTGTTCAGTTATAACTCTGCGCCTCTCAAAATCTGTCATTTCACTCTATCCGTAGTGTTGCCGTGAATTTGAGCTTTAAAGTCCAAATTTAAATTCAAATTGTTTTCGTTTGTAAACATGTATTCAAGTTTGTAAAGTTCAATTTACAGTGCGATGATCAACAAGACGCTGATGCAAAGTAGAATTACCATTTATATGTGACAATTTATACGGGGATATGCATATGTTATTACATAAAAAGAATATATGTGAGAGTTTCCACGGTGGTCGTAATGCCATGGGAGGCATATATCCTTCCTTGCTGAACATAACTTGCCAAGACCTCGGTAGAAGCCCGTTGTAACGTGTCTAGTTTTCAATATCTGCACACTATCACGCTCTACTGTCGGATTAAAAATTATGGATACTCGAGTTTGACTTGCCACCAAAAATTAACCGATTAAGCTACAATAACGGCAGTTACATCAAAATTGCCCTTGTCTTATTCTTCGCGTTTCGATGTAAATAACAATTTTAAATTTTGATTGTAACTAATTTTTACTGCGGGTAGAATCCAAAAAGTACACGATTTTTGCCGTTTTTATAGCAACTATGTAATTAAAAAAATCATATTTCCGAAACGGATCAACTTATCGATTTCAAATTTTAATACGACATAGATAGACATGTTTTTAGCGAATTTCCCCTATAGGGAAGAAGCTATTACCGTAGTCGGCATGGTAAGACCTAGGCCCGGGACCATGATAACTTTTCGTTTTGAGGTCCCCAGACCCCAAAAACACCATTCGTTCGAAACTGTATATATATGTGTGTGTGTGTGTGTGTGTGTGTGTCCGTGAGCACGATAACTCTCGTAAAAATTATCCGATTTTGATTAAATTCGTTATAAACGTGTAAAGCAACATTTATGGCTTTAAGTTCGAAAACCAGCCAGATCGCTCTATCCGACGGGGTATTTTGGGGGGGTTTTGTACCCCAAAAATGGGTTTTTCGAATTTTTTATATATAATTTTGTAAATAGTCAAATTTTAGTTTTCCCATTGGATTCAGCTTAAATAAACACACAATTTGGTATTTTGATCATTTCTCTACGTCAATTGGTTACCGAGATATTGAAAGTGCTAAACACAGTACGTTGTCTAATGTTATTCTTATGGAGGAAAATAAAAATTTTATATCTCGCTGATTTATGAACGTATACTGAGAAACTTGGTATACGGCTTCATCTGGTTGTGGACCATTGATATTTGCTCAAAAAAATAATTTTTTACCCAAGGCTCCCGTATCAGCAAACCTGCGTACTCAGCCCCATGTTATTCTTATGGAGAATAAGTAACGTGTTATCTGCCTACATTATGAAAATAAATTAATGAAATTTGGTATGTGGCTTTACCTACATGAGTTATATTGATATTTGTATAAAACCCCATTTTTTGTGTTTCTTGCTTCAGCGAACCTGCATACTCAGCCGCCATGTTATTCTTATGGAGAATAATTGAAATGTCATAAATCGTTTATTTATGAATGTATATTGATGAAACTTGGTATGTGGCTTTATGTGGTATTAAGATACATATATATGCATTGGAAATTTGCTGAGTACGCAGGTTTGCTGCTACGGGGGTATTTTTAGTTTATTTGTATAATTTTCGGTTTTTAAACTTAATTTTATGAAAGCTGTTATCCATTTCGTAAAGTGATGTTTTCTCAGCAGTCAAAATAGCTAAAAACTTGTTTAATGGCTTGTTATGAAGCTCGTGATTTTTATAGTCCAATTTTGAAAGTACTTAAACCAAATCTACTTTAAAACGGTTTATTCAGAGTGATTATTAAGTAATAAATCAGTGCGCGCACGAGGCTGGCTACCACTGTGGCGTGTTGAAAAGAACGGAGTGCGACGTTGCCACGATAAGCGAATTGGCGAGCGCTCCGCAGTCTGCAACCAGTTTATAAAGTATTTGTCAAAAAAGTGTTATCTTTTTTTATTTACATTTCACCATTTCCTATCACCGTTGTCACCTCTTGTCACCCAGCTTTTCCCCTCACTCTTTAAAAAACAAATAGCACTTAAAATCATTCGCACTTCCTGCTCACTAAAATGTTTTCTGGGAGGCATCTCGTGGCTCGATGTGAACACAAGCTAAAACGCTCACCAAATGACTCAGGAGAAAGCGAACATTGCTCTTCCGACACATTCCATTATAAATTCATACAACAATTTTAATTTTATAATCCTTCCCGTCCAACCCGAGGTCAAAAGCCTCAGAGTGCGGAGTGCCCGCCAACTCGCTTATCGTGGCAACGTCGCACTCCGTTCTTTTCAACACGCCGCAGTGGTAGCCAGCCTCGTGCGCGTACTGATTTATTACTTAATTATCACTCTGAATAAACCGTTTCAAAGTAGATTTGGTTTAAGTCGTTTTAAAATTAGACTATACAAATCACGAGCTTCATAACAAGCCATTAAACCAGTTTTTAGCTCTTTTGAGTGCTGAGAAAATATCACTTTACGAAATGGATAACAGCTTTTATAAAATTAATTTTAAAAATCTAAAATTATACAAATAAACTAAAAACATGTCTATATATGACGTTTCAAAATTTGAAATCGATAACTTGACCCGTTTTGGAAATATGAATTTTGTAAGTCCATAGTTGCTAGAAAAACGGCAAAAAGTGTGTACCTTTTGTATTATACCCGCAATAAAAATTAGTTACAATCAAAATTTAAAATTGTTATTTACATTGAAACACGAAGAATAAGACAAGGACAATTTTGATGTAACCGCCGTTGTTGTAGCTCAATCGGTTAATTTTTGGTGGCAAGTCAAACTCGAGTATCCATAATTTTGAATCCGACAGTAGTACCCCAGTTCATTAACAATTATAAAAATTAATTGTTCATTGACTCGTCCAATTTTTCTACTATTTGGTGAGTAGATGTCGGAGAACGGTTTAGATAAGTTCGTGGAAATAATGTTTAGTCTTAATAGGTGTTTGCTCAAAACAACGGGTTTAAGTTTGTATCCTGTAATGAAATGGCATTATTTAAGTTCGATACCGACATTAAAGTCAGATAAAAAAATTAATTTTCATTATCACCTCGCTTGTCATGGTAAAAAAATAAATGCAATGTCCATTTTATTTTTATTGGAAACTATGTACAATACTGTATTTTACTACGACTGCATTTTAGCGAATTTCCCCTATAGGGAAGAAGCTATTACCGTAGGTGTCATGGTAAGACTTAAGACCGAGACCATGATAACTTTTTGTTTTGAGGCCCCCAGATGCCAAAAACACTATTCGTTCAAATATATATATATTATATATATGTTTATGTGTGTGTCCGTTACCACGATTAATTTTGAAAGAAATGCCCGATTTTGATGAAATTTGGCACAGATGTGTAGAGTAACATATATGACTTTAAGTTCGAAAACCAGATCGATCGGACTATGGGAAGGGGGTTTTATGGGGGTTTTAAATTTTCCAAAAATCAGTTTTTTGACTTTTCCCCTAAAAATTTAAAAACACTCAATTTTGGTTGTAGCCATTTAATAGAGCTTTAAAAACGAATAATTTTATATTTTAAAGCTTTAACCTAGGTTAAGTGGTTGTGGAGAAAAGTCAAAAAACGCGCCCATAAAATTCCCCATGTTAATCATATGGGAAAAAGGTTTTTGGATTTACCTCAGATAATTGTATTAAAAATTTCACATTTCTTTTTACCAATCAGTTTAGCTCTACAAAAAAATCATTTTGGTGTTTTAATTGTTGTTCTACGTCCAACCGTTGCAGAGATATTCAATGTGCTAAACACAATATGTAGTCCAATGTTATCCTTATGGAGGATAAATAAAATTTGATATCTTGATTATTTATGAATGTATATTGATGAAACTTGGCATGTGGCTTCAAATAGTTGTGGTATATTTGCACAAAAAGAGTTTTTGTTGATTTTCTCCGTAGCAGCAACCCTGCATACTCGACCCCCATGTTATTCGTATGGAGAAGAAGTTAAAGTTTTATATCTCCCTTAGTTATGAACCTAAATTAATAAAATTTGGTATGTAGCTTCACCTGGTCCAGTTATAATGATAATTACAAAGATACACATTTCTTATCTTCCTCATTGCAGCAACCCTGCGTACTCAGCCCTAATGTTATTCTTATGGAGAATAAATCAAATGCTTTATATAACTTAGTTATGAATGTATTTTTGTGAAACATGGTAAGTGGCTCTATGTAGTAGCGAGGCACATATATATGCATTGGAAATTCGCTGAGTATGCAGGTTTGCTGCAATGGGGTATTTTATAATATGACTAAGATTCTTGCTCAGAAATACTATGTGTATCGCAGTGTTATTTTCGCGGCAGTGGGTGAATGTTATTTTTGGTTGATGCGAACATCAATCATAAAATCTATATTTAAATATACATTTATAAAAATTTAAACTTTTTGCATAGTACAAGCCCTTTTCGAAACAAACTTGTTATAAAGCCTATATAAAAGTTACACACGAGAATGCAATTTAATGGGACACAAAAAATACTAAACCTAATTTTTGTTTTTATATCTACTTATATAAAGCTAGACGGGTTCACTCACTCACTCACTCACTGACAAACTATGAGGCACTTCCCGTAATCTAACCCCCCTCGACCCCATACTTGAATTAAAGCTCTTGACGAGTAACTCCCAGAAAAATTACCCATGGTTAACATTTTTGAGTTTTTGGGCTTTTTTGGGGCGGGGAAAATTCCACTTTTTCAGTTTTTCCACTTTGAGCGCGTTTTGTACGAAAACGGTAAGAGATGGCAAAAAATGTTAAATACAAAAAGTATAGAAAATTTAATTTCCAACTAACGATTTTTTGTCAGATTTAAGATCCGATCATCCGTTTAGCCGCTATTCATCGGAGAAGAAGTAATTTTGAGTATATTTGCCCATTTAAATGTGTTAAGTTTTGGAAAGCTGTTTAATGAAAGCACACTATCTTTGGCTAATACCACATGTTTGTATCAGCTGATTTAATAAAACCGCCCGTGTAGGCGATACTAATTTGCTCACATGAGGTTTATATAAATCAGCGGTTACAAAACAAGGCGAGCACATTATCGCCTACACGGGAGATCCAATATCGCTAAAATAGTTTGTTACGATATTGGAAAATGTAATCAACCGATTATTTGTTCTATCGAATGAATTTAGCCCAGTAGCCAGGTGGATATGTTGTCAGATGATTCAAGTTCATGTGGTCACGGGTTTGAATCCTAATTTTGATGCTTACTTTTTGTGGCTGCAATTTATTTCTGTTTAATTTGACTTTTTTGTTTTTACAAATTAATTTATTTGTAATTATGTAGCACAACGAACAGCTCTGCGGAGTTAGGTTAGGTTAATATAATTTTGTCGTGAACTGAAGTCTAATTTGTTGTTTTTTTACAAGTAAATCCATTTGTAGAACTCCAATTTAACATTGTAACCAAAACTTTTTATTTATATCTGATTGACTTTGATTGAGTGAGCACTTTATTTTTCGCTTTTATTCACCCCGAAACAACCATCGTAGTCGAGAGCTCATTCTATAAAACTAACAAGCAGCCGGTTGGTAAAATGTTTCGATATCGAACCGATATGGGACCACCTGTGTAGGTGTTAAGGGTGTTTGGCCGCTACGCTAGTCTGGCGGTGAGGAGCAGTAGTTCTATAAGTCGCCACCGCGCACCGCTAGGAAGACAACTCGGGCAGTGCTGTGAGTGTGTGTGATCTGGCTGGGGGGAGAGAGGAGCAGAGGAGCGCGTTCTCCTCATTTCTCCCCCTCCCCTCACGCAGCACTCAGCACTGTCTTTCCAACTAATCGTTCTTCTTCGGTCCGGGGCGCATGGCCCCGGCCCGCGGCTCGACTGCTTGAGTAGGGTTGGGTTGCTTACTATTTTCCACTGATGTGCCTTTCAATGTCGCCGACAACTAATCTTAAATATATTTTTATTTTGAGCGTTCACTTTATAGTTTTGATGAGTACATTTCTTGTAGCCTATACAGATTTTATCATTAAAAATGTTTGACACAGTTGTGAGCACATTTAAATACAGTGGAACTTAGATAGTTCGAATCTCAAGGGACCGCAGAAATACAATTCGAACTATCCAAAAAATTTAATTTTAATTATAGAGGTTAGAATTATCTAGGCCTAAATAAGCTAGGATAGCTTTACTGTATTAAAAACAAATAACATGACTTATTATATAAACATTAATTATAAATATAAAATGGTTTTTAATTTTAAGAATTACAATTTAACAAATATATTTAATTATAATACATCGATCTTATTAATTTCGTAAAATACTGTATTACATAAATGTGCATGGTGTCCCCAAACTATTCCATAACAATTTTCCCATAAATATACAACTGTGGGATATTTTACTCCAATCACCAAACATACTAACCTTTGTTAGATGTACGTTTTTGCTATTGTTGGAATTTAGTATGTGTTTGTTGTTAAAGCTAAAGAAGAATTTGTTACTTACTGTTACAAAGTAAAATTCAGGCACGATCAGGGGCGGATCCAGGGAGTCACATTGGGTGGGGGAAATGCCCGGTTTTTTTTGGGGGGGGGGTTTATAGAAAATGGGGGGTCTTTTTTGGGGGGTCCGGGGGTCCTCCCCTGGAAATTTGATAAAAATTCCATATCAAGAATAATTTGATCGGCGTAAAGAATAGCCGAACGCGTTTTATTGACCAACGTGTGTTATCGGCCTAAAAAGACGACTGTCTTGAATTCATGAACAAAAATCAGCAATTTTACCCTTTTTTATGCAAAATTGCAATTTGACCGCAATTCATGGTCGCCATAACTTGTAAACCGAAAAACGACAAGTAGGCTTAAACGTAGTTTATCGGCCAAGGAAAACCGCAATAGTTTATAACCAAACCGTAATTTAAAGGCGGCCACACACTACCGGACCTTTGCTCGAACAAGACATCGGATAGAGCTGCAGGGAGCCGGGAATGAAGGTAGCTAAATTCACTCCGAACTTCTTCCCAATCAAGACATCGGATCGGACAGATTGAGCGCGAAAACCACCGAGCGGGGTAAAAACGGTGGGGACAACTTTTAGTTGCCGTTGTGTTAGTCGGCAGTGTACTTGTCTGTATATTTCACCCACTTCACCCATGTCACCCACCTCCCCACGATTTCACCCACTTCTCTCCAAGCGTCATTCCTCTTCACTTCGTGGTAGTGAAGGATGGGACAAGTCCCACAAAACTGGCCGATTATTTTACTCGGAAATAATCATCAAAGTGTTTTCCTCAGACCACTCCATCGTGCAGACTACTTTACATAAACTAGTGAACTGGGAACTAAAATGACAACAGTCAAGACCAGCTGTATTATGTGCTCGCTGGTCAAGACCGCAACCCTCACCGTCATCGTATCGCTAATGGAGGGGCTCGTGATGGCGCTCGGAGCAGCATATGGAAGTACCACACACTACCGAACCCCGAACCAGAACCCGAACAAGACATCGGACCGATTTTTCTTTGATCTTTCCTCAAAAAACCGCCTCGAGAGCGCTCGGTCTGATGTCTGGTCCGAAGTCTTGTTCGATGTCTGGTTCGGAGGCCCAAATAACTACCGGATTTTCTCCCTTCGACCCCAAATCCTGCTCGGCCCGATGTCTTGTTCGGAAACAGTCCGGTAGTGTGTGGCCGTCTTAAAGGCTAAAACGCCAGCGGAAGTATCAAAGTATTTAATCTTAGAAATCTAAGATTTTACTAAAACTAAGTTTGAAACACATTTTATCGGCCTAAAATAGCAATTTTTTCTTATTTTGCCGTCTAAAACGTCAATCGAGCTGCATTTTAGCCTGAAAACGGTCAAAATGGGTTTTAGAGAAATTTACCGACCGGGCGTGTGTAGTTACCAGCCAAAATCGGTAATTTTTTGCGATAATTTTACAGCATATTACCATTGACTATACACATGAGTCATAAATACGACCACAATTTTTTTTATCAGCCCAAAATTGAGTACAAACCGTATTTTATGCCGGAAATGTACTTAATCGCTCAAAAACGGCAATTGGACCGCATTTTCTCGGTAATATATAAAGCCGGGTCGTGTTTTACATACCAAAAACGACGTCCGAAACGCATTTTAGGCCGTGTTTTATCGGTAAAAAGATAAATTATGCCGCAACCTGGTGTTCAAAACACCAAAACGACTGAATTTTTTTTTAATAGTACACCGCGTTTTATTGGCCTGAAGCGGCAAGCGAACCGCATATTATCCACGGAAATAGCAAAACAAAATAGGCAATTTCACAGCATTATATTTGCCGAAAACAACCGTTCCTCGCATTCTAAAGTCCGAAATTGACGGCCACAACGTGGTGTTTATTAACAGAAAATGATGACAGAGCCTCGATATATGCCAAAATTCACAATCTAATTGTGATTAATCATAAAAATTGGCAATCGGACCCAATCGGACCACATTTTCCCAGGGAAAAATGAAGCCGGATCCCGTTTTATAGGCCCGAACGACTACCGGAACGTATATTTTACGAATACAATCGGCGATTCGACCCCGTTCTATCACCAATGAGCACCTATTTTTACATTTACTCATTTAAAAACATATTTACTCAAATCAAAAATATACAATGCTAGGAAAATAAATGGATTTTATGGTTCTCTTTATTTATTTATACAAAATAATAAAAAGTTATCAGTAAGGCTTCAGGAAATTAATTAAATTGAATTTAAAATTGAATTAAATCGTAAATTTTCACTTTCCTATCACTTAGTTAAATTCATCTTAGGAAGAAGCTGGATCTTTAGTTACATGACAGGTAGGCTCTAGCCTATAACCTGTTTCACACAATAATGTTTTACTCGCAATTGCTTTTCTATTTATTATATGCCTAAATTTCTTACAAGGCATTAATTGCTACGGTTGCAGTAATACCATAATACTCTGAAAACTGAAAAACGCGGACACGCGGTACTCGTGTTGAGCGAGTGGTGGGATTTGTGGAGGGTGTGGCTGGAGGGTGTGTAGGGGGCGGCGCGACCTTGGACTACACGCTCGTGCGTAGGGTGCGTGCGTGGTGGCACTGTGCGTGTGAGTTTGTGTTAGTAAGGCGTAGTGCGGCTGGCCTACTCTGCCCCGGAAGGCAATTTCCAAGAACCAAAGGAACAGGTCACAGACCAAACGGTAAAAGATATAAACTTCAAATAAATGTTAACATGTATATCATACTGACCCGCATAACTACATCTATTATTTATACCATAAAATTGTATAAATATATTTTTAACATTTTTTTAAAATAAAAAATATATTTCTGATTTTTTTATTTTGAAATGAAATTATATTAGTAATAATAACCTGAATTTATCCCACACAACTGCAAATTTTCATTTTAATCGGACCAACGATTTTCTTTCTGACCTTCTCCCAACATTTGACAAAATCTCTACTTTTAAGACCCATAATTTCCTTAATAGTAATACAAATTACTTAATATATACCTATTTTGTTTCCTAATTTTCATCCTGGCGTGGACAAAATAATATATTACAAATTAATTTTTAACCAAACACCATTAATGTGCTCACCAAGGGTAATTATTGTGTCGTTTTTCATTGGTTAATGAACAACAATACTTGAGTTTGATTTAAACTTGGGTTGACCTCCAAAAGGGTGTTTGGGGGCGAAGCCCCCAAAGGCGATAAGTCTAGTTTATTCATAAATCTGAAGTTCTTAATGCGCTTACTGTTTAGTATTCCCATAGTTAAAGCTAACTAAGTTTTTAAGTAGTATACCGAGGGTGCCAATTAGGTATAAACATTGTTTAAATTTTGGGAATACATAACCAACCAATTGAGATACTTTACTACAGGATTTAATAAGAACAATCTGACATCGTTGAACTTAAGATGGTTTACTAATGGTGAAAAATGGACAAATTATAAATCAAATGACCCTTAGCTATATCAGCTACTATATAATAAAATATAATGGTTTGGTCTTACTTTATTTGGTGTCTGGCCAACTGGGATGGAATGATCTACGTCTGTACAGAGAGTAAAACAATGGAATTACAATCAGGTAAGGTTAAATTATATAATACAAATTAAAGTAAAATAAAATAAAATGCATATGAATGTTACGTTACAATATGAGTTTTCCTGTTGAAAAATGCAAGATTGATTTGATTTTACTATTTCCTATTTTATGGAACTCTTGTGTATTTGTCTTTACTTTAAGGTGAAACAATATTAATTTATTACATTTTTAACAGTCAAAAGTTATACAAATTCAAGGTATCAATGTTTAAATAATAATTAGATACAACTTACAATTATCTACGACATTCCAGTTATATGGCCACACCAACTCTAACGTATTTTAAAATCTAAGCATCTAGTTTGAAATGACAGTGTTGCCACCATACCACTATACTAAAATAAAATTACTCTCTTGGTTGCTAATACCTTTAACATAATAACATGTAATTAAATATTTTATATTAAACGACATATCAGTATAAATTATCCGCCTCTTCCAAGAAAATTTTTAATTACTTAACTAAAATCGAAAATACATATCAACTAATACAAATCAATCATCGCTTGTTAAAATAAATAAATCCATCTCGTGTTAAAATATAAATCTAAACTATTTACATTCAAATCCGGGAGATTTCCTGCGCAGCAATATGATTGGAGGTCACGAAACTAGTTCGTTGCTTCGCCAACAGATGGCATGGAGAATACCGTTCATAGCATTTGATTAGTCTAACAATGGTTCAATTTATAATTATCTACAAATACACATGTTTTAACTTTGCTCTAATTCTCCTCTCCGCATAAATTTTATTTAAGTTGTCATTTCTTACAAATAATTACCAAAACAATTTATATTTAAAAAGGCATTTAAAATAAATATTTACAAGTAGGAAAATATATTTAAATATTTCATTTTCAAAAAGGAACATTATTTTCTCCAAAAATAGACGGTCAATGACTCACGGGAATTCCAATAAACAAACTCTTACTTGTTTCGTTGGGTTTAGTCAGTCGTCTCTCGGATTTTGTGGAGTGTGTATGTCGTGTGTGTTTAGTGCGTGTTTTTCTTTGTGCGTCGTGTGATATAATTGTGTTTTGTGTTGAAGTGTTGTGTAACCTTAAATCTAATCATTTGCTCTCCCATTTATCTCATTTACCAGACCTTTCGCTTACATTTATTCTCAGAATCGCCAAACCTTCCGTTCACATTTATTACCGTTTCACATTTGCTTCTAAAACCAACGTTAAAATAAAACCATGTTACTTAACTACATTAAATTTAATTTTGCCGTCCATATTAGCGAATATAAGTTCCTTAACTCAAATCTCCGTTTTTCTCAAGTTTTTTTTTTTTTTTTTTTTTTTTTTTTTTTATATACAAAATAAATCTCCATTTTTAACCTCGTTAAACTGGTTTTAAAATACCTAACACAGTTATTTATCCGTATTTACAAATTTCCTTTATCTACTAAACATGTACACTTTAGCTGCGAAATAGCTTTAAATCGATTATGTGCACTTTCTTGACATCAGAAACACTTTCAACATTTTGCCCTAACACTGTCACGTCGGTGATGAAATACAATATTCTGTATGGACCGGTGTATTTTATGGCTAGTTTCTTCGAAAATTTGTTAATTTTCTTGCTTATAAAGTGAGTCTTGATGAGGACTGCGTCGCCGATCTTGTAGGGGAGTCTTGACTTGGGGTCTTGATATTTAAGACGCTTCCGGTTAGCTTGAATATTTTTCTTCACGTTAATTAACGCCTTTTTCAAATTTTCTCGCTTGTCGTCTACGCTGATCTCGTTGGATATGAAGTCTTGGAGGTTCCAAATATTTGACAACGCATTGTTACAATCGTGAAAGAACATTAATTTAAATGCAGTAGTTCCGGTGGATGAATTTCGGGCTGTGTTAAGGCATATTTGTATATTGCCTATTTCTTGGTCCCAATAAGTTTGATTTTGGTTGTAAAAACAACGTAATAGAGTCGATACGTCACGTATGAATCTTTCTGATTTATTCCCATTTCCTCTGTATGCTGCTATTCTCCTGTGCTGAATGTAGTTTTTGAGTAAATAACTTTTAAATTCCTTAGAAGTGAAGTATGAGGCGTTATCAGATTCAATTATTCGGGGTGTAGAGAATTCAGAAAATGTATTTTGTAGTTTCTAAATAATTAGTCGAGAATTACAGTCTCTCAATGCATGTATCCATAAAAATCGGGCAAATCCGTCCACAACTATTAATAAATATTGGTTTCCTGATTTGCTTCGTGGTAATGGACCTAAAATATCAATGAAAATTGTATTCATAGCATGTTCAATCGGAATGGAAATTAATTTTCCTTCATATTTTCTCTGGGCGGTTTTAGATATTTGACATATTTTACAGGTCTTGACTTTTTCTTTCACTAGGGTATCTAAATGAGGATTATAAAAATATTCATTGATTTTAGCTTGTGTTCGTGCTATGCCTAAGTGTCCACCAAATATGGTATTATGATAAAATGTATATACCATGTTTGTTAATCTTGTTGGTAAATAAATTCGAGATTTACCCTTGCCATTATTATACATTAATAATCCTTTGTTTAAGAAGAAACAATCTTCATTGGTTTTATTATTTACACTGTCAATTATTTTAATGCAATCAGCGTCTTCGTTCTGATGTTTTTGCAGGTCCGTAAATGCCATAGATATTTCATTTATTAGGTTGCAAAAATATCTGTCCTCCTTTTTCTCATGTTTCGTTGACTTAAAATTACTATATACAATATTTACATGTTCTTCCTTTTTCGGTGTGGTTAACCGACTTTTTAAAGTGTTGTTTAAATCGGGCGTTATCTCCGGTGATTCACAATCTTCGGCGTTTTCCTCTCCATACAATCTAGATAATGCGTTCGCTATGACATTGTCTGCTCCTTTACAGTGTTCTATGGTAAATGGTAAATTTAGTAGTCGTTCAGTCCATCTGGATAATCTACCGATCTTTCGTTTTGAGCTAATTAGGAAAGAAAGGGCTAAATTATCGGTAATTAATTTAAATGGCTGCACCTCTAGGAATTCGTGCCATTTTTCTATGCATAAAATAGCGCTGTATGCTTCCTTCTCATAAATACTATATTTCATTTCGGCATCCGTGAATTTTTTGGAGTAATAAGCTATCGGTAAAAGATCTCCTTGATCGTTAGCTTGTAAAAGTACACCAGCGGCTCCAAATTTTGATGCGTCACATTGAACTATAAATTGTTTATTACAATCGGCCAGTTGTAAGATGGGGGGGTTTGAAATTTTTTCTTTCAGTATTTCGAAGGATTTTTGACAATCAGGTGACCACTTAAATTTTACGCCTTTCTTCTTCAGTGCGTGTAACGGAATACATATCTCCGCATACTTAGGTATGTATTTACTCCAGTAAGAACACATCCCGGTAAATCGTTTAACTTCTCTTAAGTTCTTGGGAGTAGGAAAATTTTTAATATTTACAGTTCGCTCGGGATCAATGGTAACAGTATTATTTTCTATAACATGTCCCAAAAAACTAATTTCTTTGCAGAAAAACTTAGCTTTGTTTACATTTACGGTAAGCTTGTGGTCTGATAGTCTCTTAATTACCTCTTTGATATGCTCTAAGTGTGATTTCTTATCTGGGCTGTAGATCACAATATCATCGCAGAAATTTATTAAATATTGAAATTTTATATCATGAAATATTTTATCCAGGTAGCTTGATAAAACTGAGCTGCCTACTTGTAATCCAAAACATACCCTTTTCATTCTGTATTTACCGAATATTGTACTAAAGGAGGTGATGTCGCGAGAATTCTCAGCGAGTGGGCATTGTAAAAAGGCTTTGTTGAGGTCAATAATAGTGAAATAGTTTCCTCCTTGTAAATGCTGATACATATTTTGTAAGTCTCCGATTGGGTAATTCACTTGTACTAACTTTTTATTTAATTCAGCATAATTCACTACTAATCGGTCTGATTTTGTTAAAAATGCCGGGCTGCTGTATTTACTAGTTGATGGTTCAATTATGTCCTGAGATAACCATTCTTCGACTATAGTTTTCATTTTTTGCAAGGCGGGTGGACTTAAATAATATGGGCGAATACAAACAGGTTCATTATCTAATAAATGTAGTTCGACTTGGAGATCAAGTGCTTCACCGATTTTATCAGTGAAAACATCGGGGTATTGTTCAATTAGACACTCCACTTCGGCTGTCATTTCCGGTGTTCCAATCTTGATGTTATTTAAAGATAAATCTGCTTTTTCTCAACATGCATGCTTATCTTATTGCTAGGAGCAAACTTAAAATAACAAATTTTATGCTGTAAGTCTAGATTCAGTCCTTTTTTACTCATAAATGGTATACCTAAAATCATATCATGTTTTTGTTCTATGACTAAACATTTTTCATCCCATGTATACTTGTCAATCCTGATTTTAATTTTGCATTCTGACAATATATTTATCTGTCTATCGTTGGCGGCTAAAATCGTTCCAGACCAATTATTATTTTGCTTAACTAGCTGTCGGGTTGATAAGCTGTCAAAAAGATTTTTACTGATAAAATTCTTACTTGCGCCTGTGTCTACTAAAGCATTTATGTTTAACTGTTTATCTACTGACACTTGTATACAAGGTAATGTTTCCATTATTTTACCCTTAACTTTAGTTAGCTGAGGTGATTTTAATTTGTTCCAGCTTTTAACTAATCTACGAAGTTCGCCTTTAAATTCGGTTGTGTGATTCAGAGACTTTAAATTGTGGGTTGATTCGGTTTTCTCGGGAGTATAGTGATGAATTTCGGGTTGGACTACAACTCCCGAATTTATAAGTTTTTTTGGTTCCGAGGTCTGTGGCAATGTTTTGCGATGTGGCCCTTACGGTTACAATTATAACAAATTGGCTCTGGTGATGCATAACTGCGTTGTGTTGGTTGGGATTGGGGCATATGACGAATATAACTTTGAGGGTTATAATTTGGGTTTTGCATTTGAGTAGCGGGACTTTGATATAGGTGATTTCTCATGTAATCATTGTATTGAACATTGTTTAAATTTATGCATAGTCTGTCAAGATCTTTAAATGATTGGGGATTACTTTCAAATACAAGTTTGTTTCAGATTTCAGGATTTATGCCATTTTTAATGAAGGCTACTAACTCGGTTTCAGTTAGATTAGTTTGGAGGATTTGCTGATTTACTTTTACTTCATTAATATATATGGCCAATGGTTCATGTGGTTTCTGTGGTCTAAAAATCAAATCTTGCTTTAGTTTTTCTCTAAGAGTGATAGGTATGTAGGTAGTAATAATTTCATGATGCAGTTCTTCCAGGGTTTGATGTGCTGATTTTGATTCTAGAATTTTGTTTAACAACGGGGGTGCAGTATAACTGGGTAGAATCTCAAAAATTTGACCTTGAGTTAGGTTAGTTTGGTTCCTTATTTCAGTTAAATTTCTTAAAAATTTCAGTATTTCATTTATTTCGAGTCCGTTGCAAGTTGTAAATTTATTTAAATATATTTCCACTGGGTTTGATAATTTATTAAATAAGCTAAAGTTTTCTTGCGGGTATCTCTGGGTTTGTGATTCTGGTTTCTGCATAGGCCAAATATTTAACTCTTGGGGAGGTATAGATGAAGCAACATTCGTAGTAGGTTCCTTTTGAATAGGCGTAGATGTTTCTGCTGTGGGGGTTACAAATTGTTCCATCTTGGCGTTTTCTTCCTCTTCTTCAACAAGGCATTTATTGAGTTTTTCCTCAAATAAACTTAATTCCTCTTCTGAAATTTTCCCTTTCATGACGTTAAATTTTTCAATGCTGGCTGAAAGTTTAGCAGATATATCGTCTAAGGCTTTACGGTAAGTTCAATCAATTTTGCACTTATTTAGATTATTTATCCTTAACTGTAAGTGATTTAACTTGGCATTTATTTTTGCTACTTGTAGGTTAGAAGCGTTTTCTAGGCATTGTTCTTGTAACAAGTCAAGTGAATTTAATTTAGTTTCGACTGTGTCAATTTAAGTTTTCAATTCCAATTTTCCGGTTATATTTCGTACATCGGGAGAAATCTGAAGACATTTGCGAAGTTGTTTCCGCAAGGCTTCCACGTTATCATTGCTTATATCTTGTCCTCTGGAGATAAGCTCATATGACAACTCGTCCTTCAAAAGATAATTTAAATTATAATTAGCCATTTCGGCTTGATTTAAATTTCTTCATTTACTCAATGGAGGTTAGGTTTATGTAAAGTAGCAGAGTTGCGCAAAATATCTATACCGAGGTTGCCAATTAGGTATAAACATTGTTTAAATTTTGGGTTTACATAACCAACCAATTGAGATAATTTACTCCAGGAATTAATAAATACAATCTGACATCGTTGAACTTAAGATGGTTTACTAATGGTGAAAAATGGACAAATTATAAATCAAATGACCCTTAGCTATATCAGCTACTATATAATAAAATATAATGGTTTGGTCTTACTTTATTTGGTGTCTGGCCAACTGGGATGGAATGATCTACGTCTGTACAGAAAGTAAAACAATGGAATTACAATCAGGTAAGGTTAAATTATATAATACAAATTAAAGTAAAATAAAATAAAATGCATATGAATGTTACGTTACAATATGAGTTTTCCTGTTGAAAAATGCAAGATTGATTTGATTTTACTATTTCATATTTTATGGAACTCTTCTGTATTTGTCTTTACTTTAAGGTGAAACAATATTAATTTATTACATTTTTAACAGTCAAAAGTTATACAAATTCAAGGTATAAATGTTTAAATAATAATTAGATAGAACTTACAATTATCTACGACATTCCAGTTATATGGCCACACCAACTCTAACGTATTTTAAAATCTAAGCGTCTAGTTTGAAATGACAGTGTTGCCACCATACCACTATACTAAAATAAAATTACTCTCTTGGTTGTTAATACCTTTAACATAATATCATGTAATTAAATATTTTATATTAAACGACATATCAGTATAGTAGAAGCGTTGTATTTTTTTCTGATTAACGGAGCTACATAAGAATTGCCGACTCCAAAAATTTGAAGTCTTCAAAAAGTCAACTTTTTTCTTGCTACATGAAATTGATCGAAGCTTTTTTTTGCTGGCACCAGCATCTACAAAAGTTAATGTTTCAAAAAATACCCTACATACCAGAAGTAACTTTCAACTTTTATAAACTTTTTCGGTACGAAAACACAATTATTTTGAACGGATGGAAATAAAAGAGAATATGTTTCTTTAGTTATATGTTAAGGGGCGAGGAAGTACATTGTCCGATGGAAAGTCTTTTTCTGATCATCTGAGGTCTAGACTGTAGCGCTCGCTAAGGAGCGTGGAAGTGCATTGTAAGATGGGAAGACTTCTTCTGATCATCTGGGGACTGTGGTGCTTGCGTCAAAGAGGATGAACGAATTTCTACAAGACTAATATTTCATGAGAACATACCGTTACAAAATTGTCGATTCTAAAACATTAATACATTTATTGAACAGTTTGTTTGGCAATATCAAACTACTATTTTCCAGCCCCGACCACAGTTTAGTCCAAATGAATATAACAGCCACTACCATATAATTAGCTCATTTGTCTCACTCTCAATACAATAATTAATTCAGCAGTTAATTCGCGTCATGGTGGTGTTACCGTTTGCAGTTTTGGATTGTAGTTCACTGTACCCGGGTGCCCCAAATGTCTCAGACTGATTCAATAATTTTAAAACTTAATCATAAATATACAAATACTTTAGTCATACCCGGTAAGACAAAATATCATATCTGCTCATATAAGTATGCAATGTCGGGGAGTTGCCCAAATTTTAAAATGTAAACACCTGTGGAGTGACCATTTATTTTAAAGGGCTTTATTTAGACAATGGTGCAAATTGCAGATCGAGAACACACTCCTATTTAAAATGGTAAGAGAGGAATTGTAGTTATTATTCATGAATATAAACCTCATACCAGTTGAATAACTTCTAAACTAAATATTTACTTCGTTGCAAACATTTAACCATGATTTCTAGAGTACATTTGGATTCTTTACCACCCCAACCCTTTTAAAATTAAGGCGTTTGGACCGCTTTACCTAAAAGTTGTGTACTCTATTAACAAATATGCCTTTGCCGGTGGAATACAAAAAAATTATTTTTTTGGAGGTGGCTTGAAAAGTTAAAAATAAACAGCTATTTAGAGACCATTTATTTTAAAAGAGTAATAGGGTAAAACATAACTGCGCAAATCCCAGGTCGATATCTTACTAATTTTCAAACAAACCAATTGCCTTGTTTCAGACTAGTTGTGATTAGTTTAAGACTTTGTGAGTCTTCTTTTCAATCCAACTGTTTGTTCTTGAAGGCCTACTAATGATTCTTATAAGAGAACTTTGTATGAGTCGTGTTAGCATTCATGTCTGTGTAAGATTCCATTTAATTTCAATTTTACTTGTTATTGACAAGTCTGTTGATTTTAAAAAAGCTCGGGACTGAACAGTTGTATTATACTAACTTTAAATAAATAAATCGTAAGCCCGACTACAACGCATGCGTAAGTCAAGCCAGTGTTTTTATTCTGACAACGAATAAAATTAATAATTTTATTTCTAAATTATATCCAAAAAAGTTTAGACATTGAAATAGTATTATTATTCAAGATAGTGTTTAAATTTATTATTTGAACTGTCTAGTGCTGTTGGTTTATATAAATTTATGTGTCGTTAAAATTGTTTTTGTTTTTAATTTGTTTGTTTAGTTAAGACTTTTTATTTCAATAATATGTGTTTTATAGTTTGTTTTATATAATATCTTTATGGTTTGCATAGACTATATTCTGTGTGAAATTGGGTGGGTCGCAAAGCAAGACTCAATTCTACGCACAGATATTCCGCCTATGTAGGACTTTTTATTTCATTAATGTATTATTTCATATGTACCTAACTATTAAAGGAAATAAACCATTTTTGATTTGGTTTGGCCGTAATGTATTGTTTAGTCAAGTAAAACGATTTCCCACTAGAGCTTTTAAACCTGTCCATCACTTAAATAATTTACTTCGGTAAAGTTCTCAGTTCCTTAACAGTCACAGTTATATTAAAATGAATTACAGGAATAACTCATATGTATATAGAATGTAGGGTTATATAATTAATCTTCAAAACTTTATACTATATCTAATTTTGGGTTGGAATAATTATGTCCTCCTGCAAGTAAGATATGTCACGTAGGTAATTAAATATCAAATTGAAAGGTACCTACATGAATTTTGCATAATGTGAATATATAGTTGGATCTCGGTATTTAAACTTTTGATGAGTTAAAATTGCTATAAAAATCCTGATGCATGTCTTAAAACTTGGATTCGTAAACAATTGTTATATTACTCTGTTGTTTTCAAAAACTTGAATTGTTTTACATCGGCAACCAATTGTTACTTATCGGCACCCGTCTTCTCGGTTTATGACAATATTATATTAATATTTTGAATGTGTCTTATCTATGTGTTAACGAATTTTCTATTGGGAAGAAGATATTACCGTCATGTGGGCACTGTTGGACATTATCCTGCGACCCAGCTTATATTTCATTTCGGGCTCTTAGCTGCAAACCAATATTTTAAAAATTGTCATACCCGAATTTGTTAAAATTATGATTTTTAATTATTTACTTCATTTACAAATAATTTGTATGTTTTTAAAATATAAAATATTACACTAAAGTGACTTCACACCCTGGCATTAAGGAATATCATATGCATCTAACCTATAACAATTTTTATTTAAATTACTCCAAAAAGTATGGTCTTCAAATATTTGTTAAAATACGTTTATAACGTCAACTATTAATAGACAGCAGAGGCAGAGAGTCACGTATTTTCATATACTTGAAAACGCGTCCCATGCACTTGGCACGTTTAGCACTCTGTCCTAACATGGCTAAAGCTGTTCCAAAATGTACATTCTTCCCAGTCTTGTTTTTTAGTTTTACTAGAAAAAAACTTAAAGCAAAAAAGCATGCTTTTTGATGATTCTCCTTTTTTGTCACTCAAACATTAGCCGTGGTTTACAAGGAAAAGTTGTTTCGGCTCCTTAGATTGAAGGTTTAGCTTTGGCCAAATGGGTTATTGAGAAGGCAGATGCAGCGCACCTGCCCACTCAAGCAGCGGACCTGCAATGCTCAAGGTTTGACCAAGGTAGTAACTTGTCAACAAACAAATATAAGATATATTTGGGGACGGTAAACAACTTCTACTGTGTAAAGTTGTTTAAGAGTTATATTCGATAATTCTATATGGCAAGGGTTTTAATAATATACCCAAAATATTTGAATGATAGTACTATTTTTGTTTGTTGTTATTTGGAGGGTGTCTTCGAGCTTTGAGACGTCTTCAAGTTGACACTGACCTTTCCGGCAACCTACTAAATTAAAACGAAAATTCCGATATATAGTATATTAATAACGTTGTATAAACTGAGAAACGGAAAACAGACGAGGAGAGAAAGGTAGTACGTGTGTTAGCTAATATTAGAATTTAGTATAAATTACCCATGGTTATTAAAGCAGCCTTATTACAATTAACTCAACAGAATTTTATTTTAGATTTTTAAAAACATTTCCAACTATAACTAACCTCAATTTCAGGAAAACATTTCAAGTGTCTAGTTATTTATTCAAGAGCGTGCCTTCTTTTATGTGTCTGGCTTGCAATATTAAACACCCCCCAGCACCTGCAGGAGTAAAACTGCAGTACCCATTGATTTATAGCACTAAGTTGCTTGTCAGGGTAAATATATGTCCTGTAAAACACCACTTTCCACGATTACAATACTGTGTAAAACTATTTTATTACATTTAACCCATCGGTCTTCCTCAGGGTAAAATAAAAATAAGAATTTCATATATTTTTAATTTAAAATGTTATACGCATTCGATTATCTAAAATCACTACATTAGCCACATTAAAGAGTCTTATTCCAAGATAAAAATATTTGTTTACTTAAAAAACTTATTACCACAGAAAACTATATAATCACTTTTACATACACAATTGCATACACTATATTATCTTCAATGTTTAATTTTTATCGCATTTCATCTAAAGTCCATTATGTAATAATTAAATTGCAGAACAATGTCGAAAGAAATCTAATCTTTAATCTTTATGATCATATGGTGTATTGATTTAATACAGCATCCGTAGATGAGTAGTACATTGATGGCTTGATGGTAGAAGCCTTTTTTACATTGAGATATCCCCGTATCATAACTGATTATAGGGCATTCCCCGTATATCAGTACACGTCTCTAGACACGAAAAGTACATGTACGACTATTACGTATACATGTAGTAGTAGGTGTATAAGGAAATAACCCCACCACAGCAAACCTGCGTACTCAGCGAATTTCCGATGCATAAATATGTGTCTCATTACCTCATAATGCTACTTACCAAGTTGCATAACAATATACATCCATAAACAAGCAATATGTAAAATTTGATTTACTCCCCATAAGAATAACATTATGGCTGAGTATGCAGGGTTGCTGCAAAAGGAAGATAAAATGATGTTTTTATGTTATGTCAAAATAACTCAACCTGATAAAGTCATATGAGGAAAGAAGCGATTACCGTGGGTTGCATCGTGGAAGAGTAAAAATAGTGTATAGGCTAGCGTTGGCAAAAATATATTTTTTTTGTTTGTAACTTATGTATTTTTATCCTTAGATTCCAGATAAAAAGCAATTTTCTGCCAGAAACGTATATGTCACTGCACTAAACACTATTTGTTCTAATCTTTAAATGTGTTTATATGGAAAACCGAATTTTCAGCTTTTTTGGTGACAGTTAACACTACAACGGACGTAAAAGAGCTCCAATTTTATGGAGTTTGACAGATATGTAAAGTGGAATTTATTTGAATGAGTTAAAAAACCAGACGGATCATATTATCCGAAGGCGGTTGTAAGGGGAGGGGTTTTGAACCCCATATCTATATATGTGCCCGTGAACGTGATAACCTTTGGAAAAAAACGTCTCATTTCGATGAAATTTGACAGTGTAAAGAGCCATTCATAACTTTGAGTTTGAAAACCAGAAAGATCGGACCATGGGAAGGGGGTTTTATGGGGGATTAAAATTTTCTAAAAACTAGTTTTTTATGCATTTTTAATAAAAAATGTTAAATTAACACAGTTTTGGTTTCATCAATTTTTTTACCTTAAAAAATAAACAATTTATTATTTTAAACCATTAATCTAGGTTAAGTGGTTGCGAAAAAAGTTTAAAAAAGTATTCATAAAATGCCCCATGTTAATCTTAAGGGGAAAAAAGTGTTGAGCCTTTCCTTAGTTAATTTTACTGAAACTGTACAGTTGTTATCAAATAAATTACTGAAGTATTATTTGTTACAAAATAATATTTCAGCTCTAAAAAAGTTATTTTGGTATTTAAATTGTGATTCTACGTCCAAACGTGGCGGAGATGGTCAAAGTGCCAATAACACAGTAGGCCCTATGTTGTCCAATGTTATACTTATGGAGGGTAAATAAAATTTGATTTATTGATTATTTATAAATGTATATTGATAAAACTTGGTTTGTTGCTTCTCCTAGTTGTGGTATATTGATATTTGCACAACAATGTTTTTGTTCATTATTCTCGTAGCAGCAAATCTGCATATCATCCCTAATGTTATTCTTATGAAGAATAGGTACAGTTTTATATTCCCCTAATTATGAACATAAATTAATAAAACTTGGTATGCATCTTCACCTGGTTGAGTTATATTGATAATTGCATAAAACACGTTTCTTATCTTCCTTATTGCATCAAACCCGCGTAATCAGCCCAAAGTTATTCTTATGTAGAAAAAATAAAATGCCACATATCACTTATTTATTTATGCATTTGTATGAAACTTGGTAATTGGCTTTATGTGGTACAGTAGTGGGAAACATGCATTGGAAATTCGCTAAGTTCCCAGGTTTCCTGCGACGGGGGTATTGTCAATATGTGTTCATAAACAAGGGAGATATATCAAAATGTTCTTATTCTCCATAACAATAACATTATATCTGAGTACGCAGGTTTACTGCCACAGGTACCACAAAGATGAGTTTAGTATGCAAATATAAATAGACCCTAATCATATGAAGCCACAGACATATATAAGTAGATATTATCATGGGCTTCCTGGGATATTTTGGATACCAACAGGAAATCAATGTAAAACCTCTGTTAAACTACCACAAAAGCAAGACTGATAATTTAAAGAGAAATGAACATAATTAAAAAAAAATGAACAAATCTTAATAAAACATGCATTAAATAAAAGTTATTTTAATATTCACTTTATACAATCATTAAATTTATACAAATTGTCTACCATAAATGTATTTAAAATTCAATAACTTTTTGAATATTTTCCATCTTACAAATGGAGAATAAATGTGATAGACCTAAACAAAATAAATATATTACAAAATGTTATAAAGATAAAATCTGTAAAGATGGTTTATATTGTTATTGCAAAGAATGTCATAAAATATATCAAAAAGAGTTGTATAGAATCGAAACAGTAGAAAAAATTTAAAAATGTGTAGTAATTGTAAAGAAACTAAAAATGTAGTAAATTTCCATACATTTTATTTTAGTAAAGATAAAAAATATACAATTTGTATTCAATGTATTAGAAAAATGTTTACGATTACAACAAAATGTGAATGCGGAAGGAATATTGAATGGATTTATAACTATCCAAGACATTAACAATCAAACATTCATAAGAAATATGAAAGAAAAATATTGAAAAAATGTTATACAAAATTTAAATTGGCTATTGATAGTCATATAAGGGGGCTCAGTAGGTAAACAATTTTAAAAAATCACTTTTTTTGTTTTTTATATCATGTTATTCTCCTTTTCTTTATGAACATTTTGATACCAAATAAAGTATACTTTTCAGAGAAGAAATAGTAATTGTAAGCCTTTTTATATACATGGGTGACATCAAAAGACCAACTTCAATTGAGAAAAACTAAGGGCTCACTGGAGTTATTACTTTGATACAGTATAGTTGTCGTTTTGCAAAGATATTTCGTTTTTATGCGTTGGCTACACTGTCTGTACGCTTGACAATCGTCTTGAATCATCGTCTGTTGTTTATAACCTCACAAAACCGCTTTATTTACTATTTTGTATAGCTTTTTGTTTTGGTGGTTTGTGTTATAAAAATGCGTAAAGGTGAGAGGCGTAAGACTGTTTTCAAGAAAAGAAGGAATGTTGGTGTACCTAAAGTGCAGTTTATTAGTCCATCGACTAGTTCAGGTACTCTTGATGAAGAGGAAAATTTGTCAGTAGGACTAGGCCTAGATCAATCAACAAACCAAGCTCTTGAACCTATCCCTATTCCTGTGATTACTAGTGCTAGTAAAAAGAAAATTGGGGATATTGATAGGAATTATAAGTCGTTAGGCACAGATAAAGACAGTGAAAATGTAATTGTAGATTTAAATATATTGAATAATGTGTTATGTACATCAGTAAAATGTGTTGAATGTGATTCCATCGGCCTTCGTATTTCCTCACGAAGAAACTACGGTTTATCCTCTGAGCTATAACCATTTTGTGATGAATGTGGGTATGTAAATAGATTTTTTTCTTCACCAAAAGTACCATTTGAGAAGACAGGCCAAAAAACATTGTATGATACTAATGTTAGGCTAGCGTATGGACTTAGGTCCATAGGTAAAGGGCATAAAGCTGCCAAAATTTTTATGTGGCATCATGAACCTTCCTCCGCCACCAACAAAATTTGATAGATATAACGAAGTTATTGGCTCTGTGGTTGAAGATGTTTGTTTGAAGTCTATGGATGATTCACTTGAAGAAGCTGTAAGCTACAATGATGGCATAAGGGATATTGCTATAGCTGTGGACGGTACGTGGCAAAAACGCGGACACATATCACTGAATGGAGCTATATCAGCCACCAGTGTGGATACAAACAAGGTAATAGATGTTGCTATTTTTTCTAAATTATGTAAATTCCCTAACAAAAATGCCCATTCCCCCAATTGCTCTGCAAATTACCAAGGGTGTAGTGGAGGAATGGAGGTGGCTGGAGCAACACAAATTTTCAAGCGGTCACTAACGAAAGGCGTGTGCTATATACAATACCTGGGAGATGGTGACTCCAAGGGATTCTCAGCTGTTGAAGACCTTGAGTTATATAAAGATGAAGAAGAAAATGTTATAAAAATTTCAAAGTTAGAATGCATAGGACACATTCAAAAAAGAATGGGGTCGCGATTGCGTACTTTGAAAAAACACATGAAAGGGATGAAACTAAAGGATGGTAAGTCGCTCGGAAGTAAAGGTCGTCTCACTGATGCACTTATTGATCAGATACAGAATTACTATGGCCAGGCCATCAGAAGGAACACCAGCAATCTACAAAATATGCAAAAGGCAGTGTGGGCGATATATTATCACAAAATATCTACCGATGAAGAACCGCATCATGCCCCAGTGGAGTCGACTCGTGGTGTAAATTCAAGCAGGCTCTTGTAACAGGAAGGTCATATGAACATAGAAACTCTATTCCTGTTATCATTATGACGACCATCAAACCTGTATTGTCAGATCTAGCTAACCCAGAACTCCTGAAGAAATGTCTACATGGTCGAACCCAAAACCCAAACGAAAGTCTGAACAGTGTCATATGGAGTCGTCTTCCTAAAACAGTTTTTGTAGGACTAAAGACATTACATTTTGGTGTTTATGATGCCATAGCATCATATAATGAAGGCTACATAGTGAAGTGTGATACACTGAAAACACTGAAGATAAATCCAGGAAAACACATGATTCAAACTATGATGATGGCCGATAAGGACCGTGTTTACTGGGCCCAAAAACATTCCCAAGATCTCTACAAGAAGGCAAGGCAAGCCAGAAGGCAAAAGAAGAGGAAGATAGAAGAACAAGCTTCTGTGGATGATCCAAGCTATGGACCCGGACTTTTTTGAAGGTAGAACTCATTTTCAATCTATAAGAAGTGCATGTTATTTTTCATTGCGGTTTCCTCGGAAACAACTTTTTTTTACATTTGCACACTTTTCTCAAGACTGAAAAGAGATAGAGCATTGAAATTTTTACCATAGTTAGAAAATGATGTAATACACAGTTTAACAAGAGGTTTTTAAAATATTACCCCTAAGAATAAAAATATTCATGTATATAATATATAAATAAGATGAAACATTCAACTTTTTATAAAAAAATCTTAAATATAAATACAATTTTTGTAAAATTATTTCCTTATGTTAAACTTTACAAAACTCTGCTAGTAACATACTGTAACAATTTGGAAGGGATACCTTTTATAGGTAGCCAGAAAAGTGTGCAAGAAAATGTATAATTTAACATTGTTTTATATAGGCCTGCCGAGCCCCCTTTTTAATATTAACAGATTTTCTGCTGAAACCATTTGTTCTGAGTTATTTATTCTTTGAATAAAGTTTTAAAATATATTAATTCTATTATAAATTCTTAAAATAAAAAAGTTAAACTTTCTGATTAAAATTTTCTCCTCAATAAATGGGAACGAAAAATAAAACATTTTGTAATTATTGTAATAAATCTATAAGTGATAACATGTTAAATTCAAAACTGCATTTACAAAATAAAAATATGAAAATTAAAGAATATGAGTTATTATTATGGGGAAAATAATCAATTTCATTACTATAAAAGTATTGAAGGTTGAAAAAGTATAAAGTTGAAAAAGACGGTTCAACAAAATAAAAAAAAAAAATAAAAAAATCATATGATCCATTAAATTAGTCTTTATTTAATAAATTAAATGAAAAATCTGACAAATTATCTGTTCAAAATTATTAACAATTTTCAATGGATGAATTAATTAAAATATTAAATAAAATTAAAGAAAACCCGAAAAAAATTAACTATAGATCGACTAAATTTATTCAAAACTTAGCTGTTCAAAATGGACAAGAAATTGTAAATAAAACTAGAAAAGAGTTGATTGAACTATTATATGATCACTTCAAAAACAAACCAATACCTAAAGAAAATTATGTAAATATTCAAGAAGCATCATCACTAAAAGGTTGTTTTCAAGGCTATATATTAACAAATTCAAATGAAGAATTAGATATTTCTAAATATTTAGAAGCTCAAAGAAGTGAAATTACAACATTAATTGAAAAACAAACATTGAAAAATATTAAAGGACAAATAGCTTGAACATGCGAGTATGAAAGACAAATGATAAATGAAGAATATCAAACAACAAACATGTATTTGTCTTTAAGAAGTAACGATATTTTAAACATTGATGATTTCATAAATGATCAGTTTAATAAATTAATATTAAGAGAACATCTAAATCGACCTTCAAAAGGTTTGTCATTGAGAAGATGTGTTTAGTTAAATCTAAAATTAACTAAAAATAATTAATTAAATGCCGGTTCGTATGTTAAATTACCGAATGAAATAAAAAATAAAAAATTTGGCTATGAGAATATCGTACTAGTGCCCGTGTAGCATTCTAGGAGGAATCGTGCAGTTTTTGGTTTCCGTGTCATGTTCACGTTGACACAGACGGGTGGGTAGCCACAGCTGTGTCGTCACGTGCCCCTGGCGGTAGGTGGGGGTAGCGGCTCTCTTCCCTCCACTACCGCTAGCCACTAGTCGGTTGCACTATCTGAGGGTGAGCGGACGTGATAGTGAGGTTGCCCGTGTTTGCCGACAGCTTGGAGGCAACGATGCAGAACAGGTAATGTATAATCAGTTTTCCATTTGTTCGTGTATGTAAATGATGTGTCATTGTATTGTATTTTATTTTTTGTATAGGATTTGTTATTTTTGTGTTAGTGTAATTAAAATGTAAAAGAAAAATTAAGAAAAAAATGTAGGTTAATTAGGTATAAGAACTTTATATTTAGATGTAAGTAGGGTTCACTTGATAACGGGAGGAGTTTCCTTACCTCCCGAAACGTAGTGTAGTTTTAAACACTAGAAGCGATAGGTAAAGTCCAGATAAATCAAGAAATAAACTCTTAGCCAGTTTTCTGCTACGTAAGGAGCACCACATGAATACATGCACTAGTTTAAATCATAGTAACTGTAATATTTATACACATACAGTGTTGAGCAAAATTCTTTGAAGTTTCCAGTTACGGAGCTACGGTCTTGACAGTAGCCAAATCCTATCTAACGCATGTACAGTGGTTAGTGCACGATGTAATAACTTGGCGAGGGAACGTTGTGGTGGGGGGACTAATGTGGTGGGGGGGCTGGTGGGAGAAGGGCAGGTACCTAACTTACACGCTTACGATACATGCCCATTGAGCTTAAAAAGTATCAAATTATTAGAAAAAAGATCATACGATTCGAAATATGACTATCCTTAAATGTCAATAAATGTATGTAGAAGTGATGAAGAATTGAAAATAGTTCCATTACAAATTTCAGAAAATTATAAAGCCAAATTAGATATTGATTTATTATATTTTAAAAATGGTGACAATTTGCACTATATATTAATGACAGATTTAGGCAAATTAGTTTGTACACAATCATAAAAACACAAAACAAAAAATATATTTGTCGAAGATGTTTAACATATTTCTATAAAAATGAAGATTACAATAATCATTTTATAATTTTTAAATCATTAGAACCGTGTAGATTAATTATGTCAAACAGTACAATTTCAAAATTACTTTAAGAAATTTGAACACCCATATGTAATTTATCTAGATTTAGAAAGTATTTTGAAAAAGATTGATTCGTGTTATAATAATCCAAAAACCCCGTTTGCAAATAAAATTCATAAACATGTTATTCTTTCACAATTTTTCTAGTATTGCGAGCTCAAATAAAATATATAAACCCATATGTCATCGAGCAAAAACAGAAAAATAATTGGAAAATGTTTCAATTGTATTATTTGAGTATTTAGATCAAATCTCGAAATATATGAAGAAGAAATATAATTCGAAAAATAAGAAACTGATAAATTTAACTGAAAAATAAGAAATTGAATTCAAAAATGCTTAAATTTGTCTTATTTGTGAAAAATGTGATTTAAAAGAAAAAGTGAGAGATCACTGTCATTTAACAGGAATATATAGAGGTGCAGCACACTCGAGTTGTAATTTAAATTTAAAATTTCCAAAAAATATTTCTGTATTTTGTCATAATATCAGAAATTATGATAAACATTTATTTATAAAATAATTAGCGAAAAAATGTGGTAAATTGATTTAATTGCAAACATGGATGAAAAATATATAAATTATACAGTTAATCCTGGGTATGGATGCGAATTTGAAGATAATGAACCAAGAAAATTTATAAAGTTCTCTTTCGTAGATAAATTTAGATTTATGCCATCATCAATTGAAAAATTAACCAAACATCTAAGAGAATTTAAACATTTAAATGAATTTATAAAAAATAAATGTGATAACTTAATTAATACAGATGAAGATACATTTGATATATTAAGTTCTAAAGGCATATTTCCTTATATTTCCTTATAAATTTATAGATGATATTGAAAAATTAAATCATGATCAAATGTTATATAAAGATGAAAGTTTTGATAAAAATATGAGTTATGATGATTATAAACATTATTTAAAAGTTTGGAATAAATTAAAACTTTAAACATTAGGAAATTGTTCCGATTTGTATAATATTCAAGATGTATTGTTATTAGCTTGTATTTTTGACAATTTTAGATCTGATTGTTTGAAAAATTATCAATTAGATCCGGCTCATTATTTAACTTCACCATCATTGGCTTGGGATTCGATGTTAAAATTAACGAAATTTGAGTTAGAATTGATATGTGATTATAATACTATTTAATGATCGAAAAATGAATAAGAGATGGGATTTCTCAATATGTTACAAGATATTGTAAAGCAAATAATAGATATATGAAAAATTGTGATAAAACAAAACCAGAAAATTATATAATGTATATGAATCCAAATAATTTGTATGGATGGGCATTATCAAAAAAAATACCATATAAAGATATGAAATGGATGAAACCGGATACATATACATTAAAATAATGGGATAAAACAGTACTAGAATTCGATGAAATTGCTGATTATGGATATATATTGGAGGTTGATTTAGAATACTCTAATGAATTACATGATAAGCACAAAGATTTGCCATTAGCTCTGGAACATTATAAAAATAAATAATGCAAAACATTATTTGATAAAAATATTACGTTGTACAATCCAGAAATTTAAAATATTATATAAAAGAAGGATTACATTTTCAAAAGTTTAAAGAGTAATTGCATTCAATCAAGACGATTTTATGAAAAAAATATATCGAACTTAATGCAAAACTAAGAGATAAATAGAATTCAAATTTTGAAAAATATGTCTTCAAATTAATGAATGATTCTGTGTTTGGCAAAACAATGGAAAATGTTAGAAACATATGTGATATAAAATTAGGAAATGAAGAATATTCATCAAATCAAGCTAAAAAACAAAATGATAAAACACTTAATATTTTTGATAAAGAGTGTATTGCATCTCATATGATTAAAGAAAAAGTTAAATTTGATAAACCGGTTTATATAGGATTTTCAGTATTGTAATTATCTAAATTATTAATGTATGCATTTTATTACAATAAATTGAAAAAATATTATATATGGATAGAGATAGTTATTTTATAGAATTAAAGAAAGGTTCATGCAAAATAATTAATGAAAATATGGATGAATTCGATACAAGTGATTATAATAAAAATCATAAATGTTATAATGAAAAGAATAAAAAAGTAATCGGGAAATTTAAAGATGTGTTAAATGATAAAATATTAGAAGAATATTGTGGTTTGAGATCGAAATTGTACAGTTATGTATTTGATAAAAATGAAACGTTAGCATTAAGTAATAAAGATGACAAGAGATATGTTTGTGAAAATAAAATTGATACATTACCATGGGGGCATAAAGATATAAAACAAAAAGAATTAAATAGAAAAAGATTAAAACATAATTAAAAACCAAAAACATTCTGTTATCAGTGTCATGATTAAAATTATACATTTTTATTATAATTTTCATTTATATTTTAAGGTAAATATTAATTATATTTCTGTTTAATTATTTAATATTTTTATTAAATTATATCTAATATGTTTAATTTTTTCAAAGTCTGGGACACCATACTTTTAATTATTTTTTCCATAATGAATAGACGGGAATATTCCCCAAGCGTCGGGTAAAACAAGACCATAAAAGGGAGGCGGCCGTCCAATTACCCTCTCAAACCGGTTCTGCCCGCGCTTAAAACTGGCCGCGATATACACGGCCGGGCTTGACACGGCACCAAGAACTCTGCGTACCTGCTTTTATAACCGACAATCTGTGGTGAGTGTAACATGCGGGGGTGGGGCTTTGACAGTATATTGTTGCGACGCCACAAGTGCACACTGACATAGTCTAAGTTCATTAACTGGGTCATGGTCAAATTAAATGTTTTGTAAAATAGCAAAGGCAAAACCTTTACCTTAGTAAATGTTTTGAATTTGCTATTTTACTTTTGGAAGGAAACTCTAAGTTCAAACGAGGGGGGACAGTTATCCATTGTCACAGTTTTCCGTTTTACATAGAATTTATTGCATGATCGTTTGGTCAAATGGAAATGCGCAGTGCTAGAAGGTGAGGCCCATTCGATCAAAACACAGTACATAACATTTCTGTGCAATGGTCTAACCTCCATCTTTACTTTTAATTTAATACCTCGATACTCATAACTAAGAATAGCTAGAGAGGCTACTGAGACAAAATTGTGTGTCTATCATGTCTGTATCGAATATTTATAAGTCCGAAACTATGTCAAGGTCACGTTGAAAAATAAAAGTATTAAGTGTTAAGCAATCAATCTACAAATTTACAATACAGCGTTAGGCGTTAGGCAAACAGTCAATCTACAAAACTATTATAAAGCATTAGGTGTTAGACAAACAGTCCATTAAAATACTCATGCACAAGGTTAAACTACACATTCAAATGCGTGTGATCTCTCAATTGCGCGTTGGTCCTGACGAACACGTAAGAGACCTACCCTATAGCAGATTGAAACCCAGTTGGACTTAGATCGAAACGGGCGTCAGGCTACTGCGAAAAGAGCAGAGTCTCGGGCTCTATATATACTCGAGCCAACCAAACCAGTTACCGCTTTCCAACCATATAAGGAAATGTCAAAGGTCCCCCTGGGGGGCAAAAGTTCTCTAGACGACAGTTGCTCAGGAGGAGGGGTATAAAGTTCGTCCAAAGTATTCTAAGTGGGCACTCAAATTACGCGGCTTGGCTATACGAATAAGAAGATGCAATCATAATTTAGATCCAACCAAGGGTATTGCAGCAATAGCGAAAAAACAACTATTGTGAAGGACAAACCTAAATGATTTCTTTATTTATGGTTTAAAGTATGCCGAGTGGTGACTAAAATTACGTGGCTTCGCAATACGAACAGGAAGAAGCAATCAGCACCCATATTTGACCAACGGTATAGCACCCATAGTGAAAAAACAACTGAGGAAGGGGGCACAAGTGCTCCAGACGAAAGTTGCTCAGGTGGTGGGAGGGGGGTCTTGGTCAAACGGGTTCTAAACTAGTCTCAGTTTTATACTCACATATGGGCGGGACCTTCTGCGACTCGCCTCATTCAAACTGGTTCTAAATCAGTCCCAGCTTTCGAACCATAAATGGATGGAGCAAGGTTTCACTATGCAACCCGCTCTACTCCGGCTACCACCTCATTCCAGCTTTGGGCTGCAGCCAGTAAACACGCGCTATCTACAACTCCATTTTATTGTACGATGGCGAAGAAGACTGTTGTAGAAGTTATGAAGGAAACCATGGTTATGAAAGACAGAGAATTGGTGTAGCCGCTCTACGTCGCCAAAACTTAGTTCCAGGATTTGAAATTTTAAATAGGCAGGACTCTTTGTTAGTCTCCGCTTTGTTTGCAACCCTCTTTGTGCGGTCCACCGTAGGTCATCAATTCAAGGTTATAGTCAAGACAACATTTGTGTCCATCTTGCCTGTATGGAATATTTCTAATTCCAAAACTGTTTGGGGGGTCTCATTTGTCGTCATGGTGGGGGGGGGGGGCAAAAGTGCACCAGAAGAAAGTTTCTTGGGGGGGTGTATAAAGTGCGTCCAAAGTATGCAATTTGAGTACTCCAATTATGTGGCTTGTCTAGACGAATAAGAAGATGCAATCATAATTTGGATCCGACCAAGGGTATTGCATCAAAAGCGGAAAAACAACTATGTTGAAGGACAAAACTAAATAACTTCTTTAATTATGATTTAAAGTATACCGAGTGGGTGCTTCAATTAAGCGGCTTGGCAAGACAAACAAGAAGGAGCAATCAGAACCCATATTCGACCAACGGTATAGCACACATAGCGAAAAAACAAATAGGGGAGAGCAAAAGTGCTCCAAACGAAAGTTGCTCGGGGGGTCTTTGTTAAACCGGTTCTAAACTAGTCTCAGTTTTATACTCACATATGGGTGGGACCTTCTGCGACTCGCCTCGTTCAAACTGGTTCCAAACCAGTCCCAGCTTTCAAACCAAAAATGGTTAGAGCAAGGTTTCACTATTCAACCCGCTCTACTCCGGCTGCAACCTCATTCTAAGTGGGTACTCCAATTACGCTGCTTGACAAAACGATCAAGGAGGACTAATCAGAACCCATATCTGACCAACGGTATAGCAGCCGAAGCGAAAAAACAACTGTTTGAAGGACAAGCCTGCTGCTGAACAAAGATGATTACAGTTTACAGTATTTAAACTTACTATAACGATTACATATATCTTGGTTACTGTGCAATCATAAGTTGGTGGGGGGAACGTTGTGGTTTGTACAGGTACCTAACCTACACGCTTGCGCTACAACACTATACCTCCAGCTCTTGACGAATAAACATCACCTATAGAGTTTGTGTAAAGTCTGAACATGTAAAAAGTTTTACTGGAATTTGAGGATGGTGTCCTTTAGTAGTCCACTTACAACCCCCTTCTACATCTCCGACTATGAAGACAGAATGTCTACGCTTTAAGTGGATTGTGAGTGTTTCCGTCGTAGAATAATCAAGGCTGAAACACTCTTAGCCACTGTATTTTTGAAACTCATAATAGCGATGGATTTGAAATTATTTCTTGATTTATTTGGACACGACTACCTGATTGCATGACCAGTTCCCAATGCTCACCTTGGAGGCATGTGGTAATCTCTATTAGAATATCGTACTAGTGCCCGTGTAGCATTCTAGGAGGAATCGTGCAGTTTTTGGTTTCCGTGTCATGTTCACGTCGACACAGACGGGTGGGTAGCCACAGCTGTGTCGTCACGTGCCCCTGGCGGTAGGTGGGGGTAGCGGCTCTCTTCCCTCCACTACCGCTAGCCACTAGTCGATTGCACTATCTGAGGGTGAGCGGACGTGATAGTGAGGTTGCCCGTGTTTGCCGACAGCTTGGAGGCAACGATGCAGAACAGGTAATGTATAATCAGTTTTCCATTTGTTCGTGTATGTAAATGATGTGTCATTGTATTGTATTTTATTTTTTGTATAGGATTTGTTATTTTTGTGTTAGTGTAATTAAAATGTAAAAGAAAAATTAAGAAAAAAATGTAGGTTAATTAGGTATAAGAACTTGATATTTAGATGTAAGTAGGGTTCACTTGATAACGGGAGGAGTTTCCTTACCTCCCGAAACGTAGTGTAGTTTTAAACACTAGAAGCGATAGGTAAAGTCCAGATAAATCAAGAAATAAACTCTTAGCCAGTTTTCTGCTACGTAAGGAGCACCACATGAATACATGCACTAGTTTAAATCATAGTAACTGTAATATTTATACACATACAGTGTTGAGCAAAATTCTTTGAAGTTTCCAGTTACGGAGCTACGGTCTTGACAGTAGCCAAATCCTATCTAACGCATGTACAGTGGTTAGTGCACGATGTAATAACTTGGCGAGGGAACGTTGTGGTGGGGGGACTAATGTGGTGGGGGGGGGCTGGTGGGAGAAGGGCAGGTACCTAACTTACACGGTTACGATACATCAATATACCTCCTGCTCTAGCCTAGTACACACGGACTGTCAAATCCAATACAATACTCTTTCTTCCACATCTTATAATATTGAACAAGCCGACACTAATGAAAATACAACTGATCAAATACAAGTAATTGAAGTTTCTACCACAACATCTTCTGATGTGGAAGCAGTTATGTTATCCTTCATAGGTTTTGACTAATGAACATTTTACCAAACAAACATCGAAGGACGCATTAAAGGTGAAGTGAACTTTGCTATTATATCTACTGTTTCACAAATTTGGAAAATAAAACTGGAAACACCCGATCCAGATATTGTGCACTATCTTTTAAGTTATACACAAGACACAGCAAACATCAAGGACTCTGCGCATACATCACTGGGGAAAAATTATAAAATTTATTGTAAATAAAATAAAATAAAAAAACATGAAAAGTTAAAACAACCATCTTGCATCTTGCACAGGTTTCATTTGATAGTTTTTATTCGATTTCTAATATCAAATCACCACTATCTAATCAAACTTGTGCAAGATTTTTTTAAACATCCTCAGGAGTAGGGTGCGATAGCCGGTTCTGGACCACCTTCGCAGACTGAGGAGCCGAGGAGCCGACCCCCCCCCGTCACGTGACCCTGTCACGTGACCCCCCCGTGACGTAATCCCCCCCGTGACGTCATCCCCCCCGGTCACGTGTTGTTTACTTTCCTTGTTTGTCACCGGTTTTTCCCCATTACGGGATGTTTACTGCTCCTCCACAAGCTAACGCTCATTCCACAAGCAGAAGCCATGTCTACTGCAACTTATACACTGTGGGACCACCAGGTGATCCAAAATGTGATCGCCGATGTCGAAATTGCCATCCTAGACCGATTGGTCATATTGAGATGGGGGTGTCTGGGTCCCGACGGGCGTCACCATTATATCAGGCGGCGCTACGTCGCGAATCAACCCGGTGACCTGGAGGAGGTCCAGCAGCGCCTCCACAACCTCATCGCCAACGAAGAGGTGGCCCTCCTCTGGGTGAAATGTATTCCCCTAGTTTAAGCTTATTTATATTATCATATCGTATTGTAAGTTTTCATCCTTCATATTTTGTATTCATGTATCATCGTAGATTTAAGTATCACTTAATGTAATCATTAGAATTATGTCTTAATGAAATAAAAATGAATTAAATAAAGAAAAATTACAAGAAACAAAAAAAAGACAAAGTGACAAAGTTTAGCAAGCTGAGGATTGGGAGTATCAGCCCTGTGTCGACCCCCCCCCCCGACAACCCCCATGGACCCCCCCCCCGCAGCGGCGGCCAAGGCCTAGACCCCAGCTCCAGCTCAGGCCGCAGCAGCAGCCTCGACAATCGGAGCCAGAGGCGGGGCCGAGTGGGGAACCAGGGCCGCTTCAACAACAACAACCTGAGCCGGAGGCGGGGCCGAGTGGGGAACCAGGGCCCCACATTGTATATATTTCGGACAATGATTCCGATTAAAAAAACTAATTTCCTTTAAAATAAACAATATTTCCTTTATCCAAAAAAAAAACAAAAAACCACTATAAAAAATAAACGATATTCATTTATCAAAAACTATATGGTTGTGGACTTATCCACTGAGCAAGCCGAGGAGCCCCCCCCATGGACGACCCCCATGGACCCCCCCGTGTTATTTTTTTATTTTTATTTTTGTATGAATTATCTTTATTACAAACTAAAACAAAAACTACTGATGCGAAGTCTCAGCCCTCTCTTTCGCTTGAACCTCCTCCATTTCAATCTCAAGAGCACGAAGACTCTCCCAGTCTGCATTATAATGCTCCCATTCTTCATTACATGTAGGTTGGGAGCACCAACACGTAGTTATCCGTTCCCACGTTTCTTCATATTCCCTTCGAATTTCATCGTAGGAACGTGGATACTCTTGGTGTTGGGGAGCATATTCTGCTTCTACCGCCTCAACAGTAGCGAGGAGTTTTTTATCAGGGATATTACCTTCCCATACGCTATTAGCATACTTTTCCTCGATTGCCTCAACGATCTTGAGGAGGTCCTCATCAGGAATTCTACTCTCCCATACATTATCAGTGTCCATATTGATGGTAATAGTTTGACTCTCTGACCTAAACTAAAACTTAGAGAAACTCAATCTGTTTACTCATTAGTGGACTTGTTGTTCACGGAGGAAAAATCCTTCATTATATAACTTGTTTACTCATTAGTGGACTTGTTGTTCACGGAGGAAAATCCCTCATTATATAACTTGTTTACTTACTAGACTCCTCAAGCTAAGTGCATGACCAGTCTGAATCTTGAGTTAGTCATGGAAGCACACAACCCACTGTCGCTAGCTCAGCAATCGTGTATTGTAATAAGAAAGAATAAATACATTCTGTGTCAGGGGATTGCACAATTGCCAGTGCCTATACAGCGATACGTTGCATCTTGCCTCAAGGGGTATGTTCGGGAACATGTGTTAGTGCTTAACAACCCCGAAACGGATCCTCAGGTGTTAGACTTGTATAATAGATACAATGGCAAGAGAGTCTATCAATGCCGCTACTGTCAGTACACTGAGCATTATTGTAATAGAGTTCTGTATCCTGCAAGAATTGTTAAAGTGTATCGCTTTTCAGACTCTAGTAATTTGCAGCACACTTGTTTTTGCTGTGGTAAGAGTGCTTGGGAAGCGGATTGGCCACAAAACAATGATTACTTATCTACCTTGGTGATTTTAAAGTCAATGACCATAAAAACAGTTTGGGAGGGCTCTAGTCACTCTAAATTATTTTTCTTCTTTCAATAAAGAAAATAAAAGATAAAAAACCAAAGAAAAATAAAAGATAAAAAAACCATAAATAAAATACTCCCTTCCCCATCATTTTCCAGTATTACAACATGTTTTGGTAAGGACTACGTGACTGCCTGAGGTTGTCTCATTAGTGAGAGTTCTCCAGTTATTTATGTTAGAATCATTTGCTCACAAGCTCCTTCACTGACTAGACCTAACAAAATGTTTAATGTTGGAATTGATGAGTCACTGGAAGGTGAATATTATCATACAAAACCATTTACAGGTAGATCTGTAATTGAAGACATAGAGTCAATCGATGCGGAGATGTTCCTACAGACGGTGAAGTATTACACAACAGGTCACTTTGCCGAATTGTCCATCAGGATGTGGATTAAGAAGCGGTTGCCTGAACAAAAACACCTACAAGTTCAAGCTGCTTTGGATGGTATCAATAAACCGCATGTTGCCTGTCAACGCGTGATTAATTTACTTCTTTTAGAACCCGACCAGGTCTTTGCAAAGGTTATTGTAAACGGGGGTTAAGTAAAGATTATAATTTAAAAAATTGTAAATAAAGATTAAAGATTAAAACGAAAAAAATAAAGAAAATTTCCTTTATCAAAAAAAAACTATAAAAATAAACGATATTCCTTTATCAAAAACTATATGGTTGTGGACTTATCCACAGAGCTAGCCGAGGATAAGTCCCGCCCCCCCCGGTGGCGTCATCCCCCCCGTGACGTCATCCCCCCCGTGACGTCATCCCCCCCCGGTGACGTCGTCCCCCCATGTTTCGGCCTACGTGCGGCTTAAAAAGCCCCCGCCGACCGGGGACAGTCGGCGGCGTGCGTCGAGGCGGGCCCTGAAGGGGTTGCCCAGGAAGGAGTTGCTTAGCGGTTTGCTGACGCTCAAGGTTGCACCCTTGAATTGCTCAGCGGCTTGCTGTCGTGGCGCGCCCTCTTTGGCCGCCACCGCTCGGCGGGGACATACCCGGTTGCGCGCGCTGCCGGTATATAAACCTGAGGTCCGCTACCGTGGCCTCAGTTTTGCCCGAGACTCCATGAGCAGTAGCAACAGCGCAACCGAGGTGGATCGAACCATCCGCTCTCTGATGGAGGAGCTTGACGCCATGGATGAGAATGCTAGACCGCCTACCATAACTAAGAAGAGGAGGAAGAAGCCCGTTGTTGGATGGACAGTGGACAGGAATACGCCTACCGATTCTCCATCATGCAGTTGGAGCGATGCCGAATGTCAATATACAGTAAAGAACCCTGCCAACTTAGGAAACGTTTTATTGAAGATGTCGGTATTCAAAGGCGGACGCCCTACGCACAGTTGCGGCCTGTACTTGGACGAGGATAGAGACGATGAAATTTGCATATGCCTCACGGACCTGTTAAGGAGACTAGAAAATATGTGGATTAATAGCGATACCGGAGTGCCTAAAATTAACGGAGTTAGTAGGACCGTGACTCCACTACCTGCCAGGCGTAAGACCTGCGATTGCACAACAGTTTGCGAGGAAAACGTAAGGCTGGAGGCGATTGCGTCATCCCAAAGCGCAAGAAGTAAACACCACAACGACCCGGAAAGCACACATAATGACGTAAACAACTTGTTGACGCAGTGAGCCTATATAATACGACTCGGTGGTGAGCCACAACCATTCCACATCCAGACACTCAACGAGCAGCATGGACCAAACAGGAGACCTCAAGTCAGCTCTCAACAGCTGCAAGGCGGGGGGTTATACCCGCATAGCCGATCTGAGGGACAACATCACATACCCCATCCGGTCATTCGAGCGGGTGGATACTCCTTATGGTGAGGCGATAATGGCCACTTTGGAGGGGCTGACTGGTGACGACCCGCTGAGGATCTACATGCCTCGCAGATACCTGGCCGTCTTGGGAGACCATGTCATCGGCCAGTACAACGTGGGTGTGGGGTCGAGGATGAGTCTGGTCAAGAGGAGCGGTCCCCCCGGCAGCAAAGGAGCTCTTCTAGAATTTGTTTGAATAAATAAAAAAACCTTATTCCTTTATCCTAATCAATTCAAAACGAAAAAAAATAAAAAAATAAAAAAAAAATAATATACAAAAAAACTCAATTTAATTATAAGAGTCGAGGCGGTGCGTGGCTGTGTTAGTAGCCACCATGGACTTGAGGTGGAAACACCCGTTCACCGCCATCGTGGCTGGGCCTTCGGGCAGCGGCAAGTCGCACTTTGTGGCTCGCTTCATAGGGCACGCCGACCGCATGTGCGATACGCGCTTCGCCCGTATCACCTGGCACTGTGGTAGCGGCGGTGGAGGAGGAGCTGATGACCCTACTGTGCGCTACGTAGCCGGCCTGCCCGACCTGGATGACTACGATGGTAGCGAGCCCTCCCTGGTTATCCTCGATGACATGATGCGTGAGGCTGGCCCCGGCGTGGCGGACCTGTTCACCAAGGGGTCCCATCACCGCAACATGAGCGTGTTCTTCATCACGCAAAACCTGTTTCATCAGGGCAGGGGCCAGCGCGACATATCGCTGAACGCTCATTACATAGTGTGTTTCAAGAATCCCCGGGACCGCGCTCAGATCAAACACTTGGCTCGCCAAGTATACCCAGAGAACCCCAAATTTGTGGAGGAGGCTTACGCGGACGCCACGCGCGATCCTCACGCCTATCTGCTGATAGACTTGAAACAGTCTACACCTGAGGAGATGCGCGTACGTTCGGCCGTTTTCCCAGACGACCCGGTTAACTATGTGTACCTGCCCAAGAAGAAGTGATAAATAGGCTGAGTGCGCACCAGCGTCAGTCATCATGTCGCACGGCGTGAAGAAAGACACAGCCCTGCTGACTGCTCTGGTGCACGCTACACCCAAGGAACGCAAGGCCCTGTTAAAAGCGTGCGATAACAGCCGTATCAGGTCAGTGTGTGAGTGTGCGTACAACGTGTTACGCGGGAACGTGCCGCTCACCACCTGTCATAAACGAAAGTTGAGAAAGCACAAACAGGCGCTCAGACGGCTGGTGAAACGCGGTGAGAGTTGGGTCAAGAAGCGACACTACCTTGTACAACGGGGCGGTGGGATCCTCCTGCCCTTGCTGTTTAGTGCGGTGTTGCCCGTGTTAATGCAGAAAGTAATTTGAAAAAATGGAGCACAATAATAAAATGGTAGTCGTACCGCAGGAGCTCATCGAGAGATTGCGAGAAGGACCAGGACCAGGAGGAGGAGCAGGCAGTACCAATAAGCCAGCCGGCCTGGACGTTGAGATGCATCGCATACTGAGCGACAAGCGGCTGAACGATACGGAAAAATGGAAACAATATCAACAGGTGTTACAGCGAGTCCTGCACTTTTCCGCGGCTAAACGTCAACCCATAGGCCTGTCAATCATCGAAGGGGAGGAGGAGGAGAGAGGGGCAGGTCCGAGTCACGTGAAATAGGAGTCTAGCACCTCGGAGGAGGAGGTGTTGGCATCGTTCCCAAAAATCTACAAGTCGGTGGCGCGCAACTTGTTGCGGTTCATGACCCAGCAAGGCAGCCCCATCGCCTGGGACGCCAGTGAGGCGGTGTATGTGAACAACGAGAAGGTCCCCAATTCCAATGTAGTGGACATCGCGCACAGCATAGTGATAGCGCGAAGGGCGGACCGATTTTCTACCGGTTGGCAACAAGTGATGACCGCCTTGAAAAACATGAACGTGCCCAAAGAATACATGAGCAATCCCACGACGTTGCGTTACCTAAGCGGGGAGCTGGACACTGCATCGAGCCCCTGGGGAGACACGACGGCTTCCTCAACACCCCTGTCGCCGAGGTTGACACCGATGCTAGACCGCCTGAGACCGCGACCTCCGGTGGCCAGGAGAAGGATAATAACCGAGGAACCCGACCAGGAATCGTCATTGGACAGCTGGGAGCCGTTCTCACCGTAATGGAGAAGCTGTACTATGACCCGAGCCAGCCCGGTTCCCTCGGCGGGGTGGCTGCTCTGGCCAGAGCCGCACGCCTCCCGAAACGCAGAGCGGTGGAATGGCTGCGCGCCCAGGACACCTACACGCTGCACAAGCCGTCACGCAAGCGGTTTCCCCGCAACCGCTACGCCGTTTTCGGGCCTCAGGAGCTGTGGCAGGCGGACCTGAACGACATGCGCGGTCTCAGCCAGCACAACGACGGGGTCAACTACCTGCTGACTTTGATCGACGTATTCAGTAAGCGGCTGTTCGCGGTACCACTGAGGAGGAAAAGCGGGCAAGAGGTGGTGGCAGCGTTCGAGAGGATATTCTCCGAGGCGACTCCTCGCTATCTACAGACTGACTAGGGGACGGAGTTCACCGGGGCCGCTACCAAGTGAGTGTTCAAGAGTCACGGTGTCACATACGTCACCACGCAGAACCCCGACGTGAAGGCGGCGGTGGTGGAGCGAGTCAACCGCACGCTCAAGAACCGCATGTGGCGCTACCTAACCTATAAAAACACGTATCGCTACATCGACGTGTTATACAGGCTTGTGGATGCCTACAACCGCAGCCCGCACAAGAGCCTGGGTGGTGGTCTGCGACCCGTGGACGCGGACAGCGGCGATGGAAAAACGGTGTATAAGGTGTGGCGTCACATGTATGGAAAGGCGATCTGGCGGTGCAAGCCCAGGTTTGAGCCGGGCGACACGGTGCGCATAGCCAAGGAGAATGGCACGTTCCCCAAAGGTTATGAGACTGACTGGAGTAAGGAGCTGTTTGTGGTGGACCACGTATACGGGTCGCATCCTCTGCCATTGTACGTGCTGCGCGACCTGAACGGGACGCCGCTGGAAGGGCGCTTCTACGAGCATGAGATGCAAAAGGTAACGGTCGCCCCGGACCGCCTGTACCAAATAGATAAAATACTGGACACCAAAGGGCGAGGCCGCAGTAAGCGCTACTTGGTCAAGTGGGTCGGTTACGGAGAGGACTTCAACTCGTGGGTACCCGCATCTGAAGTGCAACAGTTACTATGACGACAAAGCGCAGACAGCTGTACCTGACGTTGCCCAGCAACAGCTCAATGTACTATTATCCAAACAACACCGTGGCTAACTACATCACCCATCTACCATCAGTCGTAGGATTCGGTGGCAATGGTGAATGGGAAGTCGCTTTAGTTGAGGTCCATTACCCATGCTCGTTTGTCACAGTGGGGGAGGACGCTCGCGTATATCTCTACACTAAGGATGACACCGACAAGCCTGAACTGACCGCTGTAAAGGTGGAAGCCGGAAACTATAAAGACATCGATGAACTGGTCAACGCCATCAACGCCATTCCAAAATTGGACTTATACCAATGCCAGTTTGAGTACGACAAAGAGATTGGGAAGGTGGAATTGATCTCGATAGACCAGACTGTGGTGCAACTGGAATTTAGCCCCACCCTAGCGTTACAGTTGGGATACGATGTGCACAATGTGGATTTGATCAAACATAGAAAAGCTATAAGACCACCCAACTTACTGGCCGGGATCCCTTCACACATGTACGTGTATTCTGACCTGGTGGAACCTCAGCTAGTAGGTGACACTGTAGCGCCCTTGTTAAAGATTGTGAACATCGACGCAAAAAACTACATCAATGGCGCGAGTATCACCGTGCACTTCACCGACCCTCACTACGTGCCGCTGATGAAGAGCTCCTTCGATAGTGTGGAAATCGATTTAAGGGACAGCGTCGGACACCACCTGCCATTCCACTTCGGGACTACGTGCATGAAGCTTCACCTGCGCAGAGAGCAGCAGCAGCAGCAATGAACCCGAACGACCCCTATCTGGCGTACTACCGCCAACAGCAGTCTGGGCACGGAGTGTCCACGGTATTTAGAGGAGCCGCTTTCCAACGCGGTCACGGCATCGGCAGTTTCCTAGGCGGGCTGATACGTACAGTGGTCCCGTTGATCAGATCCGGCGCATCGGCGCTGGACAAGGAGGCGCTGAGGTCCGGTGTGGGCTTCTTGGGCGACGTGGCGGCGGGCACAGCCGACCCCCGAGTCGCAGCCAACGCCCGACTCAGGCAGTTTACCGGGTCACTGAAAAGTAAGGCCGATGAAAAACTGGATCGCGTGCTGAGCGGTGGTGGCACCTATAAGAGGAGGCGCGTACAGCGAGTGACCCCTCAGTCTCTGGCTAAACTCCTCGGAGTTAGGAAGAAGAAGAAGCGCGCTGCGCCCAAGAGGAAAAGGAAGCCCGCAAAACGCGTCGCTAAGAAGAGGAGAAGCATGACCGTTGTGCGACGTAAGAAGAGCAGAAGTACCATGAGGGACATTTTTGGATAATGGCGTTTCTACATCAGAAGTCGTGCGAGTGTGTCAATACCGAGTTGGACCTGTTCTCGCTACCGCCCACGCAGACCAGTATAGAGAGTGGTAAATGGGTGCAGTACAAGCCCATCTCCTCCCTGACAGACGACTCGCCCGTGGAGTTCATAGTTCCGGGTCACGGGGACGAGTACACGGATCTGTCACAGACGCTACTGCATGTGAAGGCCACCATTAGATCGGCGAATGGAGACGCTGTAACGGGTGATTCAACGATAAAAGAGGTGGTCCCGATTAACAACTGGTTGCACTCGCTGTTCAGTCAAGTGGACCTGTACCTGAACAACAAACTGGTGTCTCCTCAGAACAACACGTACGCCTATCGCGCCTACCTGGAGAACCTGTTGTCCTATGGCGGTGATGTCAAGACATCGCACCTCACCGCGGAGTTGTTCTACGAGGACTATGCCGGGTACATGGACAATACTGAGGAGGATAATGCTGGGCTCAAGAATAGGAGGGAGTTTATCAAGGGCAGCCGATACGCGGACATGGTCGGACATCTGCTAGTTGACCTGTACAACCAAGATAAGTTCATGTTAAACGGCGTGGAGATGCGCTTTCGCATGATCAGGGCAAAGAACGCATTCTCCATCATGTCCAAAACCGTGACAAACTACAAAGTGGACATCGCCGAAGTCAACCTGTTTATGCCCCGCTGTAAGATCAACCCGAGCGTGCTGTTGGCTCACAGCAGGACGCTGGAGTCGGGCACAGCCAAATATCCCATTACGCGCGTGGAAGTGAAATCCTTCACACTACCTGCCGGTATCAGCAGCAAGACTCTGGACAGCGTGTTTCTGGGTCAACTGCCGAAACGCGTTATAGTTGGCCTGGTCAGCAATCAGGCGTTCAACGGGGACTACAAGAAGAACCCGTTCAACTTCACCCACAGCCACGTGAACTTCTTCGCGCTGTACATAGATGGTGAGCAAGTGCCATGTAAGCCGCTTCAACCGGATTACACGTTCGGTCGGGAGTTGTGCGTGCTCACCTACCACACGCTATACACCGGCACCGGCATCAATTTCTCAGACTGTGGTAACGAAGTCAGTCGCAACGAATACCCCTACGGATACTGCCTGATGGCGTTTGATCTGACACCCGATATGGCAGCCTCTCAATCCAGCCACTGGAACCTGGTGCGCAACGGTAACCTGCGCATAGAGATTGGGTTCTCCGAAGCCTTGGCGGAGGCGTTCAACTGCATAGTGTACGCCGAGTTGGACAACGTCGTGGAGGTGGACCGTCACCGCAACGTGACTGTGGACTTTGGTGGGTAAAACGGGTTATCTCCTCCGCCGCCGCCGTCACCGCCCGCCCACCTACTTAAGGCCGATGCAGCGCGTGCTCGCTCTCAGTTCAGCCGACCTCGCGAGATGGACGTGCCGCCGCCAATCTACAACGAGCCTACCGCCACCGCCACCGGCCTAGTGCGCTGCCATCACGGAAGCGTGGTGATGGACATGCAGTGCTTCAAGGACAGCGACAACGACTATTTGCTGAAGGAGGTCTGCGTGGTGGATGTGACTACCAGCACACTAATCATGCATCACATCGCTGTCCGCCCTTCAATCGAGACCTTCTGACCAGCGAGAAACTGTGCGAGAGTGGCTGGCTCACACGTCACTGCCATGGGCTCGAGTGGGACCAGGGCGATATCGCCTACGTCGCTCTGCTGAACAAGCTGCGGGCCTGCTTCATCCACCGCCCCATCGTCTACGTCAAGGGGTCGCAGAAGAGGACTTTCGTTTAGCGGCACCTGATCGTCGATCCTGCTGCCACCACCGTGCAGGACATGGACGACCTGGGTTGCGGGTCCCTCAACGGACCACCCTCCTGCCGGACCCTGCGCTGTGGCCACCATAAGAGCGCCCTCAACCGTTGCGCTCCGCACAACTGTATCGTCCTGCGCGACTGGCTGATGGCCAACGAAAGGTTGGACTCATCGGCCCTCGAGTGTTGCTGCTGCTTCCGCCCACGATGAACACCACCCAGATCGAGAGGAGCCTGGCGCAAGTCCCCGGACTGAGGAGCGTTCTGGTCTGCGCCTCCGACCGCCTGCCTCACGTGCCCGTTCAACCCCAGACCGCTATAGTGGCCAACACCATGTCACACACTGAGAGAGGAGACCACTGGGTGGCGTTCTACTGCTCTGAGGACCGGATGGAATACTTCGACAGCTACGGCAGGTCCCCGTACCAGGTGGACTACCAGAGGTTCCTGAGGTGCAACTCGCGCCGCCGCTACGTCTACAACAGGTATCGACTCCAGGGCTACGGTACTTCCGTTTGCGGCCACTACTGCCTCACCTACCTGTACTGCCGGGTGGTCCTCGGTATGGCGCTTGGTGACTACGTGCAGCTCTTCGATCTGGCGTCCCCCACGGTCAACGACGCTCTGGTCCGCAGGCTCTTCCACTCCATCTTCTCACCACTACGTTACTGATACTTTATTTTATTCTTTTTAAGAATTGTGTGTTTGTGTATTCTTATTATGTTTTGAAATAAATACGATATATTGTAATCACTTGTTGTTGTTCATTTGTCCTTACTTCAATATTTAAGAAAAGTACATGTCCAATATCTCGATTTTTTATTTAATTTTTTAAATTATTAAATTTTAGAAATCACATCTTTAAATTGTTTTAATTTGGAAAAAAGTTATAACTTGGACATGTTGATGATTTTGAAAATATAATGAGGAAATACGGGTGAGGTAATAACAACATGGATATCTGCTGTGAACTAAAACTTTTACAATATAATTGCTTACAAATACTATTTACAAATAAATTATAAACGCCATTTACAAATAAATTAAAAATACTATTTACATTTAAACATAAGCCTATACAGGGAACTCTTCATCAACGTCTTCCTCCTCATCCACCTCCATTGGCTGCTGTTGATTAACGAGGTGGTCTCGTCCTCCTTCAGCCAGTGGTGGGATGTCCTTGTGTCCCCAAGGCAAGGTGTGGATCCCATCCGCCAGGACGTAGCGCTTGTCATCTTTCGGGCTCAGGGAAAGTTTCTCCACCTGGACCGTGAAGACGCGGTGCAGGTGGGACTGGAACCGGGTGTTGACGGTGGTCTTCAACACCTCGTTGAACAGGCATTCCCTGTAGTCGTCGGGGGTAAGGATGTTCTTGACAACCCCCTTGGCGACCCCCTTGGCGCGCTTGAGAGCCTTGGATCCCGTCTCCTCGCTCGGGTCCTCAATGTCCATGAAGTAGAGCTTGGAACGAAGCCCGAGGTACTCGAACAGGGATCTGCCGGCGCACTCGTCCTTGAACTTGCCGATGACTTTAGCGTTGATGGGGCTGTAGCAGGGGTGGGACCTGGGGTAGGCGCTGGTGTCAAAATCCTCCAGGTGTTCCATCATCTCCCTGTAGATGTCCTGAGAGATGATGTCGAACACGAAGCTGTCCGTGTCCATGTAGTCTACGGTCAGGCGGTCACCGTAGCGGTCCTTCATCTTGCGCAAGAACTCGTACATGAGCCACTTGCTCAGCTCCAGGACAGATATGCCGATGTAGATGGGTTTGTCCAGAACGATGTTCACCCTGGCTAGATGGATGAGGGCTACGTCCTCTGTGTAGTAAGTGCGGTCCAGGAAGTTGGACTTGGCCACGTATTTGCTGAACCTCTCCGGAGTGCAGACCAGCTTGACGTTCAGGCGCTTGCGCACGTTCTCGATGGTCTTGCCGAAGACCACATTGTTCATGAGCTTGAAAAAGTCCTGCTCAAACTTGGTTTTGGCCTTCTTCCTCAGCTCGGTGCTCATCAGGATATAGGGCTCGAGCCATCGAGACTGGCAGAACGAGACGGCCCTGTGCACAGCCACAAGCTCCAGTCCGTTGTTCAGCGCCTGCTGCAGGATCCTGTAGTGGCAGATGTAGTGCTCCTTGTTGTCCAGGGTGGTCATCAGCTTGGGGAACTTGCCTATTGGAGGCCGCTTGGTCTCACAGCAGTAGGGGAGGTCCCTGTGCAGGTCGTGGAGACGGGCGGGGTAGTTGAGGTCCACCTCCAGTATGTAGCCCCGGTCGGCTTCCGCGTCCAACGAGGCGATGTCCAAGGCGTCAATCTCCTCACGGCTGAGCCACTGGAAGTCTCCGGTGGGCAGGTACTGGGACATGGCCCAGCCGTACAAGTTATTGGCGTACAGGTACAGGAGGTGGCGTGTCGGCTCGTCGGGGCGTCGGTCCTCAGGGCGGCACCGCTCGTGGTTGGCCTTGGCGTAGCGGGTGATGGCCTGGGAGATACCTCCTCGGATGCCTTGCTCCACGAAGAGGTACATGTCAAAGTCCTGCAGCGTGTCCAGCTCCACACCGCAGGTCTTGAGCATGACGTCCCAGGCGTAAGAGGGCAGGGTGTAGTAGTGGGCAGGGTCCAGTCCATACTCAGCCAAAGAGGTGTCGCGGAACTGCTCGAACACGTCGTCGGTGAGGAGGGCGATGTCACAGCGCAGGTACTTGACAGCGTAGTCCTTGAGGTGGTTGCAGTCAAAGGCTCGCCACACGTTGAGGGCATGCTCGTACTCCTCCTCCTTGATATCCTCCAGGGTCATGCTGTTTTTGAACGCGGCCCGAGGAGGAAGCTGTCTGGTGGAGTACAACGTGTCGTACGACGTGACAAAGTCATAGGGGAACACACCCTTCCTGCGCACCAGGTCGAAGAGCCGGTCGTTGGGGAACCGCTTCCTGGTCTCACACATCTTATCCGTGGGAAGCCCCGCTGCCAGGTTGGCCAGGCTCATGGACAAGAACCTGTAGGTGTCTAGGAACCGCACCGCGAAAGATGACTGTCGTTGGTTCTCCCCGGGCTGGCCAAAGTGGAACCACTTGGTGAAAGCGATGTAGCGGTCCTCCGTGTGCGCCAGCACGTCCACATCGCCGGGGTCAATGGCCAGCTCCCGCACTACGAAGTGAGCGTCGTAGTTGGACAGGTTGTGGAAATAGCAGTTGATGACCCTCTGCTCCCTGTACCGTAGGTTGCACGAGCGGTGCGCCGCTCCTCGGAACTCGTAAGGTGGGGCGTGGTTGTGGTCCCGCACCTTGACGTCCAGCTCGGTGAACTCCTCACCACAGAGGTAGCAGCGAGTCACCGCCAGGTACTCGTCCATCTCCTGCCGGGTCAGAGAAGGGTGCAGAGCTCTCATGCTGAACAGGAACTCCCACAGCATCAACACGTCCATCTTGAGCCTCTCCATAAACACCTTGGACGCGTCGGCCCCGAAGTAGACCCGGGGTTCAAACTCCTCCAGCCCCAGCGAGTCCACGATCTGGTAGGCAAAGGCGTATGGGACGTGCATGCGCATAGGTCTGGTCCCGGGCGGTGGTTCAGCGGGGTCGTCGGCGATGGGCTGAAGGGAGCACTCAAAGTCCGCGTAGATGCCGAACCTCTCTCGCCGGGTGTACTCGGGATGCGCAAACCGGATCTTCTCCTTCTTTGACATGTCCAAGCGGAGAGGAGCCTTAGCGTAACAGTAACGCCTATGCTCCTCCAAGCGCTGAGCACCCGACAACCCAAGCTTGTTGGGCTGGTTGTCGAAGTAGGCCAAACACCTCTTGCAGATGTAGATCCTATGGTCGTGGGTGGTGAGCTGAGGGCGGACCAGTCGGCTCAAGTTCCTGATGAAGGCGTAATGGCTGTTACCCTCGGTTGTCACGTACAGCAGGTCGCGATGGTCCTGGAGCTCCCGCCTACATATCTTCAACGGGTATACCCTGTCCTTGAACTCGGGTGTTCCACCAGGCCGTCTCCTCACCACGCGCGCTCTATCCCATACACGTTCACGCTGATGGCGTTCTTGCGCTCAAAAGCCTTGATGTCCTTCAGTGTGACGGGTAAGCGCAGGTCGGTCCAGTCGTACCGGGCGATGATGTCAAAGGTGTACCTTGCGGGTCTCTGCTGATGCTCCGGGACGAACGCGGCCAGGATCGCGTACATGAAGCACATGTCATCGTTGTTTTGGACATTGATGACTGCGTGCGTGGCGTCGATGTCCTTTGGCAGTGGAATAAACGCTCTGCCTCCGAGTGGTGTGTACTCGTTTACGCGGATCTCCAGGTCACGTATGCGCAGGTAGGTCCATCCACTGCCCACCAACTCGCACTGCTCCTTCTTGTTCTTGATCATGTCGAACGTCGCGGAGAGGAAATCCCCCAAGTCAGAGGCCTCGGTCAGCGGGACGTTCTTCGTGTTGAAGGAGCGCAGGCAGGTGGCCCCGTGGATGTTGGCGAACTCACATTCCAGGACCATGTTCACCGTGATGCTGGGATGCCTGCTCCTCACGTCAGTCAAAAGATCAAAGACCTCCTGGAACAGGAAGACGAGCGCTTCCTCGACTGTCAGCAGGGTGTCCATCGGTTGAGACAGTCGAAAGGTGAGGAGGCGTCTGCGGAAGGCTCGATGCACGAGCTGGAACGCTGGGAGACCGGCACCCTCCATCGGCTCCTCCTCAGTAGACCTCAGTTGTGGCTCCCTGCTGGGCCCCAGTTGAGGATCCCTGCTGGGCCCCGGTTGAGGCTCCCTGCTGGGCCCCCGTTGAGGCTCGTTGCTGGGCCCCGGTTGAGGCTCGTTGCTGGGCCCCGGTTGAGGCTCCCTGCTGGGCCCCGGTTGAGGCTCCCTGGTCGGTCCGAGTTGCGGCTCCGCGATGAGCGATGGCGGCGGCTCGAAGTGGTCTCGGACGAGGTTCAACACGACGGGGCAGCCGCGCGTCTGGTGGCGGTCCCGGTTGTGGCGGCGCATGAAGTCCCTGTCGCAGAAGGCGCAGCGGAACCTGGCTGCCTGAGCCTCCAACTCTGCTCCTCCGTCTACAACATATAATGAGAGTTACTACACTTATAAAACGGGGGGGGATGACGTCACGGGGGGGGATGACGTCACGGGGGGATGACGTCACGGGGGGGTGACGTCACGGGGGGGGATGGAGGAAGCATGAACACTTACCACAATTTATTATGCAAATTTTTAAAGTTCAATTTATTAAATATTAATTACAAGAAGTATTTTATGAAAAGGTAGCCTATAGATTATAGTTACTAACCTTGGAGCTCCTCCACAGGCCGTTGGTGGGCAGTAGTAATGTGACGATTGAGGTTGTCCCTTCTTGTAAATCGTCTACCACAAACGTTGCAGTCATGGCGTCTGTCGTTGTGGGCAGACTCTGCATGCCTCCTCAGGTTTTTGAAAAGGCTGAAGGTGCGACCACAGACCTCACACAAATGTTGGTTGTTCATCTACAACAACAAAGGATACGTTAAATATTCGTTGGAAAAACCTAGTACATTTAATATAGAGCTGTTTTAAAATAGGGTTTTAATTAAATTTCATTAGTGAATAAAGAGTTGAGAGTACGTGTGAAATAAAAGAAAATTTAAAATGGTTTAGTTAATAAAATATTTCTACTTACGTTTAATTATTGAAGGTAATCAAAGCAGGAAGAAGTCACTGGTTAGGAGCACACAAATAAGCACTCGAGCACATTCACAGATCAACTGAGGAGGATCATTAGGCACCGCTCATTAAATAGCATTAGTCTGTGTATAGGAAACCACAAGTAAACAAGCGCTTGCCTCGAGGTACAACGGGGATGGTGACATCATGTGGAGGAGAGCTTTGTGTAGCTATTTACTTTAATTAATATTTATTTTAGTTCTTTTAAATTTTTACAAAAAAGGATTTACCACAAACCCTTCCCCGTATCTATTCCAATCGTTCACCAATAGCAAATACTGCTGTTCATACCGGATCCATTCCCAGTACTCCTTCTCGAATGGAAAATCCTCCGCGAGGTACCTTCTGCCCTCCTCTACCACCCACATCTCATAATCATCACGCGGAAAGGTATGAATGTTCTTATACCGCTACGTTCTCCACAATAGATCGCTCTCGTACTGTTCCAAGTCGTAATGGATCCTCGGAACGCACTCTGCCGTAAACTTCTTATCAATGCGTCGAACGCGCTTCCTCCACTCGTACCGAGGTTCCACTGGTCTCCACGCAGACTGGTATCTCAATCGCCTTACTTTCACAGTCTTTCCCTCCTCACCAACACTCACTTCAACCCGCTCGGTATCGCTGCTGCTGTCAGAGGACATGGTGCCGCGACTCTCGACCGTTAACTGAAGACAAGAGAGGAGTAAACAAGGTTAAAACAAAGGCGCGTGTGGTAAACAGGAGGGGGGGTCACGGGGATTTGGGGGGGGGTCACGGCGATGGGGGGGGGTCTTTCCAAATATGTTTACTAGGGAATTCCCCCAACAATAACAAGTCCGATTAATCTCCTACACAAACAGGCTCTCACTCAGTCGTTAGCATGGCTGCTCCGTGGGAGGATGATATAACGGACTATGACTACGAGTTTGCGCTTGAAAATGCAAATTTCGTAGATGAGTTGGAGCAAGAGGCTCAACTAGAACAAACGTTTGCTCAGCAAATACGGGAGCTGGAAGAAATGGAGCGCCTAGAGCCAGCGTCGAGCGGGCTGCAGCGGCCTCCTCCATCACCTCAGCCTGGACCCAGCGGGCTACAGCGGCCTCCTCCTCCATCGCCTCAGCCCACACCATCTCCATCTCCATCACCGCCTCCATCGCCTCAGTCTGACTCATCTGAGGACCCTCAACCACCAAGGACTGCACGACAAGTGTACCTGGAGCAGCAGGAGCTTCAGGACGACATCGACCGAGTGTGGGTGGTTGAGCCGCAGCATGAGACACATTGGCGATGGTTTATGGCCGACATGGCCAGGCTGCGTGAGTTGGATGAGGAATTGGACCGCTTGGAAGAACAGGAGCGTGCGGCCAATAATGAGGAATAGTTTTTATAGTTATAAGTTGTTTGTTAATATAATAAATGATTCCTTTGTCCCAAAAAAAAACAAAACAAAACAAAAAAAACAAAAAATAAAAAATTAAATAAAATAAAAGAATAAAACAAGGATGATGTCGGGGGGGGTCCGGGGAGTCGTCGGGGGGTCGTCCGGGGGGTGGGGGGTGACACAGGGCTGATCCTCCCAATTGCTAAACTTTGTCACTTTTGTTTTTTTTTTTTTTTTTGTTTTTTGTTTTTTTTGTTTTTTTGTAATTTTTATTTCATTAATACATAAGACATAATCATTACATTAATACATAATAAAGTGATACTTAAATCTAAGATGATACATGAATATTTATACAAAATATGAAGAATGAAAACTTAAAAATTAAAGATGATACTTATAACTAAAAGAGGGGGAAGGACTTCTTCTGGAGGAGTGCTACTTCTCCATGGTGGACCATATTTAAGAGCCGCAGCTCCACCTCCTCCAAGTGACCTGGCTGGTTTGCCACGTACCTCCTCGGTAGAAAATGGTGGCGGCCATCGGGTCAGAGGAGCCCCCATCTTATAATAACTAGGCGGTTAACCGCCTCGCCTCTTATTTGGTTAATTAAGTGAGTGACGCTAGCGTCATCCCACACTGTATAAGATGTTGTCGTTGACATGGCTTCTGCTTGTGGAATGAGCGTTAGCTTGCGGAGGAGCAGTAAACATCCCGTAATGGGGAAAAACCGGTGACAAACAAGGAAAGTAAACAACACGTAGTGGAAGAAACCATGGGGGGGGTCACGGGGGGGATGACGTCACGGGGAGGGGGGGATGACGTCACGGGGAGGGGGGATGACGTCACGGGGGGATGACGTCACGGGGAGGGGGGGATGACGTCACGGGGGGGGGGGGGGTCGGCTCCTCGGCTCCTCAGTCTGCGAAGGTGGTCCAGAACCGGCTATGGCACCCTACTCTCAGGATGACCTTGAACTTGACCTACCTCACCGTGACTTTATCAGATAGTCATAAAATACGTCACCGTGACGTCATCAGCTACGTCACGAGCTGTCAAACACCGGAAGTAGTTAATTTGGCCCAGAAGTCCCAAAACTACACTACACTACTACAATTGTTTCATTATATATCATACTGTACCATATAGTGGACTACAAAACCATAAATTGCAAACGGTAGGACTACCACGTCCTGAATTAACTGCTAAATTAATTATTGCACTGAGAGCGATACAAATGAGCTAATTATATTGTATTGGCTGTCATATTCATTTGGACTCAACTGTGATCGGGGCGAGAAAACAGAAGTTTAATATTGGGCGGCTGCATGATGAAGCAAATACGTTGTTCAGTAAATGTATAATTGGTTTCGAATTGACAATTTAGTAACGGTACCTATTTGCAATTCGAATATTATTCTTGTATAAATTCGTTCTTCCTCTGTGAAGCGAGCGCTTCTGTCGAGTTCCCGGCTGATCCATCAGCCTTTCCATCAGTCGATGCACTTTCTCACTCCCGGTGATAAATTGTGTTTATATATATTATATATACATATATATATATATATATATATAGATCTTAAATCTTTTGTTAATTACTTAAACCAAGTGTTATCCTTTCGCCTCTTAAAACGAATCAAAATAGTAGGTATTTGTTCAGCATGCAATTTAGATATTTCAAAAAGAAGTACACAAAGTTATTCATCAATAAAATGTTTACGACATAATTTACAAAGGCCAAGTTGGAAAGTCAACAAACTTAAGTTTTATGCCCAACAACTGGTTATCGTCAACAATGTTAACCGTGGTATCTGAGACACTGTTCACTATTTAAAAACAAATTTAATTCACTAACAGATTGCAAAATATGTGATTGGGTTTTATCACAATAACAAGGTCAACATCGATGCAGTGTTTTTTCCCATTTGAGTACCTTAATCGAAAACTAAGGTTTTGAAAAACAATTAATTTACTTACAAAATTTTTAGTTTATGACGCACATTTTTTTAGTACACCATCAAATCGATGACGTATGTTTAAGAACTCCATTGATACTGATATACTTTGTTTTACCCGCTGTCGCAAATATAAATCTCCACTATTTTTTTAGTTTGTCTGATTTTTCTGATGATGCTGACGAAGATACTTTTCTTTACCTAACTTCGTAATACTGAAATAAAAACTGGTAATAACCCATATAGTACACAAATACAAGCCGAAACTAACGATTTCAATTTCAGTTTGAGGAATTTTCAGTGGGGTCTAGCACAGATAGAAGCATTTATTATTAAAACGCTAATCTTGGAATGTGGGCATGTAAAGGGAAGTCCACAATTTCAAATTTGCAGGTGTTATCGTAGCAAAACCAAACCTACAGCATATCAAAATTTGTATTATAGTTCCTAGAAGTATTAAAATTTTTAAATATGTTTAAATCTTTTGAGACTTTGACTCTTTAGAGTTTAAAGCTATAATGTTTAGTACCAAGTTTTGCAGACTGTTTTTAATTTGATTAAACGAATTAAAAACATTTTCATTTTAATCTCCTTGAAGTTACTGGGAAAGTTTGATGATAAAAAGAAAAATATTGCCTTTTGTTTTGTGAGTCGACTTCAGTTATGGTAGCAATCATTTATTAATTCCGTTAAATAACAGTGTACAACTTAAACTCACTTCCTTTTTTTTAAACTTCACTGAAGAGCCAACACTTACTTCACTTCAGTTTCACGAACTTGTAATAAATATTACTGGCTGACACCTGAGTTGTGGCAAAATGCTGTATTTATTTCATTTGATTTATTTTTGGATATGTTATAGCCCCCCAACTATTATATCTAAAATTACCATATATTATTTCCATTAACCCTAAAATACAATCGATGTGTTGTTTGTTTTACCATATTGACCAAATTAAACAAAAGTACGATAATCCTATAGCAATTCCCTATAAAATAGAGCTTGCAAATGTTAAAATTAAGAATTTGTTGGAAGACCTTCCAAAGATACTGCAAGATCTGGAAAAAGAAATGTAATATCTTATGGATTTTGATGTAACACTAGATTTGGCTGGAATATATAATAAAGAGGAAATGTGCCAATATCTTACAGAAAACTTTGACTTTTGTTACCAAGGAGAGTACAAGAACGGATATAATGTTATTGTAGATAATTTCCATGTTCGTAAAGACTGTTTAACATGGTTTAATGTAAATAGCAGGGAAAAAATATATAATAAATTTATATGCCAGATTACAAGCCCTGGAGTAGTTAAAAGTATAGGAAACCATATAATAAACTTTGTAAACTGTCCAGATGCGAGACTAAAAGAAGCATTCTCGTCTAAACTAGTTAGAGAGAATGGAATAACAAGGTTAGAGGCAACAATCTATAACTATTGTAGAGGTTTTGGTAAAGGGTTTGAACCTTTAAGAGATTGTTTAATCCTAATAGAAGACATCAAAAGGTATTTCTAAAATGCTCCATTCTACGCTGTACCTCTGCATAAGATGTGGATGAAAGTTGCCAATCAATTACAAATCAGTTGTTGTTTAGTGTTTAACTATTTATTACAATACGCATATTGGGGTAGTAGTAATACGAAGAAGATAACTGGAGTACAACTAAAACTGCCAAAAGATAGTACACAAAGGGAAAAGTTAATAAAGTATGCTCTATCTGCATTTAGCTTTAACTGTTTACCAACTAACTATGTGGAGGTAAGAGAAAAATTTCCTGATGCTATAAGTGTAAAGAATAAGTGTTACATAAAATCTGGGGGCACACATTTTACAAAATCAAATACACCTTTCTTCACTATACCTAAAAACATCAATGTAGAAGAATTAGGCTTAGTAGAAAGACCTAACCTTACTCCCTACATTTTAAGAAGCCGGACCAATAAACTGTACCCATACAGTATTAAAGAAATAGAGCCACTTTCCAAGCCTCTCTTAGAGAGGTGTTCCAAAAAGAGGAGATTGAAATTAGAAGACATCGACAGTAATAAACGTAAATTGGAATATGTGGAAAATTCTGTTGCAGAGGAATACAAAGCACAGTTGGCTAAAGAACAAGAAATAAGGGAAAGAGAGGATAAATTAAAATACTACTTCCTGCGACGTTGGGAGGATCTAGAGCATTATGGACATTATATAGTGTATGCGTTTGTAGTAAACAATAAAAACAAGTTTTTGGGGGTATTATAGCTGAAAAGGATGGACAGAGGGGTGTATGCTATGTTAAAGGTGTCTGTGAAATTGTGTTTATAGAGATAAATAAGAATAGGGAAGGATATAGCGTGTTGCCATACACTGGTGATTTGGACATTATTTATCTACCTACCAACGAGCCACTTGCAAGCTTTAACACTAACGGAACCGCAACATTTTATGGTAATTCCTTTCCAAAATAGAAAACCTAAGTTTCCATAACAATGTGTGGGATGATGTTGTTGGATAAGAAGACATAGAGATGTTAATGCAAGATATTAAAGGTAATATTAAATTCAAAGAATTCAGTAGACTGGAGGATTTGGAAGATGGTGTGGAATTATTAATAAGCGCTATTAAACAAGTCCAACATAGGGGTAGAAAAAGGTATATTGTACAATTCGAAAATATTTGTAACCTTTATGTCTCCTACTATTGGCTGGAAAGGGAGCTAGAATGTGGGAAGTTTGATTTCAACTACAAAATTAAAATTAAGTTGGATAAAATAAAGACTACTCCAAACAAGCACAAAAAAGGTTGGTGTTTTGTGTGTAGTTGTGTTGGGTTTTAAAAATTTTGTTGCTATCACGTTAGCTTAAAATATATCCAAAATTTAGGCAGTTATGACCATAAACATTTTGTCGATATATATTACTTATTATATTACTACAAGGAGAGGTAGTTGAGAGGGCCCAAAATTGAGGCCCACAACAATATTGGAAATACGGCAAATATAAAAAGAGAAAATATAAAAATATAAATATAATATACAGCTGGATGGTAAATAAGCTTGCATTTATTTTTTTTGATCCAACCGTAATACTGAATTTGGAAATGGGGTATTTAATTATGCAATGGCCTAGGACAGTAACATATTGCAGACAAATCCAAAGTTTGGTTACGACAAAACTGCACTAAAAGGGAAATAATATATGGTAAATTTAGATATAAGGGGCTATAACAAGTAGAAAAGTAAATAAAGGATTTGGCAATTGGCAGTAATTTACAAAATATAATTTAAATTAAATTAAATTTCGAAATCATAGGTTGTATTTACTTATGTACTAAGCCAGTAATATATTGCAGTCAAATCGGACCACAAATATCAATGTTAGTTTTTAGGTTTATTGTGGTAAAACAAACAACACATCGATTGTATTATAGGGTTAATGGAAATAATATATGGTAATTTTAGATATAATAGTTGGGGGGATATAACATATCCAAAAATAAATCAAATTGGACAATAAATAAAGAAGTTGGCAATTGGTGGTATTTTTTCCAATTTTTTTCAAATTTGACTGTAGTATTGAATTTGGGAAGTGTAGGGCGAATTTTTTTTATGCATTAGCTTAGGATAACAACATATCCAAAAATCAGTAAAATCGGACCATAAACACGAAATTTAATTTTGTATGTGTAATTTATTAATGCATTAGCTTAGGACAATAACATATCCAAATTGCAGACAAATCGGACCAAAACACCAAAGTTAGTTTTTTAGCATGATTTTGAAAATTAATAAAAACATCGTATAGAGGATGGATGGGGATGGAGAAAATGTATTTAATATAGGCAAGGGTTGGATATTAGTATAGGCCAACAAGGAAATTTGTATAGGCCGGGATCAGGTGTTTCCGCAAAAAGTGATCCCCATAAGAATAACATGGGAAAAAAGTGCCGAAAGTGGCCCCTCCCCGGCATTTTGCCATTACTCACCTGAGCACCTAATGCCATTGCGATCACTTGATCTGTTACAGTTTTCATAAGTTATCAAGGGGAACACAAACATTTGTATTAAATTAAATTACATTCAAAGATATAAAACGTTAAAATGGTCCAGTGTTTAGGTCGTAAGTAACTATAATCTATTGCAAATCTTCACGCTCCAGTTGCAATAACGGCTACCCCTGGAAGACCATTTCAATATGTATACTTTTATAGTCCGTTATATATAAAGGGCAAATGAACTAGTAAAGGGTAGAACTGTAACTAACTCTACCAAATTTATGGGAGTAGCAGTTGATAATAATTAACCTGGAAAATTAACATTACAGAAGTTATTAAAAATTTAATAAATTCCTTATTTTTTCTAGACCATTTGACATTGCCACTCTCATGATGATTTACTTTAAATACGACTATAATATTATTAACTATGGCATATATTGGGGTAATTCTGATAAAAATAAAAGAGTTATTAAATTTCAAAAGAGAATCGTCAGGATAATTGATAATACATGCTCTCAAAACAAAGGATTCATTCCAAAATACTTTCGAAATAGTAATATTATTATCAGTAGTGTGGTTTTGAGACTTATATCCCATTTGATTGTTACCTTCCGGTCACTTGACTTCTCGTGACTTAGCTGTGACGTATTTGTGACGTGTTTGGTGACGTAGTTGTGACGTTACAGTGAGGCAGGTCAGTTCAAGGTCACGCTGAGGATGTTTTGAAAAATAAATCTTAGACAAGTTTGATTCGGTAGTTTGACTCGATAAAGATATCGAATGAAAACTATCGAACCAAACCTGTGCAAGATCAATATTACCTGTGCATGTTCAATATTATAAGATGAAGATGTGGAAAAAACAGCAGTGTCTTGGATTGCTGAGTCCATATCGTTGCCGTGTACTAACGTTGGAGGTATACTGATGTGACCCAAGCATGTAGGATAGGTATCTGCCCTTCTCCCACCACACCAGTCCCCCCACCAAGGTATCACATCGCGCAATAACCACTGTACATGATTTAGTTAGGGTTTGTCTCTTGTTCTGTCAAGACCGAAGCTCCGTAACTGAAAAATTCAATCATTTTGGCTCAACACTGTATGTGTATAAATATTACAGTCACTATGATTTAAACTAGTGCATGTATTCATGTGATGCTCCTTGCGTAGCAGAAAACTTACTAAGAGTGCTTCAACCTTGAGTATTCTACGAAGGAACCGCTCACAGGCCACTAAAAGCGTAGACATTCTATCTTCATAGTCAGAGTAGTAGAAGGTGGTGGCAAGCGGAATACTGAAGGACTCCTTCTTCATATTCCTGTAAAACTCTGACATGTCCAGAGTTTAACGCAAACTCTATAGGTATATGTTCATCCGTCAAGAGCTGGAAGTATAATGATGTAGCGCTAGCGTGTATGATAGACACTCATCCCCACTACAACGTTATCTTATCCTTCAAAATGTTGTTTTTTGCTACGGTTGCTATACCCTTGACCGGTTCTAAATTATGATTGCACCTTCTTGTTCGTCTGATCAAACCGTGTGATTTGAGTACCCACATGACATACTTTAGACTAACTTTATAGCCCACAACCCCTCTACCGGTCAAATTCAAGGTCAAGGCCACTTGCATAACCGGTTAGAAACAGGCTACACAAAAAGGGCCGCACAAAAACTTGAGACTAACAAAAGTCTCCTGCCTATTTAAAGGCAAAGTCCCTATTTTGAAATGCTTAGGTGGTCCTGAAAATAACCGTTTTTTCGTCCTGGAAGAGTCCTGAAAGAGTTGCGTGGTGGAGATATGGTCAAGAGATGGTACAGATTTGATTTATTTTTGGAAATCCAATGATTCTTGCCCTCTTGTCGGATAAAAACAAACTTTGATCATAGGTGATCTTAGGAGGTGGTGGAAGTGAACAGGGTAGATGTACCTCGATGTGGAACTCAAGGTGGTGAAGCAGAGAGATCTTAGCGGTGATGTATGTGACAACATTATACTCCACATTTGGTTTTAGTTTGCGGAACTTAGTTGTTGACAAGTTGAAGGGTGTCACTAATTCATTCATCACTAATTTCCTTAGTTCCTTCATTTCCTTCACGATGTCTTCAAGAGAACGTTGAGGTAGAGTTGAAGGGCGAGGTAGATGAAAAAGCTGGAATGAGATGGCAACGACCATCTTTGGAGATAAGTCCGGTTTATTTGGACCTGGTGAGGAGAGAGGTAAAACATTTGTCTGATAACGCACGACAATCGTTATCAATGGCAAGACAAGACAGGACGTCTGCACCCCCTCCCCCTCCCGTCACCGTTAACGAAGAGCCACCTGTAGTCGTGGTCCGGCGCTCGACTCGGTTATGCAGTAAACATTTGTCTCAAGGACCCTAGAGAACGGGAAACGTTTTTTTTGGTTTCCCGAAACGTCAGGTAGTGTTAGTGGCGTTAGTAATCGTTTATTCGTGTGTGTTTTATATGTGTTTGTGTATATGTGTATTGACAAGAGGATTTCTACTCGGAGATTTTCAGTAACTTCTGACATAACGCCAAAAACCCTGGAGGTGAGTAGTGCCCAATAATTTATTTCTAAATACATCAACCCCACCAAAAACATGTCTTTTAAAGAAAGAACAAATTTGTGATTGCTGTAGCTACTGACCTGACAAAAGCCTTTGATCTGGTCGATTATGAAATAATGATGAGTAAGTTAAGTAAAATTGGTATTGGTGGTAGGCCCTAGGCTGTTTCAGTTTTTTTAGAGTTATTTTAGTGATAGGAGGTAGCATGTTAGCATTGGTAATGTTGTCAGTAATAGATTTACACAAAACTGTGGATTAGTTTAAGGAAGTAGTCTCTCGCCTATCTAATTATGTGTCTAATTTAAAGTTAAAAAGCAAATTGTTAGGCCTAGAGTATGCTAGTGACGACTACACACATATATAGGATAGTTCATACAGACTTGAAAGTAGGCACTTAGGACAGATAAATTTACTAACTGATCTTGATTTAAATGGTAATAACATATTTAGTTAATGTATAACTGTATAATATTAAATTCAGAAAAATCAAAACCAAAAAAGAATCCTAGAGTTAATATTAGTAGAGATTTGGATTTGACCCTATTTTATCATTTAAAAGAGTGTCTATGTAAAATTAGGCCTACAGGATATTTATGTAACTTTCAACCAATACAATTGTGTGATAACATTATAACATCAAACATGAAATTTGCACACATAACATCAATCTCAAAAACTTTGCGGATTAGGCCTATTTTGTATAGGCCTAAATGTTATAGGCTAACAAAAATAATTAGTTTTTTCCAGAGTTAGTATTAAGAGAATACTATATTTTTCTCTTGTCCAAAGCACTGTATATTATGAATTTACTGTATACTATCTAGTTCCTGAATATATTAAACAACGCCTTGGAAATATACCGAATAGAATAGTTAAGAAGTTGTATCTAATAATGTTCCAAAAGTGCTGTTAGGTATTATGTGTTTTGATGCACTTGCCAAATATACTGATTTGTCTAGAAACTACTTTAATGAAGAGTTAATATTGATTGTTAAAAGAGATCGGTTATAATCTTAGGCAACGCCAATTTAGACCATTAAGACACTATAATATTTATGGAAAGAATGTGTACCAGAATTCCTAACCTAATTTGTTAAACTCACTACCAGTATAGCTCAGATCATTAGAAAAAAATGCCAAATAAGAAACAAGTTAAAATCCTACTTATGAACGATAGTTATGGTAATTTAGTTTAATGTTTTAAACTGCAAAATTAATATTTTACTAAAAAAAATGTAATGAAACGCTTAGACCATACCTCGTTGCTTGGACCTACCTTGTAAGGTTAGTATGTTAGTTGGAGAACACAATGATTAGTACAGGTTTAGGTTAGCAAATAACAGCACATTACACACACAATTAACAACAAAGGAAAGCGGGATATAATTTATTATATTAATGGCATATAACGTTCCAGTTTTAAATGAATAATTTAATAAGACAACGTGTAGCAAGAAACTAAACTGAACGATGACTGTGTGGGACTAACGGACAATTTCATGTTTATGTGTTGGTTGATTGATTTGATTCGGCCTAAGAATTGTGGATAGAGTAAGTTGAGAGAAAATCATCCATAGAGTAAGTGCATCATATGAAAAATAAAACTTCACATAGGTCTGGGGACATTATGGGCCCTGGGGTGTATACAGTATAGTGTGTCTAATATGTTGTTAAAAAAGGTTGCTCCTGATTAAGATTATTGTTAATGCTTGTCATTAATATATACTTTATAGATAATGTTTGCATTTAATAATTTATAAATGATTCTAAAGATCTGCTTTTGTTGTTAAGACGAGGTATTTGTTATTTGTTGGTAAATTTAAATCAAATTAACTTAATATATTATAGCATTACAATAGATGTACAATAGATGTACAATTCCTGATGTAAATTCAATTTTATGCTAAGCAAATTGGTAAAGATTTGATATAAAACGGTAAAAATTCTACTTAGAATCTTTTTTAGCGAATCTCCCCTAGGGAAGTAGCTATTACTGCAGTCGTAAGCTATGCTAAGACAAGCTCGAGACAATGTTGTTTATAGATGAGACTTCATAAGCGACTTCACCTAGATGGGTTCTATTAATATTGTCATAAAAACTCATTAAACTCTTTATTTAAATCTGTGGGGTTTTTAATAAGTAAAGTAATATGTTTCAGAAATAAACCCTTTCCTAAGCCCTTACAAAAGGTTCGGCTGCAAACCGGCCTATGTCAATACGTTTGCAAACTGGTTGGCATTAACTATGTGGTTGGTTAGTCCTCACGCATGAGAAACTTTGTGAATATTAAGTCGGTGTTTGAAAATTACCTTGGTCAAAACTTTGGTTCTCAGTAGTCGTGACCTACGTCCGACTGGGTTTTAGTATGCTGTTGGACCGACTTAAGTTGGTCTTTGGTAAAACTAACCTTGATTTATCAGTTTGTTTAATATCTGTAATTATTTTCGTTTTGGGGAATATTTTTTCGGGGGAGAGATTAATGTTCCGTTTTTTTAAATCATTGCTTGTAATTCCCTTCCCCTAATACAGGACGGGGAATAGAGCAGTCTGTGGTCCAAGTAAGAATCACTTACCGCTCTATTCAACGTTGTGGCAATATGTTCAGATGACCTTGACCCACTGACGGGATCTTGCCCAAATTTTCGTTTGGTCAAATATTGGAAGATATATTTATTTTTTACAACAATAACCCTTCCTTCCTTCCTTCTTCCCCTTCCCCAAACACTCTTCCACTCCCACAACTTACATTGGGTAAAAAAAATGGTTCCCCATCATTGGTAAAATCATTCTGCTGCTTGTGCTTGGTCACCTCAGAAACCATGGCGCACATCAGAAAACAAACTCTCCCTCTGAAATTGAGACCACCAGTACCAACTTCTGCTGCCTCCTCTTCTGCTGCCTCATCTTCTGTTACCTAATATTCTGCTGCCTCATCTTCTGCTGCCTCATCTATACTTCGTCAGGCTCTGGTGATGGGTAAGCGGGCACTTCGGAATATACTTAACAACTCAACACTTCTTCGATGAAGAACCCTCAGTTTATAAATAACTCTTCCTTCTTGATGAGGACCAGGACCAATAAACATTTTAACACAATTAAAGACTTTTGAAATACAGAGCGGGGAATAGATCAGTTTGCGGTCAAAGTGAGAACCACTTACTGCTCTGTTCCCCGTTTTGGCAACATGTTCAGATGACATTGTTAAAATAATATCCACTTCCTAACCCTTGTATTCTCCACCACTTAAATTGAGTATAAAATGGGTTCCCCATCACTGGTAAAATCATTCTGCTGATAATGAGTACATCCATTCTATATAACTCTCTCTCTATCCCTGCAGCAACACTAGTAGTAAGCAGAGAGGTTAATAATGTTGATCAGTATATTGCCTTAAGAAGATTACTGCAAAGGTTTTTCGATGTAGAGGTTGGTTGTGATTTGTATATGTGGAAGCCTACCAGTCAAATGTATAATAGTGAACAGGAACCATACAAAACAAACTATGAAAATTATGTATTGTTACTTAAAATGTTAGGCATAATGGAATCGTTACTGTAGCAGAGATGGATCATCAAGATAAATTTGTATACTAAACAAAACCTTTCTAGAATAAATAAAAAGGGGGGGTTGAAGAACAAAGCGGGAAATAGATCAGTTTGTGGTCTAAGTGGGAACCACTTACTGCTCTATTCCCTGTTTTGAGGGTATGCTCAGGTGACCTTGACCCACACACGACACTTTGCAGATAGTATAGATAGTATAGATTTGTTACATGAAAACCCCTTTCCTATCACTTGAACTCCCACCACTTACCCCCACCCCCTGAATCAGGTATAAAAGGAGGTTTCACATCAGGGGTAAAACCATTCTGCTAACATGGCTCCCAGAGTCAACATTTTCTCTTTTAAGAATACTATCTTAGGGATTATACAAAATATTCTATTACGAATGAACAAACACGAAGATGATTCAGAAATAGAAGATGACGAATTATTTAGTAATCTTGAACTACTAAGTGATTTACCCACCAGTGAACCATATAATAGAGGGATGGAGCAAATTGAGCTGATGACGACGATGATCCAGCGTTTTATCATCAGTTGCTCTGTTTGGAGGAAATGGACCTTGTTAATAGTGAAACTCCTCCAAGCAGTAGTAATACTGATGGGAGGTATTTTAATGCATTCACAGGAGAATTTGGAGTTCGCCGTCACTTATTCTCTGAAATTACCTCATCATCATCATCACCATCATCATCATCAGATGAGTCTGATTAATTTTATTGTTTCGAATATTAACTTTAAATACAGAGTGGGGACTAGGTCAGTTTGTGGTCATATTGAGAATCACTTACTGCTCTATTCCCCGTTCTGGCAATATATTCAGATGACCTTGACCCACTCACAAGTCTTTAAAAGTTTAACATTAAAAGGTAATAAAAAATAACCATGCAAACATTTACCCCCCACCAGTTTGATTTTTACAGACGACTGCTATATAAACGCAATGTTGCAGATCCAATTATCACTTTGCTTGTGAACTGTTTCAATAGAGTATATAACCTGGTATGCCTACATTGTATTACCTCTATTATTGAAGCGGATATTTTCCTCCAACGTGTCTACTAACTGCTCATGGAGTTTTACAATGTGCATTTGAAAGGAATGGGCATTCGTGTAGCAGAATAAATTATAATAGAACTTAAACAAATCCCTTTGGGAAATGAGGTTTATCGTTTATTACAAGAAGGCTACATCCTGTGTCTCTATTACCCAAATCATAAACCTCATTCAAATTGATTCGTTAAAAAAATACAGAGTGGGGAATAGAGCAGTTTTTGGTCAAAGTGAGAATCACTTACTGCTCTTTTCCCCGTTTTAGTAACATGTTCAGATGACCTTGTCCCACTGACGGGACGTTCAAAACTTCGGTAAGTATATAATTGATATATACACAAAATTATATAAATATTGGTGTTTTCACAAAATACCCCTTCCCTATTATCTTCACCCCCACCACTTTGTTAATAGGGTTTAAATAGAGGTGTACTAGCGGTGGTGTCATCTGCAGCAAGTTAACCTTTGAGGAAGACAACATGACAACATGTGCCGCTGCGATATTTGTAAATATTCATTTCAAGATGAATGGCTCTTAAACATTCAAAAAGAAGTAGAACATAACACCAATAACAATAAAACTAAACAAAATGAAGAAGAAGAATTGGAAGCAATAAATCAAATGACAGCTCAACACCAAATTTCAAGACCGAGTGTTATCCATTATGTGGCTGGACCATCAATGAATGTGGAATCACACGCCCGAGCACTTCCAGGTAATGTAGTAACTGATTTTATAATGCAAAACTAAAACTAGACGAACTTGTAAATAAAGCAAAAGGATTGGTAAGCAAAACTTTGGAAAATGAATTAAATAGATTAAACTTCATCAAATTTGGACTGTTACTGGATGCTGTGTTCACTAATATTCAAAATGAAATATCATCAAGAGGATTTCTAACAAAAACAGGCCATCATGTTTGCGTCAGATATTGAGTCAATCGTAAATTAATGTTTTGATGAACTTCTGACAAAATTACAAGAACATGAAGTAATAGGTTCTGGATGGACTTTATTAAGCATAACAGGTAACAGGTACACGCTAGACGTAAAAGTACATAAACACGGGTATGGAGTTAGAGGAAGTAGCTCCATCCCTCTACCGGAGAAAATTATTAATACCAAATACTGTCTTAGCGTGCAAAATCAAGATACCGAATGCTTTAAATATGCTATGTTGGCCAAATATATAAAACACAATGCGCAAAGACCAAATATGGAATATGAAGAAGTTCGACATAAATATAATTTTCAGGGGATGAGTTACCCTATTGCAATTAAAGATGTATCAAAATTTAAAAAGCAAAATCCTTTAGCTTCTGTCAACAAATTCGGTCTGGATTCGTCAAACAATGCGTATCCCTTCCGCATAACACAAAATGATTGCAGAAATCATAGAGATTTGTTACTGATCACTAAAGGAGATGTATCAAACTATGTATTTATTAAACATTTTTAAGGTCTAGTTTAAAATCAAGTATCAAAACGTACCGAAGACACCACTTGCAAAAGATGTTCTTGCAATGTAAGCAAACCATTAAGAAGGGGAGGTTCAGAATGGTTATTGGAACACCAAAGGTTATGTAGTGTGAACTATGAGGTAAGAATAAATTACCACTTCTCAGCAGAGCACACGTAAAATTTTATAAAGTAATCCAACAACACCGTATTCCAGTTGTTGTGGACACAGATTTTGAATCTACTTTACTTCCGATTGATCAACAAGAACAGGAAGTTACAAGAAGAAGCAAATATCAGCTACATAAACCAAACAGTTATTGTTTAATAATCAAATCCACACTTCTGAAGAACATCTCCGTAAATATGGATTATCGTCTACACCGAAGAGGAGTGCATAAGCACTATCTATCGTAGTGCAGAAGCAGCTCGATAATTTGTTGATTAATTGTATAATATAGCTGGAAAGGTGGAACAAATGTATAGAAACGTGTTTCCAGTGTCACCTATGGAGGAGGATGGATTACAACAACATGTGGTTTTTGCAATAACACATTCACACCAGATAACTTAAAAGTCCATGACCATAACCATCTTACAGAAGCTTACAGAGGTGCATCCTGTAACGCTAGCAAACTAAACTACAACCTTCCATCTTTTATTCCAGTTGTTCTGCACACTCTTAGTGGTTATGACTCACACTTAATAATCCCAGAGTTTGGAAGAGATGATGGAGCAATGGATTTTTTGGCTACAACGATGGAAAAATGTATAAGCTTTTCTAAAAAGGTTGGCAAAATCAAACTAAGATTTGTTGGTTCTTTAAGATTTATGCCTTCTAGCCTTATGAAATTAACTGAAACCTTAAGAAGAGAAGATTTGATTGAAACAACCAAAATGGTACCTAATGGAAAAATGAACTTAGTTATTCAAAAAGGGGTCTTCCCCTATGATTACACCTATGGACTGGATACATTTGACGAAACATCACTTCCTACACCAGACAAATTCAAAAACAAACTTAATGATATGGAAATTTAACATGAAGATTATCAACATGCTTGTCAAGTATGGAACGAGTTGGATATGAAGACCTTAGGAGATTGCTCATACTTTTATGTGAAACCTGACGTCACTCTTCTTTGCGATGTGTTAGAAGATTTTCGATACACTTGTTTTGCTGCATATGGTTTGGACCCTTTACACTCGTATACTTCTCCAGCATTAGCTTGGCAAGCTAGCTAAAAGAAACAAAATGCAGGTTCCCACGTATGGTATGACGTACTTTCCGACTTGATACATGATTATAACAATAAGTATCATAGAACTATCCGTATGAAACTGATTGAAGTGAATAAAAGGAACTCCAAGCAAGTTTTCAAAAATATTAAAAAGAACACCAAACCCAAAGTGGAAAATAAATTACCACGAAAATTTGACGTAGGGAATAAAGTTCGTATTAGCAAATATAAAGTATTATGTCCCAGGACTACCTTAAGACTGGTCTTTACCAGTTTTGAGGCTGACATTGGGTACAGCAAATGAAGTTGTCATTACATAAGGTAAGTCTTTTGGCTGCCCATTATGACAAACTTCCCTTTCACATTTGGTCCCTCCATTTGCAGCGGCTAGGGGCAGAATCTTCGGGTTTGGTCCCCACCTGCCAACCTGAGAATGGATGGTCCCTGGCTGTTGTACATGTATACCCTGTCAGTTGAGTTGACCAGTTGGAGGGCAAAATGAGGGTCCCCTGTTTGAGAGCCTCATCCCAGCTGTCACAGGGGCACGGGAGTTGGCCCTCTGAAGGGTCGATTTGACTGCCGTCCCTTCCCACCCTTTCTTTTCCTGCTTTATCCTATCTTTCATGTAACCTGCGCAATATTCCCGCTTGTGGAAGATGTGACTAGCAGCTATGCTGGGGTTTCCTAATCCGCAACAATGATGATGAAAGTATTATTTAGCAAGAAATACTTACCCAACTGTGCTAATGAAGTTTTTACCGTATATAGAGTACAACCGACATATCCAGAAACCTATATCCTCAAGGATAATAAAGGAGAACTTCTAGAAGGTGGTTTTTATAGGCATGAAATGTTAAAGTCTACTGCTGGAGATGTTTATCTCGTGGAAAAGATATTAAAACGGAAAAAAATCAAGTATTGGTGCGCTTGTTAGGTTTTTATAAAAGTGCTGATTCGTGGATACCTAAACAAGATCTTCTATAGGATTTCACTAGTATCACGTTAACCTTCAAAGAGTGCTGACATAGAGATTATTAAACTCAAGTATTCTTTTAAAATTGCGAATATAGAGGAATTAACCGTGCAGTGTGAAATATGAAGAAGGAAAACATGTAAATTTATTACCAAGCAGCGTAAGTTGTATAGTGAGAGGACCTTCAAACTGTGGAAAAACAAATGTAGTGTTTAATTTAATAACTAATCGTAATGGGTTAAAGTTTAATAATCTAATTATTTTCCCAAGTCTCTGCTCCAACAAAGATATCAGTTATTAGATAAAATAATATCTGATGTACTTGAAGTATTTTTTTATTTTATCCAATTAACACTATTTTGCAGCCAAATGAAGCAAATCCTAACTCAGTCTTTATTTTCGATGATTTCTCTTGTGAAAAGCATGACACCATTAGAAACTATTTCGCTATGGGGGGTTATCACAATATGGACTGTATCTACATTGGTCAAACATATAGCAAAATCTCAAAACAGTTGATTAGGGATGGCGCATTATTATCGTTATTTTGTAACAAGATTATATGAATTTAAAACATATAAACAACGATCATGTTGGTGCTGATATGTCATTTGAAAGATTAAAACCAATTTGTTGTAAAGCATGGGAAGATAAATACGGATCCCTGATGATTGATAAGGAACCAAGTGTTAAAAATGGTAGGTATAGATTGGGATTAGATCGAATCGTTTTAATTCAATAACATATATTCATATTCTTAGATAAAATTTCTAAATTGACCTTCATTTGGTATTGTATATAAATGGTTTCATAAACGATGATGTAGTCATTTGTAAAATGAGTGTGGACAAGTTCGGACGTTATACCGGTGTAGGATCAAGATGTTATGACAAAGAAGCTCACACCGGTTTACTTCTTACACCGGAGGGTGACTATAACATTAGTAATAAACGATTAAAGTATGTGAGTGATCCTCAAGGTAGTAGTGACGCTATAAATTAAAAAGTTTACAGTCGGAAATATCAACTAGCTTAAAACTTGAAGAGATGTGTATGATGCTACAACTCATAAAATTACAAATATTGGTAATCCAGAAAATGAACAAGATTCTGTTGCAAAAATATATTTAGACTCTAGATTGGAAAATACTCTAACTAGACAAGGAGATGCTTTTGTACAAGGAAATATTAATTATGAATGTTTAGAGTTTAAAGATAATATGTGGAATGGTAACAAACTTAAAATAAATAATATACTATTAGCTGAACAATCAGACGAAGTACCTGGGATGTGGCAAACGCTAACTAGACAGGGAGGCAACTTTGTACAAGGTAATAATAAATATAAATTTTCAGAATTGAAAGAAAACAAATGGAATGCTAATCACCATACAATTAGTAATCTGGGGGAAGGTGAAGAAAAGGGCCATGCTGTAAATAGAATAAGAATAAGAATGATTTATTTTCTCCAATTAAACATGTTACAGAGTATTTCTAATATGCACACATTTTCCTGTTCATTGATTTTGTCCTCAAAATATATAATTAAACATATATAATAATTTAAATAATCAACACTAAACAAAATAAACAATCATGTTTAGATAAATGTTTCTCAAGTACCAACAAAGAGTAAAGGATTTTGGGAATTTGGAAATAAAAGTCTAGTTCGTATTAAACCCGCTGTTGATGATAATGATTGTGTAACAAAACATCAGAGTATAACATTGGATGGTCTTAGGTTCGTTGGTAAAAATAAGCAATTAACAAACATTTTACCAGGTATCTGGCCAAGTGACGTAGCAGTTGTAGATAAAATACTAAAATATGAGGATAGTTTGTTAAAACAAGGTGAGATTAAATACGAATTTTCAGAATATAAATCAAATAAGTGGGAGGCTAAAAAGAAAAAAATTGGAAACTTACTTTGCGCTACGGATAATAATGATGCTGTATGTGTCTCACAAATACCTAAATCAAATATAGCTGAATGGAATTTCAATCATAAAAGGTTGGTTAATGTTAAACATGATGTAATTGATAATGAATGTATTCAGACATTGGATGGTCTTAAGTTCGATGGTAAAAATGAGAAAATAACAAACATCTTACCTGGAACATTTTCAAATGACGTAGCTGTTTTCGATCAAATATTAAAAGATGACGCTGGTGTGTTAAAACAGGATGATAGTAAATATGAATTTTTAGAATTAAAATATAAGAATTTGGATGGTGCAAAACAAATAAAAGAAAACAATTGGGATGGAACAAAACATAAAATTGTAAATTTAGTTGAAGCACAAATAATACTGATGCTGTATGTGTCTCTCAAATACCAAAATCGAATAAAGACGAGTGGGGTTTTATTGATAAAATGGATACAAATGTTAACCGTGCCATTAATTCTTATGATTGTGTTATTAAAAGTCAAACTATAACACTGGTGAATGATTATTTTAATGCGGGTACTAAAAGAACAGGACATGTTTTACCAGGTATGTGGTCAACAGACGTAGCAGTGGTCAGCAAATTAATGACAAAGGGTGATAGAAGCATAATAAAACAGGGTAAAAATCAGTATAATATAATGACGTTAGATAATGAAAATAAAAGATGGGATGCGGAAGAAAAATGTATAATGAATGTACCCAAGGGAGAATATGATAATGATGTTTGTTTAATGTCACATGCTTTGAGGTTTTATGAAAATTAAAAAAATTATACATGATACTTATGCTTTTGATTTTATGGATAAAAAGGATTATTCTAAATTGTTAGTGGCCGATCCCGACTCTTTTAGTGGATTCAAGACTTTGGATGGAGAGGCATACCTACCAAAAATCCTTTGTATATAAAAGAATGAGTGATGATGAATTAAATGATGCTGATGGTAAAACATTTACAACCGAAAGTGGTTATCAGGTGGTGAAAGAGAAAGAATAATAATATTTAAAAATGTTGGTATATATATGTATAAAGAAACCGCAGCTAACCATGCCAAGCGACATATATATATATATATATATTTTTTTTTTAACTATGATTTAGTAATTTGTAAAATGAATGTGGACAAGTTTGGACGCTATACCGAATTCTGTGTAAGATCAAGAACTTATGACAAAGAAGTGTACACCGGTTTGCTTCTTACACCGGAGGGTGACTATAATATTATTAATACACGTTTGAAGTATGTAAATGATCCTTAAAATAAAAATGATGCTATAAATTTACATACTTTACAGTATGAAATAACATCGAATATGAACTATTTTGTTCGAGTTTTAATCGTAATGTATTTTATTTCTATAATGATTTGGTAAGATGTAATGTAATGTAATGTAATGATTAAGTAAGAAGAATTATTGGATTAAAACAAATATTGTTAACAATTACTTTTTAAATCCTAAAACGAAAATATAACTTTAAATATTAATCGAACACATAACTTATATAACCAAAAGACAAAGATAGAGATACATTTGTATTATGAACAAGGTTCCCATTGGTTGAACATGGTTAACCATGAAAAATTGATCAAAGAGATAAAATCGCTAAGTGATAATATTATAAGTAAAGACAGAGCATTAAGACTAGGTATTGGTGAGAGAGATAGGTTTCTTGAAACAACATTTAAAACAGTTATTGTTCCTTTAAGGGAAGTTGCTCAATAACTAGAAAAAGTTACAGAAGGAGATTTAATTTTACCCTTTTTAAAATCTGTTGATAAAATTGAAGAATTTGATGGATGAACCGAAGAAGAACTTGAAGAAACTGAAGATGAATCGGAAGAAATACAATATGATCAGGGAAACGATATAAATACATAGGAAAAAGAAGAAGAAAATATAAAAGAGGTTACCCCGTCAAATATTAGTAGATTGGGTTTAGATATTCAGTTTAAAGGTGATATCGATAGAAAATATGTATTCAAGATGTTACAGTCTACAATTGATATTCTGGATATAGTACACGGACCAACGTTCGACGAGAACTTGTGGTTAAAGGAGCATCACACCCAAAACCCTTACACTTCATCGAAATTAAGCAATAACGATGAAATCAGGATTCCTATTCAACAAAAATATATCTACACTTTACCTTCAGAGAGTTATTTATACATCGAAGGAAAATAAACAAAGAAAGATGGAACTGAAGGAAAGCTATACTGTTTATTAATAACCCAATGGCTTCCTTTTTTGATGAAATAAGGTATAAAATTCCAGGTGATACTGTGTAATCTACAAAAAAGTTTGGAATGGCCAGTACATTGAAAGGATTATGCTCCAAACGAGAAAACCCTGCTATTTGTTGCAGAATGGCTTACACCAGATTCATCCACTACAAAACCCGATATCAAGGGATAATTCGACTTTTACGTACCTTTAAAATTAGTATTAGGTTTTTTAGAAGATTACAATAAAATATTAATTAATATAAAACAAGAATTGGTTCTTTTAAGAGCTTCAAATAATGAATATATAATATTAGCTCCAGGAACAACAACTGAAACCACTCTGGACTAGAAGTTGGATTTAAAGAAGATCGCTTGGAGAGTACCACACCTAAAACCTTCAGATGAACACAGGATTACCTTTATGAGACAATTAAAGGTGGACCGTGATTTAGTTTTAGCATTTAGAAACTAACTGGGAGTTACACGAATATCCTATTCTACCCGAAACGGATCGACATACATGGACTATAAAGACACACTTGGAAAAACCTAGGTACGTTATACCCAGATTACAAACAGATAGAAGAAGTAAAATAACAGCTGATCCAACATCGTTTGATAATTGTAAACTTAAGAACTTTAATCTATACCTCAACTCTCAATTCTTTCCATATGACAATTTAAACATATCATTCATTAACATCCGATATAGTATTCTGTATGATATGTACACTAGATTTCGAACATCTTACTACCGTAAACCAGACACGCCACTACTATCAACCAACGCAGTTCAATTCGAAAGCTCCTATCATGGTTATTGATTGTTCTAAACAAAACGAATCTGTAAAGTCATCAAGTGTAGATACTAAGTTAGAAATGGAGTTAGAAACTAACATACCTGCTAATACAACTGCATATTCCTTGATTTTTCACGATAAAATTGTAACGTAAACACCTCTAACAGGTATTGTAAAAATGGTTCTGTAGATCCATTAAGGGGGAAGGTATAGATAGCGCGCACTACAAGAGGAGTTCAGTTGATCAGCGTTTGCGGTAGAAAGAACATCTATTTCAGTCAAAATGACCTCTGTGGTAGAGGAGAAAACCATGGGAGAAGTGGAAGGTTTAGTCGAAAATGAAGACCCTTTCATCAAAGAGTATGAGGAGGAATTGGACGAGTTTCTAAAGTTTCACAATGGAGGAGTAAAATCAGACAACGCTCCAACATCTAAGTCGACTTTAAAGAGGAAGAGAAAACCTGAAAACAACATCCCTTTAAACTTACTGACAGATGTTTTTCTTCGCATACTATATACAATCTCAAGATGTATGACTAAAGGCATAGCAATAGGTTAATGACTTGGGTTATGCGCTTTTAAACCAAGGACCTAAAATGTTATTTTTTTCAGATACTGCAAGGGATTCTTTTCTTAAACACTAACACCTCATCGAATGCCCCTTGGCAAAGAACATGTTTGGAAAAAAGACAGCTATTCGATTATTAGAGTCCGACATTGAAATTGACATTTTAAAGTGTCGCGGGTACAGCAAGTACGGTTTAGAGACCTGACGAAACATGATGACAAAATTCAACTGACGTAGGAAGTATTCTACGTTTTAACTTGTGAAGCTTAACCTATAAGCATGTATATGAAACAACTTATATTTTCAAGCACTGTGGTAAAAGACTATGTGGTAGATGTGACTGAATAACATCCCGATGCTCAAATTCTTTACTGTCCAATAGACACATCAATTTCTAACCAAATTCCTTATGAGGTTCAAATGTGGAGATTTGTAAAGGAGTATGAACAAAAAGTTAATTAAGAAAAGATTAAAGAAGAACAAAACGTTAAAAAAGAAGATATTGTACAAAATGAAGAAACAGAAAACGTTTTAACTGAAACGGTTTAAAAAACTAAAAGAAATTCGTGGGGTGGCCTACTGGAGACGGTGTCTTCGTTAAATATACACCAACGCGCTGAGAACTGTACGGCCTGAGCTATAAAAGCTCTACCGTGGTGTGGAAACCAGTTCATTTGGCATCCTAGAGATGAAGAGAAAGTTAACATGTTCTAGTCAATTAAAGGACACGTTACCGCGCTGTAAATAACGCTTATCGTTTAGCTGTTTTTCTACATCCTTGTTCAATAAAGAGTGGAGGAGGAAGTGGAGGGGGGAATCGGAGGGTATAAAAGCGGGAACGGGAACAGCGAGGAGACCCATCATCAGCATTAATCCAGTAAAGGACATCAAGAGGCCTGGAATAAATGAACTTCAAGCTTTTCATGGGAACAATGATAGATACATTGCTAAAGAACTAATCACCTTAGACCTGTAAATGTATGCCATATATACTTTTTTATTCAAACCTCCATTTCCTTTTAACAAATCAAACTCAAAACCAAAAATAACTAACAATTGGTTGACGAGAAACTTGTATCACCTTGGTTGGAATGAAGGTTATACAAGTTTTGAAGAAGTGGAAAGCATTATGTATCACTACTGCAGTAAATTTATAAGACTTTATACAAGAGGATTAGAAAATTGCAATTGGATACAGCTTTATACTATAAAATATGTAATAGATGTTGAATTGGATAAGTGTTTCAAATTTGAGATGGACAATATTTGTTTTTAATAAAGAATGACGAACACGCACATTTTCATTGCGCTGTAAAGAACGCTTACCGTTTAACTGATTTTCTACATCCTTGTTCAATGAAAAGTGGAGGGGGAAGTGGAGGGAGGATTGGAGGGTATAAAAGCGGGGACAGTGAGGAGACCCAACATCAGTATTAATCCAGACTCCAACAAGAGAACACGTATCAAGATGGGCATCACAGAAATGTCTGCAGACATTGGTTGATCAGTTTAACACCCAATCAAAATCAAGTATACTACCAACAAGAAAAACTTCAGAGATTAAGAAAACAAACAATACATCGTGCACAACATGAGGAAGATTGAAACATCAGTGGGAGACGCTATTCTAGTATCCTTAAGCGATTCTCCATACACAGCAGGAGATGAAGCAAAATTTCAAATGTTCCTACCCTAGAGATTTGTTCACCTTTTTCAAAATGAAGAACTGCACAACGTCGAACCCGGAACCTTGTATATAGTATCACACGGAGTCAGCGGGAACAACTCTACCGAAATATCTCTGCAATTGACCTTACCGGGAACTTCACATTGTTAGATTAGGGAATATAATGTAAAAGATAAAATGTAAATACATAAACAAAAACAAATAAAATATCAGTATTAATTCCAAGTACTAAAATTTTATCTTTTTTAAAAACATGTTTTGGTGACCTTGACCTAGAATCAGATCTTATATAATGCGCCGTATTTGTTATAAGATTATCACTTTCATACTGACTGATGATGAGTTTGTGGGGGAACGTTGTGGTGGGAGGACTGGTGTGTTGGGGGAAGGGTAGGTACTCGTCCTACACGCTTACGCTATGTCAGTATACCTCCCAGTTTTGCCTTGATACGATATTTTACTAACCTACAAAAACAGAATGGAACATATTATAGTAAAGAAGAAAATTCAATTTCCAATATATGCACAGCTACAATCGAAATTGGACACGTTTGATGAAACATTACGGGACTCGTGTCTATACAAGTTTAGAAAGGAGTTTGCAGATGATGGTTTCTTTTACATGGGACAAGGTGATAAGACCATCTGTTATTATTGCGGAGGAGAATTGCTGGATTGGCAGGTGACGGATGACCCATGGGAAGAACAAGCACGATTGTTTAGCAGATGTCCTTATGTGTTAGTTAAAAAAGGAAATGTGTTTGTACAAACGCATCGGAATATATATAAACCTCATCCGGTAGAACTGCTATAAATTTCTTGATGAAAATATTCATAACGTAGATGTGAGAAAAGTGGAGGAGGTTGTGTATAAAAGGAAGGTGAGGAGGTGAGAAGTATAGCGCTGACTTGCAGGCTATAATATTTCTTGAGGTTAAGAAGTGGTCATAAATGAAAATTAACTAAATAAAATCTTCTTGTATTTATTTAAATAAACAAATTAAAAGTCTTTCTTTCCAAATAAAAAAATTCATAAATTCAAAATAAAATTAAACTTGGGTTTGCTTATCACTTCAATGTTTCAAAATAAAAGTTAACTGTTAGATTTTTGATATTACTGAACTTCAATTATAATTATTTTGACTTTACAGCCTACAAATATTAATATTAAAAAGTAAAATAAAACCCCTTTTATTCCTTAGACTTAACTACAGGGATATTTGTATTTTCAATTAACTCGTAATTTGTATTTTTTATTTTACAAATTACGCAGCACATAAAATTTATTTTAACTTTTTTTATTTATAAAATGTGTTAGCCCCTGTAGCATATTTTCATTGATTAACACCCAAAATTTCATATTCTTAACTTAAACCGTGTTTGAGATAAAGTCAAAAGAGTAAGCGCTAAATCGCCTACTTTGGAGACCTACAAGCACATAATTAGCTTAAAAAACAATTTTAAAATATTTTTTTCTTGTTAAGAAAAATCATCTCAACAAATTACACCTTAAACAAATTCGAAATTCCTCCATGGCCAAAAATCATTGCACCATCTTAATTCATTTTATGGTGCGCAAAGTTCCCCAAAATTATCAACGAACGTGCTTAAATAAGACACCATTCCCACAAATCGTGATACTTCTTTGGCATTTTTAGGCCTAGTACAATTCCTAATTGCAACGGTGCGGTCTGGGTCAATTTTAACTTCATCTTGACTGATAAGGAACCCCAAAAACCTGATTTCTTTGTAAACAAACAACGCCTTATCCGGTTTAACAGTTAAATTGTGACGCCTTAATCTTTCGAACACTTCCCTCACATGTTTTAAGTGACTTTCATAATCGGGGGAGTACACTATGATATCATCAATATAATTTAAACAAAACTTATATTTGATATCATACAACACATCATTGAGGTATCTTGACAAAATTCCTGACCCACTAGCAAGTCCAAATAGAATCCGCTTAAACTCAAAAGCTCCAAAAGGAGTACTGAACCCTGTTAAATGCTGAGATCCTTTTGCAGTTTTTATCTGGAAAAAATGATTGCGTTAAATCAAGCACTGTAAAATATTTGCCACCCTTCAAGTGAGCTATCAGTTCTGACATAACCTCAATTGGATAAGACACAGGTTATAGCTTTTTATTTAACTCTGCATAATTAACCACAAGTCTATACTGGTCCGTATTTCCATTTTTTACTAAAAATGCAGGCGAAATCCAACTTGACATGCTTGGCTTAGTTACATCTTACTGTAATAACACATTTAATTCTTTACGCATTATTTCACTTTTGGGGGGAGCAAGCGGATAATACTGATATTTAACTGGAGTATTATCTTTAAGTTTCAAATCAATTTCAAAATTTATTGCGCTTCCAATTTTATCACTAAAAACATTTCAAAAGTCCTTAACTAATTTATTTATATCCGGAATAGCTTCATCGCATCCTATGTTTAGGTTACAAACCGTCTCAATACTTACTTGTGTGGCGGCCCAAAATCCCTAGACTGTTAAAAGCCATTAATTCGACACTGTAATCAAATAATTACAGTTAACCGTTCCTAATAATTAAATTTCTACCGTCACTAAAATCTATAATTGCAAAGAGGAACGGTGCTCTTAACATTACTTCAATTATTTCATTTATTATTTCATTTTGAAGAGTTGGCTGGTACAAAATATAAAATAAACCACCAGACGCTAGGATATTTGCTCCAAGCTAATCTCAGCTTAGATGCTCCCACGGGCCCGGCCGGGCGTTGATATCAGCAGGAATGTGCATGGCGTCAGCATTTCATCTCTCAACGCCGACCTAAGTGCACGATTCCTATGCCTCTTAGTTTGAGTAATAGCGAGAGTGATCGTCGGGGGCAGCACTGAACAACGGAGTGTTCCCGTGACGTCACGCGCTAAACTGTTTTCTGATTGGATGGGCAGCTTCAGCGTTGGGGAAGAAGACGCGAGCCTCGCCCCCAGTCCCTAAGAAGTCTCGATGTAATTAACACGCGTCACGCTGCCTCTCCCTGCTAAATTATTAATTGGCGTTGTATTTCTAAATTTAATGTAACCTTAATTATTGTATTTTAACCGCGGATATACCTATTGTTAGCGACGTTCAAATTGTTTTAAATCAGTTGTTGTAAAGTTGTAAGTTTGAATAAATAGTAATTTTGTTTCCCAACCGGCATTATTATTATTGAACTCCCGAAATAGGCGTGATACTTGCTTATTCACTATATTTACAATGTCATTACAGGGTATTTTAACACTTGGCACAAACCCAAAATCAATTTCTTCTTTATACAAATTAATTACACAATGGCTCTTCTTAATGTATGGTGCACCCAAAATAATCTCCCAGACTAAGTTTTTACCAACCTGGAAATTGACTTCCCAGGAGAAGCGCTTTATTTTTATTTTTAACTCACACTGCCCCACTATTTCTAGCTTATCGCTACCTGCACTCTTACAATTCACATCAGTTTCTTTTAGTTTACCAACTAGCTTATCTTCTCTTAGCCTTGTAAATAATTTTTCACTCATTATGTTAACACTGCTTCCTGTGTCTATCAAAGTCATACTTTTTTGTTTATCATTAATTAACACTTCCACTGTAGGCAAGAGGTTCTTATTATTGCCTTTTACATTTAAACTTAACTGTCTATTTAAACATTTGTCCCTGTAGTTTACATTCTCCCTATTTCTTGATCTTCTCTTCAAAAATTGTCCATTAAATTCTTTTTCTGTCAGATAACCAACAAAATTCGGGCTTAATTTAGCTGGCTCTTTACTTACAAGTTTTTTTGGAACCGCAGGCTTTGAAAATTCTTTGTTGGCATTTTGCCGAAAACAATTTCTCGCAATGTGCCCTAGTTTGCCGCAATTAACATTTAATTGCGCCTCGTTCGAACCGATTTGCCGTGTGGGGTCTCGACTGCTGTTGACCGCTAGTGGGATTTTCTTTGCGCCTGCAAAAACTCGCATAGGCAACGTTTGCACAGTGTACAGCTAACTGGTCGAGTTCTGAATACATTTTAGGCATTCACGCAAAAACCAAGTAACTCCTTGTTAATTCGTTGAGGCTAATTACAATTAATTGCACAATGTCTTTCTCCTTGTACTGGCATTTGAGCAAGCGCGCATGCAACTTAATTTCCAAAATATATTCGTTCAAGTTTTCATTTTGTTTCTGGGGACGCAAAACTAAATCTCGTTTTAATGATTCTCTCATCGTGATAGGTACAAAATGCACAATTAAAATTGTGTGCACTCTTCAATGTCATGACCCTCGCTTAAGCTCTCTAAGATTTTTGCTCGCAATGCCCCTCTACAGTTACCTAAACTTAGTTCTAAAATTTTACTGGCTTTGAGCTGTGTTTCATCTGAAAGCGTTAACAATACCTTCACAAAATTTAATAACAATTCCACTACCAGACCATCAGTTGGCTTAAACATCCTTAAATATTGTTCAATGGGGTTGCTTAGTTTCATATACATTTTACTAACACTAGAGCTAGCATTATCTACCTTAGTCTTATCTCTAGCATTTTCCTTATCTTTATGGCTAGAACTGCTTAGGTTTAACTGTGTTTCAAACTCAATTTCATCTTGAAAACTTTTCTCGATTACTTTTAATGCTTTATTTTTTCCTCTTCTGTACATCTTACCTCCGTTAACTTAACTTGCATTTCATCTAGCATCTTAAACAATTCACTTATTTTCTCTACAGACTTTTTTCTTACATCTAAGACCTTAGCATAGTTCAACCTGCGGGCATAATGTTCTAGTTTGCATTCTAGGCTCACTAACTTATACATTTTTGGCTCCCTCCACCTCACTTATAAGTTCACCAATTTCATTTAATCGGATCTCAATCTCCTCTATTTCCTCATTTATATTCAAAGGCTCCAAATTACTCACATTCTCCTTAACTCCCAATTTTAAAATATCTCGCAAATCCTTTCTTAACTGTTGCACAACATCGTCCTTGGGACATCCACGAACTTTCAACTCATACATTAATTCTGGCTTTGACAGAAGGTCCACTTTTAAAACTCCCATTTTGACTGTTTTTAATGACTAACTTCTTTTTAAAAGCAGAGTGGCGCAGATCTATAGCGTTGACTTGCAGGCTATAATATTTCTTGAGGTTAAGAAGTGGTCATAAATGAAAATTAACTAAAGAAAATCTTCTTCTATTTATTTAAATAAGCAAATTAAAAGTCTTTCTTCTCAAATAAAATAATTCATAAATTCAATATAAAATTAAACTTGGTTTGGCTTATCACTTCAATGTTTCAAAATAAAAGTTAACTGTTCGATTTTTGATATTACTGAACTTAAATTATAATTCTTCTTTCTGTATTTTAACAGTCTGGTTTCTTAGTTTATCTTCAACCCAGGTATCAAAAAGAAGAAAGAAACGCTTCGAACCCTCAAAAAGAAATAATTGTTTTACAGACTGTTCCCCTTTTTGAAAAACAACAAATGAGAAATGGATCAATGATTTAATTTAAGACTCTGAATTTTAAAACAACTTAGTACCTTCAATCTGAAGAAATTCACGTTTCGCTGGGTAGACTCACGACAAACTCACGACGCCAAAGGTATACGTAAAATGCCGTAGCCCCCCAGCAACCGTGAATATATAAGCTTAGCTTAGAAAGTTCTCGAACCCGGGTACGCCGGCCGTCACGTGACCCGGCTCCAGTTCCTTCAAGCCAAGCAAGAATCTAAATCATTGTCTCCAACTCTTTCCGACATCCCCGAACAAGAAAATCGTGACCTTGCCCAGACTTGCGAAACCAAGTAGCACCAGCAATTCTTATTTGCAATTTGTCAGCAATTATTCACAAAACTTCTTTTATATTACATACATTATTTCTTCTTTACATCTCATAAATAGTATATTAAATATATAGTGTTTCAATGGCAATTGGGACGCTATAGAAGCACACTCCGTGAGTAGCTGTACACGAGGTAACTTCATGGCTCTCAAAATTAAATGTGTCCACTACAATACTGTTCATCTTTCTACAGTTCATGATGTGCAACTTCTTTCCGATGACTTGAAAGTTTTGATTGTAAACGGGCACAAAGTAACATTGGATATTTCTGCAACAAACGCTTTTGCTCAAGAACCCTGGGTTGGATCCACAACTACACTTCCACTTACAGCGAGAAAGAGATATAGTTTTGGAGACTATAAACCCCTGGCCTCGTACAATGTAACCAGCTCTACGGAATCAGAGACTTCATCGTGGTAACCATCATCACTTCCACCCGCGCCGAGAATTAAATATTATTATGGAGAACCTGAACCCTACACATCTATAGAAGCAACGGACACCACAGAATCGGTAGTTCACTTACATTCATTGAATATGTGTACATTATTGTAAATATAGAAAAATTAGAATTAAATCTACTATCTTTCACATGTTTTATTCTATGTATGTTATTATAAATAAAGAAGAAGAAACAGACAAAAATTAAAACCACTATCTCGCACAGGTTTCATTCGATAGTTTTCATTCGAAATCTTTATCGAATCAAACTACCGAATCAAACTTGTGCAAGATTTCTTTTTTAAAACATCCTCAGTGTGGCCTTGAACTGACCTGCCTCACTGTGACGTCACAACTACGTCAAACAAGTCCAAATACGTTACAGCTACGTCTTGAAAAGTCATGTACCGGAAGCTGTCAATCAAATAGGCTAGAAGTCTCAAAACCACACTACTATTACCCTTCCCAGAATATACTTTTATAATTTATTATATTTGTTAAACAATATATCTAGCAAATTTATATTTATACCTGACTACCACAATCATAACACAAGACAGTATGCATAACCAAGGCATAAATCTTACAGGTTGTAACCCTCTACATATTATTCTGGAATTAAATTATATAATGGCCAGTCTAACTCTATGTAATACCCTGAAGCTATTACGAAATTGTATTAGCGAATTTCACCCATAGGGGAGAAGCTATTACCGTAGGTCTCATAGTAAGACTTAAGCCCGAAACCATGATAACCTTTTGTTTTGAGGTCCCCAGTTGCCAAAAACACTATTCGTTCAATTTTATTTATATGTTTGTGTGTGTGTGTGTGTGTGTGTGTGTGTGTGTGTGTGTGTGTGTGTGTGTGTGTGTGTGTGTGCAGCAGTGCATGCGATAACTTGAGTAAAAAACATCCGATTTAGATGAAATTTGGATCAAAGGTGTAAAGTAACATTCATGACTTTTAAGTTTGAAAACCAGAAAAATCGGACCATGGGAAGGGTTTATGGGTTTATGGGGGTTTTAAATTTTCGAGAAATCAGTTTTTTGCATTTTTCACCCTACAATTTTTAAAACACTTATTTTGATTTTGACCATGTTATAGGCCTTAAAAAACAAATAATATTGTATTTTGAATTGTTAACCTAGGTTAAGTGGTTGCGGAGAAAATCCAAAAAACCGACTCATAAAATCTCCCATGTTAATCTTATGAAGATCTGATAAAGATTCTGATATAGGCAACTCTCGAGATTAAACTTCCGCAAAATTACTTACGGTTCGTGCGAATGGGCAGATCGACGTTCTATTCTAAAATTCTACTCACCGGGTAGTAACTGCGAACTATTTAGTATAAAAGTTTGTACCGAAATTTCTCAGTCTTAAAAATGTATACTAACAATGTTATTATTAATATTAAAGCCAAGGATAAGCTTGGCTGTGTAAGGGCGACCGGGCCGAAGTTATGTCGGGCGGCAAGATAACATTCGGTTTAGGAGGGTTAGTCCTCTCTGCGTTTATTTTATATAATCGCCTTTATGGGAAGAAAACTCTGTTACAAGCAGATTAAGGACTTATCTGTATTAGTGAATATCTCTAACTGGGAGCCATTTATTACTGAATTTCTTATGGAAAGTGAACTATTAGCATGACCCGCACGGTGAAACTTACGCCCGGGACCACCATAGAAGTTCCTAACGTGACCCCCTGAACACGTTTTGGTTGGTCGTTCAAAATGTTATGTATATATATATGTGTGTGTGTGTGTGTGTGTGTGTGTGTGTGTGTGTGTGTGTGTGTGTGTTTGCACTCTAGCGGTTGCATTTTATCCGATTTCTTCAAATTTGGTATGGACGTTCCATTCTATAAACGGTTGGACAAGTTCGTTGGGCAAAACAATCGGAAAACTCTAAATCCCTTTTTTGGGAATTAATATTTCAAATTTCGATCAGAAAAGCCCCGGATGTAAATGTAATGCATGCAAAATTATGGTAATTAGTGAGGCGAAAGTTTTAAGCCCTTTTTCGTCATTCCGGCATAAATTTTTAACCGAGTTATTAAAGAAAATTTATATCGACTAAACACAGTACGTTGTCTTACGGGGATTTTACATTAGAAAAATCTGCTATTCTTTTGTTGGCGTATTTTTATCATCTCCAGCCTTCTCACGCCTACCTTCAATCCTGATTGGACCATCTCCTAACATTATAATGCGCAATATTGTATTCCCAGCATTGCAGGTATATAGGACAAGGAGCATCAGAACAGCCAAAAAATAAATGTTTTAACTATTAAATATTAACTATTTAAATATTCAGATTTAGATAAAAATTGGAATATATATTTGTTTCAACACTTATTTGGATTTTTAAAAGTTTTTATGTGGAAATTCACTTCCCTCACGTCAGCGTGCCTCGTGAGAACTTGTTTATATATTTTAACGCCAGTGGCATGTTTGTTTGGATTGCGCTACAAAAGCTTTTTTAAGGAAAAGCGGTTCAATCCCCAATAATATTTTTGGGCCCCCGCGATTTGAACCCGTGACTTCTTAAACCGAGGTCAAAGACGTAATCGTATGCTACTGAGATTTCAAACTTCACCAACATGTTTTTTTCAAGGTCAGGTTCAATTTGCAACACTTACGTGACCAGAAATTTTATTTGTTATTAACTCATGCAATTCATTTGTTGTCCTAAAAAGATAATGGATATAACAGTGGATAGTATATGTTTTACCCTTCCTACATAAGGGGAAAAGTTGACTATACCGAGGTAAACAAAAATTTATCATAATTGATATTCATTTCTTTTAATGCTCTTTACTGATGGAATACATTATTGTAAACCCGAACTGAAATAAACTGTAATTCACTTACTGTAATAAAGATCCAGTGCATAGCTACCGGCCTACCGGCTACTTGACAATTTGCTCCTTTAGCAAATTTCCAAGTGTCATTTCTAGCTCTATTTAACTTTATAAGCATAGCAAGTGTCATATTGTGCTTATTTAACATTATCAGCATTGGGCAGGTCATATTTAGCTCTATTTAACTTTCTCAGAATTTCCAAGTATCATATCTAGCTCTATTTCACTTTCTCGGCATTGCTCCTACTTTAAAGATATATTTTTTCGTGCATTAGTACGAATTGCTTACTACTAATAATGTGGTTGAAAACCAACAACAATTATTATGGCTGTGTAATCTATTTTTATTCCACTGAATATGGTTATTATTAAATAATCTCCTTAGCTCCTTTGGAACTCAAACAGTATACCGAAAACTAAAACAAAATAAATAAATGACGGCAAAATTATTTTATGCGTGACGACAGTTAATAGGTTATGAGTGTATGTATTTATATCCTATACATTTATAAAATAAATATGGTGTCTGTCTGTCTGTCGACGTGTATGTTCCGTTTTAACGTATAAATGGAACCAATCGAGCTAAAAATTGTAATGTAGGTAGATAATTTATCTAGGCTACATATAGGCATATTCCGATCTTGGCAATCCCTTAGAGCTCCACTCCAGTCACCCTTAAAGTTACAATTTTATTCTTATGGGCAATAAGTTTAATGGATCAGAAACTGATGTAGTTGCAGCAGGAACCTCAATCAGCTGTTCTTTCGTGAATTCTTTGTGCGAAGCACGGGTAATCAACCAGATATTAATTTATATGATTTAAGTATGTCAACGTCAGGTTTTTTGTTTGGCCAAAAGTAATAATTTTTCACAGACTGGTTAAAGGTGGTGACGAACAATACCAGCTGTATATTAAATGCTCCTTAAGTTTTAAAACACATTGTCACCGACTCAAAGGTATGGCTGCTGTGATTGTTCAACACTATTACGGTCAATGACAATATTGCAGCATTTTTAAGAGGACAATAAAGTTGTAGCTGTGTTGATACCGAAAAATTACCAAGTGGCAGTCCCGTATTATATAGATAACGGCTCCTGCGTCTGCCTGGGATAACACATTTCTCTTTTACTCGCCGTCGCAAAGTGAACACTTTGCAGTTAATTTTTAAGTCCTTTTTTAGCCTGTGTGAAGTAGTTTAAACATCACTTGTATTTTAATTTAATTACGAACACATAAGTGACTAACTAAAGTCTGATATAAATATAGTATAGTATGGTGTATAAAAATGTAAAAAATTGTACTGTGAAATTTGTATTTTGAATATAATAATACCTATATTTATTTTATACAGAATAGTGTAAACTACTCGAGTGTAATGCCACGGATAATTACGAACAATAGAGAAAGATTTAAAGCGTCAAATGAAAACATACGTTTGTCATTTGGCGCCAGTCGTAAGTTGTTTTGGGCTTTAACTGCCACGGACTCCTACCAAATCCTGGCATTTCTTTGCAAGGAATATAACAAATATGTTTTATAAATATGGAACTGAAGTCATAACGTCTTTAATGCGGTATAGATAAGTAAAACATCTCATGTCCTTGATAAAAATAAACACGCTAGGAATTCGGTACAAATGTTGGGTATGCCTTCCTCTTTAACACGCTATCAGTTCCTCATTTTACGGCCTTCATCTAAATAAATGACAGTCAATTTTAACAGGTTTGCGACTTAAATATTAAATATATGGCAAAGAGAAAATGTAGAGTCCAGGATGTATGGTACATAAACATTATTTTGTACTACCAATATTTCTCTAAACATGACTTCTTTACTTATTAATAATTTGAAGATACGGATTGTAATACTAAAGTAGACAATTTTTATCTTTCTCCATTATTTTGATTTTAACACTACTTCAGTCGGTATTCATGGCAATTTTCAATATTTTATGTTAAACCGATTCTGAGCTTATCGTAATAAAACACATCCAGACCAGTAGGGGTGGTTGGGGGTTTCTGGATCAGGAGGAGCACCCCCCCCCCCCCGACAACCATATTGATCTTAATTGGAACAATGGGTTTCCTGGAAGGGTCTAGCGCCATCCAGTCGGGGTAAACAATTCCATGAAATCCTTTTGTTCTCTGTTGTTTTTGAAACTTTCCATCGCGCCGAGTTTGTAACGTCAATCAACTGTCATCCTTCGTCCTTTTCGAATCCTTTCTTCGCTAAAAACATTTTAAGTGACAGGTCAAATTAGGAGAGCAATATAACAATAGAACTTTCCAACCCTCGACTCTCATTATGTTCTTATTCACATTCTCCGACAGAGGGTGAGTTTTTGTGCGGACACCTGCGCATAACAGCTTTATCAGGACTCAAAATTCAGTTTAGTCTGGAGTTTAAAAAAAAAACACTACGAAGAGATGATGTCCAACATTGAGTGGAATCGTGGCATCACCAACACCGAGTTGGAGGAGGCCTGCATCGAGGCATAGTCGTCAATGAATAACGACAATAAGAGGCCACTAGCCAATGAAGATGATGACGATTACCTTGAAAGTGACGAACTCTATAGTAAAAAAGATGACGATGATTGCGCCTTGAACAATTTTCATGTGAAGAGACTATGGCACACTAACAAAAAGTTTAAGAACGCAAATGCACCAAAAATATTCACAACTATCCAAGAAATAGAAGACAAGCTGTTCTCAAAAATGCAAGGAAATATCAGCATGTGGAACCATTGCCCGTTAGACGACTTGGAATGGGAGTACTGGCAAAAGGACATGGAGTACAAAATGGAGTACCCCATAGAACAGGTGGCTATTGACTTATAACTTGAACAGGTGGCATATAACTTGAGGCTATTGAGTATGAGCAGAAGTACATGATGCTTGTCAACTTGTGGTGGAACCAACAAACTGATGAACTTCACCCCGATGAACTCACAACATTTGTCTGCAATAAAAAATAAATATTTTTCCCGTGACCTCCTCCTCCTTCTTCGGATACAAATCGGCTATTTTTAGGGCCTATCAGTCCTTCTCAGGACCACCTTAGCACTTGAAGTTAGGGCCGGAAGAATGGAGGTCCGATATGGACCCACCGTTGAATCATCAACCCTCCCCCCATGACAAAAAATATCTCGGGAGTATAGTTGGTTTTAAAGAAACAATACACCGACAAGTTGAGACCTGTCAAAATATAACAAAAGAACACCTGCGTTTGATTCTAGGAATACAACAATAGAACACCTGCGCAGAATTCCGAGAAAAGAAACAATATACTGACAAGTTGAGACTCGTCGAAATAAAACAAAAGAACACCTGGGTTAGATTCTAGGAATTACAACAATAGAACACCTGCGTCAAATTCCAGGAATTGGAACAATGGTGGACTACTGAGAAAAGACCTTCGGCACCAGTCTGACAGTAACAAACAGAAGTGGATCAAATAATATGCCAATAACACAGAGGTGACCGAATCCCGCACCCCAGTTGTCAGACACCCGCGGTCTTATTCTTGGTCTATACTTCACAGTATGTGGTTGTATGATAGTGTTGCTGTGCTTCCCCGGATTTAATGATCACACCATGTCTTTACTGTTTGACAGCGAAAATAATGCTTGGTTCAAAGGAAAAGAAGTTGCACAAATACTGGGATACTCTAAGTTACGTAAAGATCTTTCAAAGAATGTAATTGAAAAATATGAGAAAACTCAATCGGAAGTAGGTCCACCCCAAAGTTGGGTGGACCTATCCTACAATGATTCTAAGGTTGTTTTCATATGCGAGCTCGCCCTGTACGAATTGATTCCAGGCATCCAATTGCTAAATATCTCAAGTACTGGGTTTTCAAAGAAATCTTGCCTTCCACTAGAAAGTATGGTCAGTATAAACTCAGAACTGAAAACCATCAGTTGCTGCAGACTCTAAATCATTCCTTAAAATGTAACCTTCAAATTATAAATGTTAATCAGCAGCTTGTAACCAATCACACCCATTTAAATGCAGACCGATCAGAATAAAAATCGTGGAGACGGGAGGAAATGAACATAGTCGGCGAATGCCCACCGCTGTGGAAGGAGTTCCAGTTGTAGAGATTATGGAGAGGTTTACCAAAACTTACAGATCTAGTGCCCACAATCTTTTGTGTTTCATGAAACGTGAAGGTAGTTTAATCAGTTGGGACGGTGGCTATTCAGTTTATATAACGGTGAAAACCCCCTATATAAAATATAGTGAATATATTAAATTGTAAAGTAAGTGTGAGTATTCGAGATTACAAATCTCCAGGATGGCATGAAGTGCTCAATGCATTGAAAGCGATGAATGTGCCAAAGGACTATGTAAATAATATATGAGCACTAAAGGTAATAAATGCGGAATATCGAGCAACATTCACCAGAGGATCAGATGACGAAGAAGATGCAAACAGTTACACTGACTCATTACCGAGGACACCGATTATAAATCGACTATGCTCGGCTAGAGGAAAAAGAGCAACATCTACGCCAATACAAGCGACAAGGGAGATTAGTTTTTTAAACAGGCAAACTTTCAAATTAAGAAAAGTAGTAACCATATACAGGGTAGGTTTTCATTATGGAACTTTGTATTACGATCCGAACATACCAGCATCGTATGGCGGTGTAACTCCATTAGTGCGAGCTGTAAAATCAGTTTCAAAACCCAAAGTGATTGAATGGTTACAAACACAGGACACTTACACTTTGCACGAACCGGCACCTAATTCTTTCCTGCGCAATCCGTGCATAGTGTTTGGTCCGTTCGAATTGTGGCAAGTGGACTTGAACGATATGCGTGGCCTCAGTCAACACAATGACGGTGTCAACTACTTAATGACTGTAATATATGTGTTTAACAAACGACTATATGTGAGAGCATTGAAGAGGAAAGAAGGAGCTGAAGTGGCCTAAACTTTCGAGGAGATATTTACTGAAGCGACCGAGACGCCTCACTGTTTACAAACTGACAAAGGCACCGAGTTCACCGGCAGAAATACTAAAGATCTATTCAAAGCGCTCGGCATCACGTACGAGAATACACAGAATCCCGGCGTGAAATTTGTAGTAGTGGAACGTGTAAATCGAACGTTGAAGTCACGCAAGTGGCGTTACCTGACGCATAATAATACATACCGCTACATCGACGTGTTGGACAAACTGGTGCTTGCTTACAACCACAGCGCGCACAAGAGTCTGAGCAAACGCGTACGCCCGATCGATGTGGCTAAAGCTAATAAGGAGCTGGTGTTCTAAGGAGTGTGGCCTGATATGTACCGTAAATTACCGAAGCATCGTAAAGCCAAGTTGAAACCGGACGACACGGTACGCATAAGTAAGGAGGAAGGTATATTCGCCAAAGTTGACGAGGCGAATTGAAGTAACGAGGTGATTGTCGTGCGTTAAGTGCACGATTCGCTCCCCCTGCCAATGTACACGCTGCACGATCTCAAGAACGAAATGTTGGAAGGTAGATTATATGAGCACGAATTGAAAAAAGTAACATTGAGCACAGACTATCTGTTCAAGATCGATAAAATAGTATAAACAAAGGGGAGTGAGCACAGTACGCGTTACCTCGTCAAGTGGAAAGGTTACGGAGAATAATTCAATTCTTGGCTACGAGCGGAGGAAATGTCTAATAGCAATGCATTCTATTTAACGCTGCCCAGAAGCAGTTCGATGGATTATTTTCCAAAAAACACTGTGGCCATTAATACTACACACCTGCCGAGACAAATGCGATTAGAAGGTGAGTGGGAGACGGCTTTGGTAAAAGCGCATAAAAATCCGACGTGCTACGCACCTCATGTTGCGCAGTGGCGGCGGTGGTGGCGGAGGTTGTCGCACAGTCAACAAGAGGCGTACTCCCCAGGTCACGACGCAGTCTCTGACCAAACTTCTCAGAGGACGGACGTGTTCTATTAAGCGGCGATAGCAGAAGAAGAAGTACAGTAAGTCACAGAAACGGAAGACGAAGAATAGGAGTAGGAGCGGTATAGCACGAAAAATAATTGGTGAGAGAAGAGAGTCATATCGGTGAAAGATATTATCGACTAATCACAACACACTAACACCCGCATCATCATCAGCACGTCGTTTCTTCATCAGAAATCTTGCGAATGCTTCAAGACGGAATTGGACTTGTTCTCCCTGCTGCCTAAACAGACCAGTGATGAGAGTTGTAAATGGGTTCAGTATAAACCGATTTATACTCTGACAGACAAATCGCCTATCGAGTTCGTAGAGCCTGGCAACGGTGAATAATACACCGATCTTATGTCACCGACGATGATGAAGCGAAAAAAGTTGGCCCCATCAACAGTTGGCTACATTAGCTATTCAGCCAAGAAGATGTGTGCATGAATCAGAAACTAATCACACCACAAAATAACACTAACGCGTATCGAGCGTATATCGAAACGTTAATGAACTACGGTTATTACGCAAGAAATCCCATTTAACGTGCGGCCTGTGGCATGGGGACGATGCCGGTCATATGTACAATTGTGAAGAAAATAATGGCGGTCTGAAAGTGAGGCAAATAATGACCAATAAAAGTCAAGAAATCGATATAATCAGCCACCTAAACGTGGATATGTGTAATCAAAACAAGTTCCTGTTGAATGGTGTGGAACTGCAATTTAAATTAATCAGATCGAAAGATACTTTCAGCATTATGGCGCATGATCACGAATACAAGGTGCATATCGTTGTTGCGAATCTATGTATACGAAGATGCAAAGTCAGTCCAACTGTGTTGTTGGCACACAGCAAGACGCTATAGACCGGCACGGCTAAATACCCAATCACCACGGTGGAGTTGAAAACATTCACACTGCTGATCGGAATAAGGAACGAGAGACTGGATAGTTTGTTTCTAGGTCAACTGCCGAAACGCATCATTGTGGGATTGGTCACCAACGCCTCGTACAACGGAGATTTAAAAAAGGCACCATACAATTGTCAACATTTCAAAACCAACTTCTTCTCGTTATACGTGAACGGTGAAAAAGTGCAATCGAAATTGCTGTAGCCACACTATGAAGATGCAAAGGGCACATACGTAATGGCTTATCACAGTTTGTTCTCAGGCTCCGGCGTGCACTTTAGCGATGAGGGTAATCTCATAAACAGAGAGGATTACGACAATGGATATTGTCTGATGGTTTTTGATCTGCCTCCCGACATATCAGTGAGCGAAACTACTCATTGTAACTTGGTGCGTAACGGAAGCGTACGTATGGAGATCGGTTTCAACATGGCGCTCACAGAGACCGTCAACTGTGTGGTGTATGCCGAATTTGTTAACGTCGTCGAAATTGACTGCCACCGCAATGTGAATGTGTACTTTGGCGTTTAGACCATCAGCATCAGTCTCCAGTCAAAACTCGAACAATATAGATCGTTTATGCAGAGTACCACGTAAAACTTTAGCATCTCCCATTATTTTGGGTTTTCAATATTTCAAGGACAATAACAATGACTACATTCTGGAGGAAGTGTGCGCCTTGGAATTTGTCAGTGGACTGCTGCTTATGCATTATATCACAAAATCACCATTCAGTCGAGATTTTTTCAACATAAGAGAAACTACGTGAAAGCGATTGGCTCACAAAACACTGCCACGGATTGAAATGGGATCAAGGTTATATCTGGTATCATGTGCACGACCGATTTTCCATGTCAAAGGTGCTGAGTAAAAAGAATATTTACGATGCAATTTTATCACGGATCACTGCAATACTAATGCCATAGATATCAACAATATTGGTTGCGATTCAATATCATCAATCAAAAATCCACTATAAAAAAACACAGTGCGATGTCACCATCACAATACAGCTCACATACGTTGTGCTCTAACCAATTGTATCACATTACACGGTTGGTTACATCTAAGTACAAATATCGATGATGATGAAGTGAGTGATACCAGGTTCCTGCTACTACTAGTACTACATCTGCTACTGACGGTATCGATACAGTAGAATGAATACCATAGAGATACAAAAGTGTATGTCTAAACTGTCTGTACAGAATGTTGGTGTCCACGCTGCGGATCAATTACCACATTATATCGCATCATCTACTGCTATGATTGTAAATACCGATCCACACAATGAAGATGGCACTCACTGGGTTTATTTATACATTAACAAAGGAGGAGGAATAGTTGAATCTGTAACGACAGCACCGGTGCCTACAGCGCCCATTCGTAATCGTAATCGCCAACCGTACCAGTGATCCTATGGCCCGTATTTGAATGTCATAGTGCGCCGTTTGCCATCCTAACGTCAACGTTGCTATCAATAGTGTGCACCTCCCGAGGTTTCATAAGTTCGGCGACGCGGTCACCTATCAGGCCAACTACCCCACCTGTATCCACCAAGGCCCGAAACGTTTGATCAAAAAGTCATACACCAATGTAAGGCCAGGTATCGACGGCGGCCCAATCGTGATTAGTCGCGACAGAGAATTTGCTTTTTTCTGGAGCCAGGAGCTCCATTCCTCGGAGGATGGCTTCCGGTTTGCCATCGCGGATTTGGTTGCCCCCCTTCGAACCGAATCCTGTACCCGTTTCCCGCCTCGCAGTTACACCTGGCCGTAGAGATGCCCTCAGTTTTACAATAAAAACATTTAAGCGTTCTGTGCTTTGGACAATTTTGAAAAAGATTACTGGTTTTGTCTCAGTTCCAACAAATCCACTCGCTGTTACCACGACTGTTTTTCTCCAGCGCCGTAGCCCCTTGTGCGTTCACTGTGGGGTTAGGCATGGATTTCCCTAGGCACTGGTGTCACAAATCTGCCGGCTGTACAAAAGCGACTCGTTTATGGCCGTGCGAGCGCGGTTCCGCATTCCATTTCGAAGGGTTAGCCTCAACCACCACGTTATCCGACGCGCGATCGTAGCGCTTCTAACCGTGGTGTGCTGTCTCAGGAACTAGCGATATAGCGGGGTGCGGTGGGGGATGGAAAGCGTTCTTGTCACATAGATAAGCTTCGTAATCTTCGGTGTGTCTTATCATCTCGGTCAAGGTCAAACAATCCTGTCGTCGGACCATCAGTTTATAATCCGGATGCATGTTTGAGTAAATCAAGTCAATCGTCTCATGTGCTGAAATTGATCTTCTCCGCCTAGTCAGTGTATTAATCTCCACAACAACATCTTTAAATGATTCTAGGTCGCCCTGGGTACGTTTCCGTATTTCTTCGTCTAAATTACGTCGATAACCCAGTGGCAGAAACTTAATCTCAAAATGGTCCCGAAAATCCCGGTAGTTCACCCACATCTCGGTACCATAGCAACGTAGACCCGGTCTAAAGTTCAGGGAGAGCCTTTAAAATATCGTTTGGAGTTACGGAATACGCCTCAAATAACTCTTCCAGTTGTTCGAGAAAATATATGGGGGTCCTTACGTCCGCCAAAGAGTATATTCCATTTGCGCACAAGGTTGCATATGGAAGGTGCATCGTTAGTTCGCGGGGACCCTTGAGCGGTGCACAAATTTAAGTAGTTAATTACTAAGTCCTGACCGGGGATTACATGAGTCGACGTCGTACTAGGAAATGGGATGGTACCATTAAAATAATAAGTATATGCCATGTTATTTGGTGCGGCATATCCGTACGTCACACATCCGAGCTGGTGTTCCAAATGAGCACCTTCATCGGGCCTCGAGATTTGGGGTCCACATGAGTCCGCATTTGGGGATAAACCTAACATCTCGCGTACGCTTGCCATCTCTTCGACGTCTTTGCTTACGTCAAGTGTGTCTTTACCCGCGGATCCCGGTAACAATAACGTTGGAGCGATATTAAATGTCTGAGGGGGGCTTGATTAGAGGCTGACGGGGGGATCGAACTAAAAGGCGTGCGCCAAAAATCCACAAAATGTTTCCTTAACTCGTTTGTCTTGCCCTCGGTGACAAGATTACATTTTTACATCTCCTTTTGGCATCAGTCTTTTTTAGGCAGATTATAAATCCAACTAACTCTAGGGTCTTCAAGAAGGGTGTGAGGAATGGTGGAAGGTAGCGGCAGCAAAGACACCATTCCAGACGTGGTAGAGGGCGGGGCCGACGACGTGACATCACTGAGGTCGACTCACCAGCCACAGGGGGTGTGGTCGTGGAAGGGGCAGTAATGGCGGCCGCCTTGGTTGTAATTACGTTGTGCGTTGGCTGCTCGGCGGTATATCGAGAGGTAGCTTTAGATTTGTCAGGTGACACAACATACATTATTGAGAAAAACCTAAGCCAAATGCGGCAAAACAAACTCCACGGACTCATTTTCCCTTACTAAAAATTTCCCTATACAGTAAAAAGGGATTTATTTGCCTTTAATAAATTCAACTGGACATTTTAATTGCCTCCCTTATAATACGATAATTAGTTATCTCCAGCACAAAATACAATGGTTTATTTTATTAACACGTTTTACAACAGTGTTCAAACTATATGGTTGGCAATAACGTAATATACTATGTTCAGAGCCAAGCGCTTTAAGGTCACTGTGCTTCGGGCGCCATCTTGTAACGACAGATTTTACAAAAATAAAATTTATTATATTCCCAATTAGGTAACCTGTCTTACAAAGAAAAAAACCAAGATCGATCAGTCTACTATGAATAATCCAGGGACCGCAAAATACTACTCAACCGACAACCACTTAAATAAAATTTTATTCGTACTTAATAAACGAGTTGTCTTGGCTCAGAACATCAAAACATAAAAGATGCCATGGCGGTCCGAAATTATTTATTCATCTTTGCCACTCTTAAAAGGTTTTTGTGGTTGAATTTAGAAAATAAATTATACAAAATAAAATTGCACTTAATGCCAATTGTCTAAGAATTTAATTTAATTAAAGCCAATTCAAAAGTACCGATAAACCGCAATAATTCTATTTATTGGAATTTAGACCTAATTCCCTTCGCCAAGCAATAAAATGAATACTGCTGGCTTCCGGGAGAGATTTATCAAACTAAATTTAAGATAAGAGAAGTAGACGGCAGTAGAGATGTGATAATAATTATATGGAGTTCAGACGACCGGCTAGACTTTGTTTACCACTACAGCCACGATATTTAACACCTGCGTGGCACTCAGTCATGATAACATGTTCCCTACGTGGTTATTTACTACAGCGCTTCACAGATCAAGGACATCTTCGCTGACTCTTTAGACCGAGAAAATAACAAAAAAAAAACAAATCCTTATGTACGTAGACTTCCTGATATCGTCGACAAACAATACTCTTATCACTTAAATTAAGTCAGCATAAATATACCAGTAAGTATTCCTACTTTAACTATTTTATACAGTGACGGTCAGCAGCTCTTCATATCCTCGTTACACCAGGAATAACCTAATTTGTATTCCGGTCCTCGACTACGATGAGCGAATTCGCAACGTGGTCGACCGTTCCGGTAACGTTCGTGGCCGTACCATTTTAAAACTAGATTTAGGTAAATGAAGTAAAACTCAATTAATTAATTTGCTTCTTATTTATTTTAAACTCGTAAACTGTTCTTTTAGGTAGCTACTCAAGCAAAGCGAACTAGCAAGTTAGTAAAATCAAGCAGACAGACAAGACGCAACGTGACATTACGTGCAGGTTCAGGCGTTACGCACCACTGGCGTGGGAGTAATTTAAATTTTGAAAATTAACTACTGAGAACATTAGCCACAAATCTACAGGGAAAAAGCGTACTTAGAATAGCTACACTATTAGGAGTGAACAACTACGTAAATAGCTACGAAATTAGAGAGCGTTAGTAAGCGAACCTGTCGTGGCGTGAGTTACGCAATGACGACGGTTAATTTAATTTAAATAAAATCAAGCAGCAAGCTGAAATCAAATCGTTATAAAACAGCTGTAAGATACTTCTATTTACGTAAAAGGGCCATCAACCTTACCAAAACGAAGACAATACTCGGACATAAGCTGGTTAGCACCAAGTTACGCGCGTCTGTTCAGGGAGCAGGACGGCATGGACTCACGGAACGGCGATCGGGGACGGACTGACTGCTGCTCCTGCCTCAGGTGACGCTGAGGAACCCACAACAGCGCCACTGCCGGCGGCGGAGGGAAGCGGTTTCCTCCAGCTCGCGATTCAGCACGTCTTAACTGATTACCTTGCTTTTGTCTTCGTGATAAGAACAAAGAAGGTTCCGAGCCAATTGTTGCCGACGTATAAAATGTGTTTAACCGAATTTATCTTAAATATAATTAATAATTTAATATTGAATGCGTTTTTGAATTTGATATATCCCTGAATTTGAATTAATATTTCATTAAACTTTTATTATTATCTGTTTTTCAACAAGATATTAACCCCCTCCCCCCCTAAAAAAGGACGTTACAAACTCTTTGACAGCGTCAACCTATTATTGGAGTGGCTCATGAGGTTGGCAGGGGTTTTAGGAATGCTCACTTACTTTTTTATTGAAAGCAATGAACAAGAAAGACTTGCTTTAGCTCCGAGCATATGGTGTGACCTTTTTCACCGGTTGAGTCATCCCCTAGGTGTTGACTCTGACACTATGACTGAACTGGCTGAGAGCCACGGGGTTTGTAATTTCAGTGCTCCCTGTATGTCAACTGCTCCAGTGGATGAATTTTCACCACAAGAACCATGTAGAGTTTGTATGGACAGGAGGCCAACCGTTGTTCTTAGACCGTATGGTCACGTGTTTTGTAGATCATGCGCCTTACGTGTCCACTTGTGTCCTGTGTGCAGGGTTATGATCCATGGTCGTCAACAGTTATTTTTTTAAATAATATTAAATTTGAAGTATTTTAGTTGTTTTAGATTGTTTTTCAAAAACTTATTCGTTATTATCGACCTTGTGACCTTAGAATAGATGGTACAGCCCAATATGATAACAATAGTGAGTACTCATTAAACCTTCCCGCATCTTTAATCACTTCATTACGTAACCAACCTCTTGACCCCGGATGAGATATCGGTTTACAAAGTACAACAGTGGAGGGGGAGATGGCGATATAGCTGCGGATACCTACATCAGGCTTCAGTGTGATCCACAGCTTCAGCCTGTTCAGTCCTGATCCTTCCGCCACTTCAGATGCTGGTCTTTCTGCTCTTCATACCTGCTCCACGAAGATCTTTAAAACGGTAAGTGAAAATATATTTAGTAATTATGCATGATTCATATTTTGGGTGCTCATTAACACTCTTAGTATTACATATTCTGGGTACTTATTAACGCTTCTAAAACTGTATTGGAATAATGGTATCTTAATATTTATACAGTTGTGCTTCCTTCTGTGCTTTCTTAATTTGTGTGTGTGTGTGTGTGTGTGTGTGTGTGTGTGTGTGTGTGTGTGTGTGTGTGTGTGTTTGTGTGTGTGTGTGTGTGTATTAATATTTAGAGTGATTCGTTTTAAATTTGGTTTGTTTTTTGCTTACAGATAATGTCCCTGGACGCCAAACTTGCCACTCTCATTAAGAGTCCCGAGACGGTCCAACTCAGGGATCTCGTCGGTCGTACTGAGGCGCCAGTCGTCGGGGTTCGCAGAGTCGCAACACGCTTCGGGAAGATGGCTGTCGTCCTAGACATCCAGGGTGACAGTGGCATCATAAATTTTGTATTCCTGCCCAACAAATCCAACGCCTTGGAGGACATCGACCTTGAGACGATCGCCCGGGACGGATACAAGCTGCATGTAACCGGGAGCCAGGGTTCCTTACCAAATATATCAATCTCCAAATGTGTTAATCTTTAAGGGAAGAAATATCAAATAAACCGCTATGTAGTACCCACTATGTAAACTGTTTTCATTTATCCTATTTAGTTTTGACGTAGTCACTTAGTTTGACATTAGATGAGTGTGGTAATTGACTAACGGAATTTTCCTATTTTCTCAAGGAATATTTAAAAGTCTCTATTTTAGGAAGTCACAATATGACGGAATAGTAGTACTATTATTAAACAGCGTGGTGGCTAAATGGTTAGCGCGACAGGCACGCCAACAAAAAGAACAGAGTTCTAAACCCTACGCCGCCACTGAATTTTTACTAGATTTCAGTATGGTGGCACAGTAATATGGAAACAGTATCAAAATCTTGAAAAGTGTGACTTTCAGACGTAATATAGGTTGGCAATGTTAGCCAGAAATACAGTGTAGTTTTATATTCATACATAACTTTGGTTGATAACAGTAAGCTGTCATCTTGAAAGTGAGGTTAGAACATGTGGTCAACGGTGAAATTTGAATTTCCCACCACATGGAACGTCACAAACACGTGTTGGAAGGTTAGGTTAGTACACGTGGTCAGAAGTGGGGTTAGGAGTCACAATCTTGAATCACATGGTAAAAAAAAGTTTCCCGCCACGTGGGTGCCGCCATCTTGGAAAAAGCGCGGGAAAAAACACGTGGTCGAAAGTGAGGTTAGAACACGTGGTCGTCCATGTGGGCACCGCCATCTTGGAAAAACACGTGATACAATGTTAGGTTAACACACGTGGTCAAAAGTGAGGTTAGAACACGTGGTCGTCCACGTGGGCGCCGCCATCTTGGAAAAGCACGGGAAAAAACACGTGATCAAAAGTGAGGTTAGAACACGTGGTCATCCATGTGGGTGCCACCATCTTGGTGACGTCATTGGTCACGTGACTTGATCTATCCTCTCAGAGGGTCTACTATTACAAAATGATCGAAGCAAAAATTAGTGCTCTACGTCAGTTAGGTGTCACTGTATTACCATTTTACGAAAAGCCTAACTAAATCCAACATGGCGGAAGCTTTTTACAAAATGGTGACTTACCGCCACTCCGATTTTTGCCGATATTTAGTATTATATTGAGGACACTTTTTCTCACATAATGGAATAACTTTCATTTCTATTACCGTTAGTTTGAGGGTTGACCCATTTTACCCCTAAAAAGACTGGCCTATTAAGCACACCGTTGAATAGGCACTCCCTATACTCGTTTGAGGTGAGTTTGTTTTTAACAACTCCTCTGGCGACTCCCTTGGCGCGCTTCACTGTCATGACCCGCAGCTCGTCATCTTCACTCCTGTCCTCGAACTTGACGATATCGAAATAAAGATTCGAGCGAAGACCGAGGTGCTCGAGCAGTGGAAGTCCGTTTGCTTCATCCTTAAACTTGCCGATGACTTTAGTGTTGACGGGGCTGTAGCAGGGGTGGTTCAGGGGGTAAGCACTGGTGTCAAAATCATCCACATGCTCCAACATGTCCCAATGAACATCGTTTGTCTCGATGTCAAACACGAAGCTGCCAGTGTCCATGTAGTCCACCTTCAGCCGATCACCGTAGTGGTTCTTCATTTTGCAAAGGAAGTCGTACATCAGCCACTTGCTCAGATCGAGGACACACATTCCGACGTAGTGCGGTTTGTCCAGGACGATGTTGAATTTCGACATATGGAATAGGGCGACGTCATCTGTGAAGTAGGTTCGGTGCAGGAAGTTTGACTTGGCCACATACTTCCCAAACATCACTGGCGTACACACCGGTTCAACATTCATTCGCTTGCAAACATTCTTAATCGTCTTACCGAAGACCACAATATTCATGAGATTGAAAAAGTCTTGCTCAAACTTGATCTTGGACTCAGGATGTAACGTTCTAACCACCGTCTCTTCAGGACATCAATCCTCAGGGCGAAATCCATCAAGATTGCTCTTGGCGTATCGGGTGATTGCCTGGAAAATACCTCCTCTGACGCTATAGACCGGCACGGCTAAATATCCAATCACCACGGTGGAGTTGAAAACATTCACACTGCTGATCGGAATAAGGAACGAGAGACTGGATAGTTTGTTTCTAGGTCAACTGCCGAAACGCATCATTGTGGGATTGGTCACCAACGCCTCGTACAACGGAGATTTAAAAAAGGCACCATACAATTGTCAACATTTCAAAACCAACTTCTTCTCGTTATACGTGAACGGTGAAAAAGTGCAATCGAAATTGCTGTAGCCACACTATGAAGATGCAAAGGGCACATACGTAATGGTTTATCACAGTTTGTTCTCAGGCTCCGGCGTGCACTTTAGCGATGAGGGTAATCTCATAAACAGAGAGGATTACGACAATGGATATTGTCTGATGGTTTTTGATCTGCCTCCCGACATATCAGTGAGCGAAACTACTCATTGTAACTTGGTGCGTAACGGAAGCGTACGTATGGCGATCGGTTTCAACATGGCGCTCACAGAGACCGTCAACTGTGTGGTGTATGCCGAATTTGTTAACGTCGTCGAAATTGACTGCCACCGCAATGTGAATGTGTACTTTGGCGTTTAGACCATCAGCATCAGTCTCCAGTCAAAACTCGAACAATATAGATCGTTTATGCAGAGTACCACGTAAAAATTTAGCATCTCCCATTATTTTGGGTTTTCAATATTTCAAAGACAATAACAATGACTACATTCTGGAGGAAGTGTGCGCCTTGGAATTTGTCAGTGGACTGCTGCTTATGCATTATATCACAAAATCACCATTCAGTCGAGATTTTTTCAACATAAGAGAAACTACGTGAAAGCGATTGGCTCACAAAACACTGCCACGGATTGAAATGGGATCAAGGTTATATCTGGTATCATGTGCACGACCGATTTTCCATGTCAAAGGTGCTGAGTAAAAAGAATATTTACGATGCAATTTTATCACGGATCACTGCAATACTAATGCCATAGATATCAACAATATTGGTTGCGATTCAATATCATCAATCAACAATCCACTATAAAAAACACAGTGCGATGTCACCATCACAATACAGCTCACATACGTTGTGCTCTAACCAATTGTATCACATTACACGGTTGGTTACATCTAAGTACAAATATCGATGATGATGAAGTGAGTGATACCAGGTTACTGCTACTACTAGTACTACATCTGCTACTGACGGTATCGATACAGTAGAATGAATACCATAGAGATACAAAAGTGTATGTCTAAACTGTCTGTACAGAATGTTGGTGTCCACGCTGCGGATCAATTACCACATTATATCGCATCATCTACTGCTATGATTGTAAATACTGATCCACACAATGAAGATGGCACTCACTGGGTTTATTTATACATTAACAAAGGAGGAGGAATAGTTGAATCTGTAACGACAGCACCGGTGCCTACAGCGCCCATTCGTAATCGTAATCGCCAACCGTACCAGTGATCCTATGGCCCGTATTTGAATGTCATAGTGCGCCGTTTGCCATCCTAACGTCAACGTTGCTATCAATAGTGTGCACCTCCCGAGGTTTCATAAGTTCGGCGACGCGGTCACCTATCAGGCCAACTACCCCACCTGTATCCACCAAGGCCCGAAACGTTTGATCAAAAAGTCATACACCAATGTAAGGCCAGGTATCGACGGCGGCCCAATCGTGATTAGTCGCGACAGAGAATTTGCTTTTTTCTGGAGCCAGGAGCTCCATTCCTCGGAGGATGGCTTCCGGTTTGCCATCGCGGATTTGGTTGCCCCCCTTCGAACCGAATCCTGTACCCGTTTCCCGCCTCGCAGTTACACCTGGCCGTAGAGATGCCCTCAGTTTTACAATAAAAACATTTAAGCGTTCTGTGCTTTGGACAATTTTGAAAAAGATTACTGGTTTTGTCTCAGTTCCAACAAATCCACTCGCTGTTACCACGACTGTTTTTCTCCAGCGCCGTAGCCCCTTGTGCGTTCACTGTGGGGTTAGGCATGGATTTCCCTAGGCACTGGTGTCACAAATCTGCCGGCTGTACAAAAGCGACTCGTTTATGGCCGTGCGAGCGCGGTTCCGCATTCCATTTCGAAGGGTTAGCCTCAACCACCACGTTATCCGACGCGCGATCGTAGCGCTTCTAACCGTGGTGTGCTGTCTCAGGAACTAGCGATATAGCGGGGTGCGGTGGGGGATGGAAAGCGTTCTTGTCACATAGATAAGCTTCGTAATCTTCGGTGTGTCTTATCATCTCGGTCAAGGTCAAACAATCCTGTCGTCGGACCATCAGTTTATAATCCGGATGCATGTTTGAGTAAATCAAGTCAATCGTCTCATGTGCTGAAATTGATCTTCTCCGCCTAGTCAGTGTATTAATCTCCACAACAACATCTTTAAATGATTCTAGGTCGCCCTGGGTACGTTTCCGTATTTCTTCGTCTAAATTACGTCGATAACCCAGTGGCAGAAACTTAATCTCAAAATGGTCCCGAAAATCCCGGTAGTTCACCCACATCTCGGTACCATAGCAACGTAGACCCGGTCTAAAGTTCAGGGAGAGCCTTTAAAATATCGTTTGGAGTTACGGAATACGCCTCAAATAACTCTTCCAGTTGTTCGAGAAAATATATGGGGGTCCTTACGTCCGCCAAAGAGTATATTCCATTTGCGCACAAGGTTGCATATGGAAGGTGCATCGTTAGTTCGCGGGGACCCTTGAGCGGTGCACAAATTTAAGTAGTTAATTACTAAGTCCTGACCGGGGATTACATGAGTCGACGTCGTACTAGGAAATGGGATGGTACCATTAAAATAATAAGTATATGCCATGTTATTTGGTGCGGCATATCCGTACGTCACACATCCGAGCTGGTGTTCCAAATGAGCACCTTCATCGGGCCTCGAGATTTGGGGTCCACATGAGTCCGCATTTGGGGATAAACCTAACATCTCGCGTACGCTTGCCATCTCTTCGACGTCTTTGCTTACGTCAAGTGTGTCTTTACCCGCGGATCCCGGTAACAATAACGTTGGAGCGATATTAAATGTCTGAGGGGGGCTTGATTAGAGGCTGACGGGGGGATCGAACTAAAAGGCGTGCGCCAAAAATCCACAAAATGTTTCCTTAACTCGTTTGTCTTGCCCTCGGTGACAAGATTACATTTTTACATCTCCTTTTGGCATCAGTCTTTTTTAGGCAGATTATAAATCCAACTAACTCTAGGGTCTTCAAGAAGGGTGTGAGGAATGGTGGAAGGTAGCGGCAGCAAAGACACCATTCCAGACGTGGTAGAGGGCGGGGCCGACGACGTGACATCACTGAGGTCGACTCACCAGCCACAGGGGGTGTGGTCGTGGAAGGGGCAGTAATGGCGGCCGCCTTGGTTGTAATTACGTTGTGCGTTGGCTGCTCGGCGGTATATCGAGAGGTAGCTTTAGATTTGTCAGGTGACACAACATACATTATTGAGAAAAACCTAAGCCAAACGCGGCAAAACAAACTCCACGGACTCATTTTCCCTTACTAAAAATTTCCCTATACAGTAAAAAGGGATTTATTTGCCTTTAATAAATTCAACTGGACATTTTAATTGCCTCCCTTATAATACGATAATTAGTTATCTCCAGCACAAAATACAATGGTTTATTTTATTAACACGTTTTACAACAGTGTTCAAACTATATGGTTGGCAATAACGTAATATACTATGTTCAGAGCCAAGCGCTTTAGGGTCACTGTGCTTCGGGCGCCATCTTGTAACGACAGATTTTACAAAAATAAAATTTATTATATTCCCAATTAGGTAACCTGTCTTACAAAGAAAAAAACCAAGATCGATCAGTCTACTATGAATAATCCAGGGACCGCAAAATACTACTCAACCGACAACCACTTAAATAAAATTGTATTCGTACTTAATAAACGAGTTGTCTTGGCTCAGAACATCAAAACATAAAAGATGCCATGGCGGTCCGAAATTATTTATTCATCTTTGCCACTCTTAAAAGGTTTTTGTGGTTGAATTTAGAAAATAAATTATACAAAATAAAATTGCACTTAATGCCAATTGTCTAAGAATTTAATTTAATTAAAGCCAATTCAAAAGTACCGATAAACCGCAATAATTCTATTTATTGGAATTTAGACCTAATTCCCTTCGCCAAGCAATAAAATGAATACTGCTGGCTTCCGGGAGAGATTTATCAAACTAAATTTAAGATAAGAGAAGTAGACGGCAGTAGAGATGTGATAATAATTATATGGAGTTCAGACGACCGGCTAGACTTTGTTTACCACTACAGCCACGATATTTAACACCTGCGTGGCACTCAGTCATGATAACATGTTCCCTACGTGCTTATTTACTACAGCGCTTCACAGATCGAGGACATCTTCGCTGACTCTTTAGACCGAGAAAATAACAAAAAAAAAAACAAATCCTTATGTACGTAGACTTCCTGATATCGTCGACAAACAATACTCTTATCACTTAAATTAAGTCAGCATAAATATACCAGTAAGTATTCCTACTTTAACTATTTTATACAGTGACGGTCAGCAGCTCTTCATATCCTCGTTACACCAGGAATAACCTAATTTGTATTCCGGTCCTCGACTACGATGAGCGAATTCGCAACGTGGTCGACCGTTCCGGTAACGTTCGTGGCCGTACCATTTTAAAACTAGATTTAGGTAAATGAAGTAAAACTCAATTAATTAATTTGCTTCTTATTTATTTTAAACTCGTAAACTGTTCTTTTAGGTAGCTACTCAAGCAAAGCGAACTAGCAAGTTAGTAAAATCAAGCAGACAGACAAGACGCAACGTGACATTACGTGCAGGTTCAGGCGTTACGCACCACTGGCGTGGGAGTAATTTAAATTTTGAAAATTAACTACTGAGAACATTAGCCACAAATCTACAGGGAAAAAGCGTACTTAGAATAGCTACACTATTAGGAGTGAACAACTACGTAAATGGCTACGAAATTAGAGAGCGTTAGTAAGCGAACCTGTCGTGGCGTGAGTTACGCAATGACGACGGTTAATTTAATTTAAATAAAATCAAGCAGCAAGCTGAAATCAAATCGTTATAAAACAGCTGTAAGATACTTCTATTTACGTAAAAGGGCCATCAACCTTACCAAAACGAAGACAATACTCGGACATAAGCTGGTTAGCACCAAGTTACGCGCGTCTGTTCAGGGAGCAGGACGGCATGGACTCACGGAACGGCGATCGGGGACGGACTGACTGCTGCTCCTGCCTCAGGTGACGCTGAGGAACCCACAACAGCGCCACTGCCGGCGGCGGAGGGAAGCGGTTTCCTCCAGCTCGCGATTCAGCACGTCTTAACTGATTCCCTTGCTTTTGTCTTCATGATAAGAACAAAGAAGGTTCCGAGCCAATTGTTGCCGACGTATAAAATGTGTTTAACCGAATTTCTCTTAAATATAATTAATAATTTAATATTGAATGCGTTTTTGAATTTGATATATCCCTGAATTTGAATTAATATTTCATTAAACTTTTATTATTATCTGGTTTTCAACAAGATATTAACCCCCTCCCCCCCTAAAAAAGGACGTTACAAACTCTTTGACAGCGTCAACCTATTATTGGAGTGGCTCATGAGGTTGGCAGGGGTTTTAGGAATGCTCACTTACTTTTTTATTGAAAGCAATGAACAAGAAAGACTTGCTTTAGCTCCGAGCATATGGTGTGACCTTTTTCACCGGTTGAGTCATCCCCTAGGTGTTGACTCTGACACTATGACTGAACTGGCTGAGAGCCACGGGGTTTGTAATTTCAGTGCTCCCTGTATGTCAACTGCTCCAGTGGATGAATTTTCACCACAAGAACCATGTAGAGTTTGTATGGACAGGAGGCCAACCGTTATTCTTAGACCGTATGGTCACGTGTTTTGTAGATCATGCGCCTTACGTGTCCACTTGTGTCCTGTGTGCAGGGTTATGATCCATGGTCGTCAACAGTTATTTTTTTAAATAATATTAAATTTGAAGTATTTTAGTTGTTTTAGATTGTTTTTCAAAAACTTATTCGTTATTATCGACCTTGTGACCTTAGAATAGATGGTACAGCCCAATATGATAACAATAGTGAGTACTCATTAAACCTTCCCGCATCTTTAATCACTTCATTACGTAACCAACCTCTTGACCCCGGATGAGATATCGGTTTACAAAGTACAACAGTGGAGGGGGAGATGGCGATATAGCTGCGGATACCTACATCAGGCTTCAGTGTGATCCACAGCTTCAGCCTGTTCAGTCCTGATCCTTCCGCCACTTCAGATGCTGGTCTTTCTGCTCTTCATACCTGCTCCACGAAGATCTTTAAAACGGTAAGTGAAAATATATTTAGTAATTATGCATGATTCATATTTTGGGTGCTCATTAACACTCTTAGTATTACATATTCTGGGTACTTATTAACGCTTCTAAAACTGTATTGGAATAATGGTATCTTAATATTTATACAGTTGTGCTTCCTTCTGTGCTTTCTTAATTTGTGTGTGTGTGTGTGTGTGTGTGTGTGTGTGTGTGTTTGTGTGTGTGTGTGTGTGTGTGTGTGTATTAATATTTAGAGTGATTCGTTTTAAATTTGGTTTGTTTTTTGCTTACAGATAATGTCCCTGGACGCCAAACTTGCCACTCTCATTAAGAGTCCCGAGACGGTCCAACTCAGGGATCTCGTCGGTCGTACTGAGGCGCCAGTCGTCGGGGTTCGCAGAGTCGCAACACGCTTCGGGAAGATGGCTGTCGTCCTAGACATCCAGGGTGACAGTGGCATCATAAATTCTGTATTCCTGCCCAACAAATCCAACGCCTTGGAGGACATCGACCTTGAGACGATCGCCCGGGACGGATACAAGCTGCATGTAACCGGGAGCCAGGGTTCCTTACCAAATATATCAATCTCCAAATGTGTTAATCTTTAAGGGAAGAAATATCAAATAAACCGCTATGTAGTACCCACTATGTAAACTGTTTTCATTTATCCTATTTAGTTTTGACGTAGTCACTTAGTTTGACATTAGATGAGTGTGGTAATTGACTAACGGAATTTTCCTATTTTCTCAAGGAATATTTAAAAGTCTCTATTTTAGGAAGTCACAATATGACGGAATAGTAGTACTATTATTAAACAGCGTGGTGGCTAAATGGTTAGCGCGACAGGCACGCCAACAAAAAGAACAGAGTTCTAAACCCTACGCCGCCGCTGAATTTTTACTAGATTTCAGTATGGTGGCACAGTAATATGGAAACAGTATCAAAATCTTGAAAAGTGTGACTTTCAGACGTAATATAGGTTGGCAATGTTAGCCAGAAATACAGTGTAGTTTTATATTCATACATAACTTTGGTTGATAACAGTAAGCTGTCATCTTGAAAGTGAGGTTAGAACATGTGGTCAACGGTGAAATTTGAATTTCCCAACACATGGAACGTCACAAACACGTGTTGGAAGGTTAGGTTAGTACACGTGGTCAGAAGTGGGGTTAGGAGTCACAATCTTGAATCACATGGTAAAAAAAAGTTTCCCGCCACGTGGGTGCCGCCATCTTGGAAAAAGCGCGGGAAAAAACACGTGGTCGAAAGTGAGGTTAGAACACGTGGTCGTCCATGTGGGCACCGCCATCTTGGAAAAACACGTGATACAATGTTAGGTTAACACACGTGGTCAAAAGTGAGGTTAGAACACGTGGTCGTCCACGTGGGCGCCGCCATCTTGGAAAAGCACGGGAAAAAACACGTGATCAAAAGTGAGGTTAGAACACGTGGTCATCCATGTGGGTGCCACCATCTTGGTGACGTCATTGGTCACGTGACTTGATCTATCCTCTCAGAGGGTCTACTATTACAAAATGATCGAAGCAAAAATTAGTGCTCTACGTCAGTTAGGTGTCACTGTATTACCATTTTACGAAAAGCCTAACTAAATCCAACATGGCGGAAGCTTTTTACAAAATGGTGACTTACCGCCACTCCGATTTTTGCCGATATTTAGTATTATATTGAGGACACTTTTTCTCACATAATGGAATAACTTTCATTTCTATTACCGTTAGTTTGAGGGTTGACCCATTTTACCCCTAAAAAGACTGGCCTATTAAGCACACCGTTGAATAGGCACTCCCTATACTCGTTAGAGGTGAGTTTGTTTTTAACAACTCCTCTGGCGACTCCCTTGGCGCGCTTCACTGTCATGACCCGCAGCTCGTCATCTTCACTCCTGTCCTCGAACTTGACGATATCGAAATAAAGATTCGAGCGAAGACCGAGGTGCTCGAGCAGTGGAAGTCCGTTTGCTTCATCCTTAAACTTGCCGATGACTTTAGTGTTGACGGGGCTGTAGCAGGGGTGGTTCAGGGGGTAAGCACTGGTGTCAAAATCATCCACATGCTCCAACATGTCCCAATGAACATCGTTTGTCTCGATGTCAAACACGAAGCTGTCAGTGTCCATGTAGTCCACCTTCAGCCGATCACCGTAGTGGTTCTTCATTTTGCAAAGGAAGTCGTACATCAGCCACTTGCTCAGATCGAGGACACACATTCCGACGTAGTGCGGTTTGTCCAGGACGATGTTGAATTTCGACATATGGAATAGGGCGACGTCATCTGTGAAGTAGGTTCGGTGCAGGAAGTTTGACTTGGCCACATACTTCCCAAACATCACTGGCGTACACACCGGTTCAACATTCATTCGCTTGCAAACATTCTTAATCGTCTTACCGAAGACCACAATATTCATGAGATTGAAAAAGTCTTGCTCAAACTTGATCTTGGACTCAGGATGTAACGTTCTAACCACCGTCTCTTCAGGACGTCAATCCTCAGGGCGAAATCCATCAAGATTGCTCTTGGCGTATCGGGTGATTGCCTGGAAAATACCTCCTCTGAAGCCACGGAGCTCAATGAAGAGCTAGAAGTCAAAGTCTTGAATCGTATGGAGCTCCACTCCGCAGGTCCGCAGCATGACATCCCAGCCGTATGATGCTAAAGTGTAGTAATGTGCAGGGTTTAGTCCGTATTCGATCATGGACGTGTCCCTGAAGCGTTCAAAAACGTCCGTCAACAGCGCTATGTCACAACGCAGGTACTTGTCGGCGTAGTCCTTGAGGTTCCTACAACCGAAGGCTGCCCACATTTTACGAGCATGCTCGTAGTCTGCAACCTCAATGTCCTTCAGGGTCATGTCGTTGCGAAAATCTTGTTGCAACGGCACCTCCGTAGTATCTTCCAACACGGCGTACGATATTACTAAGTATTACGGGAACACGCCTTTCTTAAGAAATAAATTAAAGAGTTGGTCTTCGGGGAATCTCTTCCTCTTCTCCGAAAGTTGAGCTGGTGGAAGTCCGGTTGGGAGGCTGGCAAGGCTCAAAGCCAGGAACCTATAGGTGTTGAGGAACCTGACGCTGAATCCAGGCTGTCTTTTTCCACACCCTGGCATTGTAGCTGGTTCTGCTGCTCGGTAGAACATGAACCGCTTCATAAAACCGTTGTACCACTCATCCGTGTGGGCTAACACCTCAAAATCACCAGGGTCAATCGCCAACTCGCGCACTATGATGTGGGCGTCGTAGTTGGAGAGGTTGTGGAAGTAGCAGTTGAATACTAGCTGCTCCCTGTAGCGAAGGTTACATGATCGGTGCACCACTTATCGAAACTCGTAGGGAGGTGCGTGGTTGTGACCAAGAACCTAAGGATCTTCGTGCGAAAAATTCGCTCCGCAGAGGTAGCAATTCGTTTTTGAGTTGTACTGCATCATCTCCACTGGGGTTAGGACCGGGCAAAGATTTCTCGCTGCATACAAGAAGTCCCACAACCTCTCGACGTCAGTTTTCAGCATCTCCATGAAGGTCGATTACGCATCATCTCCGTAAACTCGAGGCTCAAATTCCTCCAGACCATACGAGTCGATTATTTGATATGCGAAGGCGTATGGGAAGTAAAAATGGGTAGATACTCCACCGTGCGGCTCATCGACTTGTTCTTCCATCTCCGCAGATGGCAGTAGAGCAAACTCAATGTCCGCGTTCATGGTGAATCGCTCGCGTCGCGTAAACTCAGGATTGCTGAACTTTATAGCCATCTTCTTTGGTGTATCCATGCGGATAAGATCCGAAGGGGAGCAGTATTGCCTGTGCTCCTCCAGACGCTGAGCACCCGTCGGATTAAGCTTGTTCAGTCGGTTGTCGAAGTGCATGAAGCACCGCTTACAGATGAATACCCTGCCCTTATGTGCTGTGAGTTGGGGACGGATCAGTCGGCCAAGGTCTTTGATGTAGTTGTAATGACTATCATCATCCATTGTCAAGTACAAAAGGTCACAATGGTCTTCACGCTCCTGCCTGCAGATCTTCAAGGGAAATATGGTGTTCTGGTACTTGGGCTGGCCGTTAGGTTTCCTCCCCATGTGCGTGTGATCAATACCAGAGACGTTGATGCTGTTGTTGTTAATTCGCTCAAACGTCTTGATACTCTTCAGAGCAACGGGAAACCGTTGGCTGGACCAATCGTAGTGGGCCAAGATGGCATTGGCATTGTAGACCGGTCCAATTGTATTGAGCGATGATGTCATGGCTGTACGCCGCCTGTCAAACCGGAAGGTCTTGAACCAACTTGCTCAGGAAGGAGTATATAAAACAACGGTCATGGTCATTCTACACGTTGATGACTGCGTGGGTGTTCTCTACAGTCGTCGGCAGTGGGATCCATGCACGTCCATCTTCACATAACGGGAGGTATCGGTTAAAGCGGACCTCCAAATCACGCACGTGCATGTATGACTAACCTGATCCAATCTGCGCACACTGATTCTTCTACTGATGAGCTCCGTAAAAGCATCGGAGATGTATTTTTCCAGTTCAGAGGTTTTAGACAGTGGGACGTTCATCGTCTTGAACGTTTGCATCCATGTTGCGGTTCCAAAAACGTTGACGAAATTACACTCTGAGACCAAATTGGTCTTGATGTTGTGGTGAGCCAACAAGGCGTTCATCAACAACTCCATGAGAGTGTCAAACAGTAACACCATCACTTCCCCGATTTTGACAAGGTTCTCCATTGGTAGCTGTAGTCGGTAAGTTAGTAATCGATAGAGGAACCCCCGCTGAACTAGCTTGAATAACGGATGAGCGGTTTGGTCGTCATCCACCATCATCTCATTATTTGCAGGTTGAGATCTGTGCTGGGGCCTGGTTGCGTTTCGGCGTTGGGTCCTTGCTGAGGCTCTTGCTCGGTACTGGGTCCTGGTTAAGGCTAATCCAACACCAAAGGAGAACGGTTCTGAATGAGTTCCCTCATGATTGGGCAGCTGAGACGCTCATGTAGGTCCTTGTTGAACCACTGATTAAACTCCTGTCCACAATACGCACAAGGGAAACTACACATATCACCGACACTGTAAACATTTACGGTGTGTCACCGTGGATTGTCTAACCGTTTGAACTCGGTGCCGCACACGTCGCATTGGAAGCGTTGAACTCTGCCTTGGACGGTGTCCATATGCCGTTGAAGGTTGACTGCTTAGCGGAAACGATGGTCGCATTCTTGACATGTGTGGCAGTCAGGACCCGGACCTTCATTTGAGGATGAAAATAAAAACCAATTAGGATAAATGAAGATAATATTTCTCTCTCTCTCTCGCCAATCACATTTCAAAATGAAGTTGTTAAATAAAACTATCAATTTTTTAAAAGCGAATGTAATCTTCTTCTTCTTCCTTCTCCTCTATATTCCGCTGGTTAAATATAGGTAAGCATTCTTCTTCTTCTTCCGGTACTTAGTTAAAAAATTATAAAACTAAATCGTTTCAACGAAAAAAGTTCTTTTAATGTAGATTCTCACCTTCATCGGAGCTGGGGTTGTCGTCGGCGGTTGTCTGCAATGGCGCATACACCTCCTGAGGTGGAGTGACTTGGTGGCTCGCTTCCATGTGACACTCTAAAACGTCCTAGTCCGTGAATGTGGCGCGACAAAGACAACATGCCTCTTCTCCATGTGCAATCGCACAAAACGATTAAATTTATTTTTATTTTATTTAATTTTAAAGCAGGAGGGGGTTAGGGGAGGAAAGGGTTAGAGGGTGGGGGTGGGGGGTTCAACTACATTTCTCTGTGAAAATGAAAGTATATTCTCTCTCGTTCCCAGTTTATACATATGGGAAAGGCTAATTACATAAACAAGACATTAATTTAGAAAACTTGTCTCACTCTCTGTTTACGCATATGTGAAAGAATATTTTTATTTCTAGCTAAATCATAAAACATCTCTATTTTACTGCTTTTGATTGAAAAAGAAAATCAAATTTAAGTCTTGTTTAATCAATATTACTACAAACACGCACCTTGCTGTGGTGGACGTCTATCACCGTGGACACTTGCAACGTGCCCCACCAAAGCGCCTCTGCGTGCGTACACACACCCAAAAATGGTGCACTCGTGTGTAGCGTTCATCTCGAATATTGGTTCTCGTTATCACAAACAACACAACACAAACGTTTTAACAATCCAAGATGCTAGCCACTACTCGCAAATAACAATAAATAGCAAACAGCGGAAATCGCGGAGAACAGAGCAGTACTGAACTAACACGTCCGCTCGCTGTGGGATCTCAACACAAACTGGGCTATGTAGCTCTGTGAGTATTGGCCGTAGTACAGGGGATTCTGCGCAGGTTTCTACACAACAACTCACCCTCTGTTGGAGAGTATGAATAAGAACAAAATGATGTCTCGGAATTGTTTACCCCGACTGGATGGCGCTAGAACCTTCCAGGAAACCCATTGATCCTATTAAGTTCAAGCTGGTCGTCTGGTGTGGAGGGGCTGGGGAGGGGGGCTCCTCCTGATCGGTACATTAGACAATAGAGCGAAACAAATTCTTTGTCGGGGGGCGGGAGGGGGGTCCTCCTGATTGGTGCATTAGACAATAGAGCGAAAAAAATTCTTTGTCGGGGGGAGGGGGGCTCCTCCTGATCCAGAAACCCCCAACCACCCCTACTTAGACCTATAGATAGATCACGAAACGAGATGGAACCTATCTTATCTATTAGATTGTTTGACCTGACTTACAGCACAGTAAAGTTTGTTGCTGTTGAAGACCAACCCTGTGTTTTTATTATAACTTAGAGGTTAGCTTAAGTTTGGTAAGTTTAGGTTAGGTTCAGATCACATTGTCACAGTGAATTTAGTCTAAAATTTGTATCAAAATAAGTTTATAGTTTTGAATCACGGATAGTTCAATAACTCTCGACGTTTTCCTTAACTCCAAAGAAAAATTTAGCAATTTTACAATTTAGATAGCTATTAGTAAATAATTTAAAATCAAACCAAAGTTTCAATTTTCAATGAATTTTTGTATGTTCAAGAATGAGTTAGTCCCAACCTTTGTACAACAATCCTAGCTCGTAATATCTTGTTTAGGTGAAACCCTATTTGTTTTCTCTGCTCAAGGTATTTGGTAACTAGTTACTTAATTTATTTAGTTAATATATATTACATTTTCTTGTTTGCGTCAACAGTAGGGGGCAATAGCCGATTCAACCCCAGCACAGAAGTGAGGATGCGAGGAATCACCCCCCCCCCCCTCCCCCCCCCCAGATGACCTTGACCTTGACCCCCAAGGTCACCCCCGAGGGCACGCCCGAGGGCCCCCCCCCCGGATGGCCCGAGGGCACCCCCCCTCCGGATGACCTTGACCTTGACCCCCGAGGTCACCCCCGAGGGCACGCCCGAGGGCACCCCCCCCCCCGTTACGTGACCCATTAACCTAACTTAAACCTGGCACCTGGCGTGAGGATGCGAGGAATCACCCCCCCCCCCCGTCACATGACCCATTAACCTAACTTAAACCTGGCACCTGACGTGAGGATGCGAGGAAGCCCCCCCCCGTCACGTGACCCATTAACCTAACTTAAACCTGGCACCTGGCGTGAGGATGCGAGGAAGCCCCCCCCCCGTCACGTGACCTGGCGGAAACCTAACATAGGCTGGCGAGCACAGGCGTGTGAGGAGGAATGAGGAACACCCCCCCCCCCCCGGTCGTCTGCAGCACTTTTCGTGATGAGGAAAAAACTTTCGAAAATTAATAACTAGCCTATTTACCCACCGATTCCCACGGGACTTTTTCCAGAGTGTAGGCCTATCCCAGAGGAAGCGAATGACGTAAGAACCCCATAGATCCGCCATTAAACAAGGCCGCTATTAATTTTTAAACGCGTTTTCCTTATGGGATCTCAGCTGTTTACCGACCGATTTTGATGAAATTTCACCACATGTCGGGCGACGGCCTAAGTAAACCATCCCTTAAAGAAAATTGAAAATCAACCGTTAAACGGACCCGCTATTAATTTTTAAACGCGTTTTCCTTATGGGATCTCAGCTGTTTACCGACCGATTTTGATGAAATTTCACCACATGTCAGGCGGCAGCCTAAGTAAACCATCCCTTAAAGAAAATTGAGAATCCACCGTTAAACAGGCCACTATTAATTTTTAAACGCGTTTTCCTCATGGGATCTTGGCTGTTTTCCAGACACCTCACGATGGTTCAAAACTAGCAAAGGCGCGGTGAGGATGTAAGTCGTCCCCCCCCCGTGAGCGGCTCCACGGAGTCACGTGTCGAGGCGCGTGCTAGGGCCTACGTGACCGCCTGGGGCTGTTTACTCATCAGCGACCTCCTAGAAGCTTCCAGAGTGTCGTGGATGTTATCCATCATTTTTCTATTTTTTTTATTCTTTAATATATTTATTTTATTCATAAAAGTTATGCTTAACCTACCCTCCATTTACTACAACCCTCGCATATATCGGGGGATTAGCTTCTCGAAGGAGCCAAACTATGACGTTGCGACATGAGACGTGTGTCGCTATTGAACTCACGTCTCCCAGGTCAGCCCTAAGCTGCCGACATTTGTGTGGGGCTAACGGTCTATCCAACCAGAAGTCAATATATAATCTACCGAAGAAGCATCTCGTGTAATAATACACCGTTTGTAGAAACACCTCAGCGTCTATTGAATCTACTTCTGTTATTGTGGAATTGATGTGAAATGGCTTTGTTACGAGGTAGGGCCCGACTGGCTCTGTAACTATCGCAAACAAGTGGAACATGGTGTACCGCTTGTCAGTAATGCTAGAAGGAGACTGGTGAGTAGGACCGAAGCTGTAAACAACTCGGTAGAAACCTCCATGACGTCATCCCCATGCCTACGTACCCCCCCCCCTGACGGAGAGTATAGATACCCGATGTTGCAGATGGCTGTTCCTCGTATGTGTGAGGTCTGTGGACGCGTCTTCGCGAACGTTGGAAACCTGGCTCGTCACGCTACATTCCTCACGATCAAGCACCAGGCATGGTTTTTATGTTAAAAAAGAAACCGCCAGTACTAATGACCTGTTTTCGAGAGAGTAAACGGCTTTAGCCGAGTAAACAGATTCAAGTAGTAAACAAGGGGCTGCCAGCCTCTGTACAGTTCCTCACCCTTGTATTACTGGGCTCAAACTGGCGATCGAGATGAGGAAGAGGTCGCCAGGCCTCTGTACAATTCCTCACTCCTATATTACCGGGCTCAAACTGGTGATCGAGATGAGGAAGAGGTTGCCAGCCCTCTGTGTAATTCCTCACCCTTGTATTACCGGGTTCAAACTGGCGATCAAGATGAGGAAGAAGTCGCCAGCCCTCTGTGCAATTCCTCACCCTTGTATTTACTGAGCTCTGGTAAACTGGTGATCAAGATGAGGAAGAGGTCGCCAGACCTCTGTACAATTCCTCACTCCTATATTACCGGGCTCAAACTGGCGATCGAGATGAGGAAGAGGTCACCAGCCCTCTGTGCAATTCCTCACCCTTGTATTTACTGGGCTCTGGTAAACTGGCGATCAAGATGAGGAAGAGGTCGCCAGGCCTCTGTACAATTCCTCACTCCTATATTACCGGGCTCAAACTGGCGATTGAGATGAGGAAGAGGTCGCCAGTTCCTCACCCTCGTGTTTATCGAGGTAACTAATAGGACTTGATTTCCTGTTCACAGGCGGTGCATCCTCCCCGACGGCATCCACACTCTACCGTGAGGCATCAGGACAGGACCAGCGACATGCTGACTCGACCATGTCGGAATTTCCATATAAGAATATGTAACTATCTAGTTTCAAGGAACCACTGTGCCTTCGCTGGTTTTGAATCGGCTACTGCCCCCTACTTATGAGTAATGGTATGCACTTGTCGGAATTTCCATACAAGAATATGTATCAATCTAGTACCTACATTAAAATAGTTTGTATCTCAAGGAACCACTGTGCCTTCGCTGGTTTTGAATCGGCTACTGCCCCCTACTTATGAGTAATGGTATGCACATGTCGGAATTTCCATACAAGAATATGTACCAATCTAGTATCTACATTAAAATAGTTTGTATCTCAAGGAACCACTGTACCTTCGCTGGTTTTGAATCGGCTACTGCCCCCTACTTATGAGTAATGGTATGCACATGTCGGAACTTCCATACAAGAATATGTACCAATCTAGTATCTACATTAAAATAGTTTGTATCTCAAGGAACCACTGTACCTTCGCTGGTTTTGAATCGGCTACTGCCCCCTACTTATGAGTAATGGTATGCACATGTCGGAATTTCCATACAAGAATATGTAACTATCAAGTATCTACATTAAAATAGTTTGTATCTCAAGGAACCACTGTGCCTTCGCTGGTTTTGAATCGGCTACTGCCCCCTACTTATGAGTAATGGTATGCACATGTCGGAATTTCCATACAAGAATATGTACCAATCTAGTATCTACATTAAAATAGTTTGTATCTCAAGGAACCACTGTGCCTTCGCTGGTTTTGAATCGGCTACTGCCCCCTACTTATGAGTAATGGTATGCACATGTCGGAATTTCCATACAAGAATATGTATCAATCTAGTACCTACATTAAAATAGTTTGTATCTCAAGGAACCACTGTACCTTCGCTGGTTTTGAATCGGCTACTGCCCCCTTCTTATGAGTAATGGTATGCACATGTCGGAATTTCCATACAAGGATATGTACCAATCTAGTATCTACATTAAAATAGTTTGTATCTCAAGGAACCACTGTGCCTTCGCTGGTTTTGAATCGGCTACTGCTCCCCTACTTATGAGTAATGGTATGTACATGTCGGAATTTCCATACAAGAATATGTAACTATCTAGTATCTACATTAAAATAGTTTGTATCTCAAGGAACCACTGTGCCTTCGCTGGTTTTGAATCGGCTACTGCCCCTTACTTATGAGTAATGGTATGCACATGCCGGAATTTCCATACAAGAATATGTAACTATCTAGTACCTACATTAAAATAGTTTATATCTCAAGGAACCACTGTGCCTTCGCTGGTTTTGAATCGGCTACTGTCCTCCTACTTATGAGTAATGGTATGTAATCAATAAAGGGTAATGATCTCTCAGCTCAATCATGACGCAAAATGCATATACAACCCAGTTAACCATTTAATACCTCTAATAAAAAAAATCAGTACCTCGTCTGGAACGGAGGTAGTTGCATTCAATGAGTAACTAGACATTTTCGTGCTCTGGACAAGTACGGTTCACTTTTACCTAGTTAACAAAGCCGAGGATAGATGATATTTATTTTCATCATGAACTTTAAACGCGTTTCATAACAGGCAACATTTTAATTTAAGTTTAATATTTTGTTTGAAAACATTGAGAACAGTGTTTAATCCATGTACTAGAGAAATATAAACACCGCTGAAATTAAAATAACAACTATCCTAATCAATACAAAATAAATGAAGCATCTTAAATTCTCTGAGTATGTAGGTTTGCTACAACGTTAAAAACAAAACATAACCACCTCAAAATGAAATAAATAAAAAAAAAGCCATATTCCTTTATCCTAAATAATACAAAATAAATGAAGCATCTTAAATTCTCTGAGTATGCAGGTTTGCTACAACGGAGGGTATTTGGAAGTTGAATATTTGGATAAAATCTATTTTACCATTAATCGTAAAAAGCCAGAATACATCAAGATTTTAGTTTGAAAAGGTCTTTTAAACTAAACGCAGTTATCGCAGTTCCGAGGTCTCTTAATATCAATTAAATATTGAGAATATCATAACTCCGAGGTTTTACAATTCAAGACTCTGCGCAGTCCTTTAGTAGACGGTACATTAACCTTTAACGGTTTAAAAAAAACGTTAAAAAACAAAACATAACCACCCCAAAATGAAATAAATTTAAAATTTAAATTTAATATTTTGTTTGAAATCATTGAGAACAGTGTTTAATCCATGTACTAGAGAAATATAAACACCGCTGAAATTAAAATAACAACTCGAGGCGTGAACGAAAACAATTAACGAGTGGAAAGTGACTTTGCCCTAGAGGAATGGAATGTCTATTCTCCACCTACAGAAAGTTTCACTTGCCTCAAGGCATTGTCATTACCGTCGCTATGTATAACCCGCGGTTTTCACATTTCCGAGGATAAGTCGCCACCGAAATTAAAGCTATTAACGAATGGAAAGTGACTTTGCCCTAGAGGAATGGAATGTCTATTCTCCACCTACAGAAAGTTTCACTTGCCTTAAGGCATTGTCATTACCGTCGCTATGTATAACCCGCGGTTTTCACATTTCCGAGGATAAGTCGCCACCGAAATTAAAATATAGCTTAATGCGATTTAACATGACAAGAACTATAAACCACTAATTAGCTTTAATAACATGGAATATAACCAAAGCAAATATTAAAGAACTGTGCGCATTGTCTGGAGACTAAACGCTACCAATGTGATCCGTATCGGGTTAAAAAATACACAGAAAACAATAAGAAATATTTAATGACAAACATTAAATAGTAAAAGTATCTAAACCTTTGAATTTTATCATAACCTAGAGCTGCTTTGAAATGAATAAATGTCCCCTCAGATATTTAACATTTAAGAAAAAAACGTAAAACGAAATAACAAACAAACAAAATATTCCAGTGCAAATGTAGGTCCAGTATATTTAATCACGTATTTCATTTTTATATCTTAGCAGTATATAGATGTAGGATTAAAATAAATAGTAGAAATTAGTCTAATTGTCACTTAGAATACAATAAGCGATATTTAACGGTAAACATTAAAACGCAAAAACAAAGTAACGAATAAAATATTATTGCAATCTATATATTACGAACAATCTATATTATGATTATAAAATACACAACACTTAAGCACCTGGCCTATGTGACAGCGTTCATCATATGTACATTATCCATTATGTAATAAATAAGATTAATAAGCAGAAAATTATTAAGAAATTCTTTAACATTCTCTAATATAAACAGAAGGGTTATTGTGTAGTACAATATGTGAAATATAATTTTAATAAATTAACAATAACCAAAAACTTAATGAACAATTAGAACGCTCATTCATTACTGAATAGCAGGTACTGATAAAGTAACAAATAAAATATTATTGTCAATCATATTACTAACAATATATATTATGATTATTACTAACAATATATATTATGATTATAAATACACAACACTTAATCACATAAGTCACAAAGATTAGAAAATCAAAAGGACGACATTTGGGGCAGTCTTTAAATAGTTGGGTAAACTCTTTTGTGGTCTTGTGAAACTTTCCCCTGCCCCAGGGTGTTGCTATTATTATAGACAGTTAGCGCGCACACCCCTTCTGAGAATCAGTCTAGCAGCGAACATCAACCAATAATGTTCACATGCCCTATATGTCGAGCGACCATCTCGCGGTCTGACCATGGACTTCGACATCTCCGGGCGTGCCACGGCATGGGGCGGGACGTCTACAGCTGTCCGGCCTGCGAGACAAAATTTCAGCGGCTAGACACCGCGAAACGACATATTTTTTCATGTCATGGATTAGACGCGGAGCCGGTAATTAGAGCCCCTGCAGTTACTCACACCACCGCCTCCACCACTCCTGCCACCACTCACATCACCGCCTCCGCCGCCCTCACCGCCGTCACTCGCACCACCGCCTCCACCGCCTCCGCCGCCCTCACCGTCACTCACACCCCGCCTCCGCCGCCTCCACCGCCGTCACTCGCGCCACCGCCTCCACAGCCTCCACCGCCCCCACCACCGTCACACGCACCACCGCCTCCGCCGCCCCCTGCCGTCACTCACACCACCGCCTTCGCCACCCCCGCCATCACTTGTACCACCGCCTTCACCACCCCCGCCATCACTTGCTCCACCGCCTCCGCCGTTGTCGCCCCGTTACTGCCCCCGTTGCTGCCTCCGCCGCCCCCGCCAACACTCACACCACCACCTCCGCCGTTGCCGCCCCCGCTGTCCCTCTAGACCGAGTACCCACCGCCCCCACAACGTCCAGCGTGGCATTACAAACAACGTTGCCATTTACGAGGACGGTGGGTACTCAGTATGAAACGATGGATGAGGCCAACGTCGACGCCAACAGTGAGGTGGATTAAAACGTAAGTACCTTCCCCTTTCCTCGCTAATTCTCAATTGGTTTTACTTTTGTTAATTATCATAATTAAAGAAATACATACCTTCGATGTTTAAATTAACTATCAGTTTGAAGCACTTGTTTAGGATAAAGGAATAAGGCTTTTTTATTCCATTTTGAGGTGGTTATGTTTTGTTTTTAACGTTTTTTAAACCGTTAAAGGTTAATGTACCGTCTACTAAAGGACTGCGCAGAGTCTTGAATTGTAAAACCTCGGAGTTATGATATTCTCAATATTTAATTGATATTAAGAGACCTCGGAACTGCGATAACTGCGTTTAGTTTAAAAGACCTTTTCAAACTAAAATCTTGATGTATTCTGGCTTTTTGCGATTAATATAAAATAGAGTTTATCCAAATATTCAACTTCCAAATACCCTCCGTTGTAGCAAACCTACATACTCAGAGAATTTAAGATACTTCATTTATTTTGTATTGTTTAGGATAAAGGAATAAGGCTTTTTATTTATTTCATTTTGAGGTGGTTATGTTTTGTTTTTAACGTTGTAGCAAACCTACATACTCAGAGAATTTAAGATGCTTCATTTATTTTGTATTGATCAGGATAAAGGAATAAAGCTTTTTATTTATTTCATTTTGAGGTGGTTTTGTTTTTAACGTTTTTTAAACCGTTAAAGGTTAATGTACCGTCTACTAAAGGACTGCGCAGAGTCAGCAAGCTGTTGGCTCGGACTGTACCTTTAAATTGTAAAACCTCGGAGTTATGTTATTCTCGAAATTTAATTGATATTAAGAGACCTCGGAACTGTGATAACTGCGTTGTAGCAAACCTGCATACTCAAAGAATTTAAGATGCTTCATTTATTTTGTATTGTTAAGGATAAAGGAATAAGGCTTTTTTATTTATTTCATTTTGAGGTGGTTATGTTTTTAACGTTTTTTAAACCGTTAAAGGTTAATATTCCGCTTACTAAAGGACTGCGCAGGCTTTTTTATTTATTTCATTTTGAGGTGGTTATGTTTTGTTTTTAACGTTGTAGTAAACCTACATACTCAGAGAATTTAAGATGCTTCATTTATTTTGTATTGTTTAGGATAAAGGAATAAGGCTTTTTTATTTATTTCATTTTGAGGTGGTTATGTTTTGTTTTTAACGTTGTAGCAAACCTACATACTCAGAGAATTTAAGATGCTTCATTTATTTTGTATTGATTAGGATAAAGGAATAAAGCTTTTTATTTATTTCATTTTGGGGTGGTTATGTTTTGTTTTTAACGTTTTTAAACCGTTAAAGGTTAATGTACCGTCTACTAAAGGACTGCGCAGAGTTAGCAAGCTGTTGGCTCGGACTGTACCTTTGAATTGTAAAACCTCGGAATTATGATATTCTCAATATTTAATTGATATTAAGAGACCTCGGAACTGCGATAACTGCGTTTAGTTTAAAAGACCTTTTCAAACTAAAATCTTGATGTATTCTGGCTTTTTGCGATTAATATAAAATAGAGTTTATCCAAATATTCAACTTCCAAATACCCTCCGTTGTAGCAAACCTACATACTCAGAGAATTTAAGATACTTCATTTATTTTGTATTGTTTAGGATAAAGGAATAAGGCTTTTTATTTATTTCATTTTGAGGTGGTTATGTTTTGTTTTTAACGTTGTAGCAAACCTACATACTCAGTGAATTTAAGATGCTTCATTTATTTTGTATTGATTAGGATAAAGGAAGAAAGCTTTTTATTTATTTCATTTTGAGGTGGTTTTGTTTTTAACGTTTTTTTTTTTAAACCCTTAAAGGTTAATGTACCGTCTACTAAAGGACTGCGCAGAGTCAGCAAGCTGTTGGCTCGGACTGTACCTTTGAATTGTAAAACCTCGGAGTTATGATATTCTCGAAATTTAATTGATATTAAGAGACCTCGGAACTGTGATAACTGCGTTGTAGCAAACCTACATACTCAAAGAATTTAAGATGCTTCATTTATTTTGTATTGTTAAGGATAAAGGAATAAGGCTTTTTTATTCCATTTTGAGGTGGTTATGTTTTTAACGTTTTTTTTTTTTTTAACCGTTAAAGGTTAATATTCCGCCTACTAAAGGACTGCGCAGGCTTTTTTTTTTATTTATTTCATTTTGAGGTGGTTATGTTTTGTTTTTAACGTTGTAGTAAACCTACATACTCAGAGAATTTAAGATGCTTCATTTATTTTGTATTGATTAGGATAAAGGAATAAAGCTTTTTATTTATTTCATTTTGGGGTGGTTATGTTTTGTTTTTAACGTTTTTAAACCGTTAATGGTTAATGTACCGTCTACTAAAGGACTGTGCAGAGTCAGCAAGCTGTTGGCTCGGACTATACCTTTGAATTGTAAAACCTCGGAGTTATGATATTCTCAATATTTAATTGATATTAAGAGACCTTGGAACTGCGATAACTGCGTTTAGTTTAAAAGACCTTTTCAAACTAAAATCTTGATGTATTCTGGCTTTTTGCGATTAATATAAAATAGAGTTTTTCCAAATATTCAACTTCCAAATACCCTCCGTTGTAGCAAACCTACATACTCAGAGAATTTAAGATACATCATTTATTTTGTATTGTTTAGGATAAAGGAATAAGGCTTTTTTGTTTATTTCATTTTGGGGTGGTTATGTTTTGTTTTTAACGTTTTTAAACCGTTAAAGGTTAATGTACCGTCTACTAAAGGACTGCGCAGAGTCTTGAATTGTAAAACCTCGGAGTTATGATATTCTCAATATTTAATTGATATTAAGAGACCTCGGAACTGCGATAACTGCGTTTAGTTTAAAAGACCTTTTCAAACTAAAATCTTGATTTATTCTGGCTTTTTACGATTAATGGTAAAATAGATTTTATCCAAATATTCAACTTCCAAATACTCTCCGTTGTAGCAAACCTGCATACTCAGAGAATTTAAGATGCTTCATTTATTTTGTATTGTTTAGGATAAAGGAATAAGGCTTTTTTTTATTTATTTCATTTTGAGGTGGTTATGTTTTGTTTTTAACGTTGTAGCAAACCTACATACTCAGAGAATTTAAGATGCTTCATTTATTTTGTATTGATCAGGATAAAGGAATAAAGCTTTTTATTTATTTCATTTTGAGGTGGTTTTGTTTTTAACGTTTTTAAACCGTTAAAGGTTAATGTACCGTCTACTAATGGACTGCGCAGAGTTAGCAAGCTGTTGGCTCGGACTGTACCTTTGAATTGAAAAAACCTCGGAGTTATGATATTCTCGATATTTAATTGATATTAAGAGACCTCAACCCTACCTAGTTATGCCACTAACATTGTTACTTTGTTAATTTTGCTTAATGTGTTTCAGTACCTGCTATTCAGTGATGGCAGCTTTATCTCCCTAGATGAATGAGCGTTCTACTTCTTCATTAAATTTTGGTTATTATTGATAGCTTAGTAAAGTTATATTTCACATGCTGATCATAATATAGATTGTTCATAATATATAGATTGTCAATAATATTTTATTCGTTACTTTTTTTGCGTTTAAATGTTTACCGTTAAATATCACTTATTGTATTCCATTAAATATTTCTTATTGTTTTCTGTGTATTTCCACATATGCCAGGTGCTTAAGTGTTGTGTATTTTATAATCATAATATAGATTGTTCGTAATATATAGATTGCCAAAAATATTTTATTCATTACTTTGTTTTTGCGTTTTAATGTTTACCGTTAAATATCACTTATTGTATTCCATTAAATATTTCTTATTGTTTTCTGTGTATTTCCACATATGCTAGGTGCTTAAGTGTTGTGTATTTTATAATCATAATATAGATTGCCAATAATATTTTATTCGTCACTTTGTTTTTGCGTTTTAATGTTTACCGTTAAATATCACTTATTGTATTCCATTAAATATTTCTTATTGTTTTCTGTGTATTTCCACATATGCTAGGTGCTTAAGTGTTGTGTATTTTATAATCATAATATAGATTGCCAATAATATTTTATTCGTCACTTTGTTTTTGCGTTTTAATGTTTTGTTTGTTATTTCGTTTTACGTTTTTTCTTAAATGTTAAATATCTGAGGGGACATTTATTCATTTCAAAGCAGCTCTAGGTTATGATAAAATTCAAAGGTTTAGATACTTTTTACTATTTAATGTTTGCCATTAAATATTTCTTATTGTTTTCTGTGTATTTTTTAACCCAATACGGATCACATTGGTAGCGTTTAGTCTCCAGACAATGCGCACAGTTCTTTAATATTTTCTTTGGTTATATTCCATGTTATTAAAGCTAATTAGTGGTTTATAGTTCTTGTCATGTTAAATCGCATTAAGCTATATTTTAATTTCGGTGGCGACTTATCCTCAGAAATGTGAAAACCGCGGGTTATACATAGCGACGGTAATGACAATGCCTTGAGGCAAGTGAAACTTTCTGTAGGTGGAGAATAGACATTCCATTCCTCTAGGGCAAAGTCACTTTCCACTCGTTAATTGTTTTCGTTCACGCCTCGAGTTGTTATTTTAATTTCAGCGGTGTTTATATTTCTCTAGTACATGGATTAAACACTGTTCTCAATGATTTCAAACAAAATATTAAATTTAAATTTTAAATTTATTTCATTTTGGGGTGGTTATGTTTTGTTTTTTAACGTTTTTTTTTTTTTAAACCGTTAAAGGTTAATGTACCGTCTACTAAAGGACTGCGCAGAGTCTTGAATTGTAAAACCTCGGAGTTATGATATTCTCAATATTTAATTGATATTAAGAGACCTCGGAACTGCGATAACTGCGTTTAGTTTAAAAGACCTTTTCAAACTAAAATCTTGATGTATTCTGGCTTTTTACGATTAATGGTAAAATAGATTTTATCCAAATATTCAACTTCCAAATACCCTCCGTTGTAACAAACCTGCATACTCAGAGAATTTAAGATGCTTCATTTATTTTGTATTGTTTAGGATAAAGGAATATGGCTTTTTATTATTTATTTCATTTTGAGGTGGTTATGTTTTGTTTTTAACGTTGTAGCAAACCTACATACTCAGAGAATTTAAGATGCTTCATTTATTTTGTATTGATTAGGATAGTTGTTATTTTAATTTCAGCGGTGTTTATATTTCTCTAGTACATGGATTAAACACTGTTCTCAATGTTTTTAAACAAAATATTAAACTTAAATTAAAATGTTGCCTGTTATGAAACGCGTTTAAAGTTCATGATGAAAATAAATATCATCTATCCTCGGCTTTGTTAACTAGGTAAAAGTGAACCGTACTTGTCCAGAGCACGAAAATGTCTAGTTACTCATTGAATGCAACTACCTCCGTTCCAGACGAGGTACTGATTTTTTTTTATTAGAGGTATTAAATGGTTAACTGGGTTTTATATGCATTTTGCGTCATGGTTGAGCTGAGAGATCGTTACCCTTTATTGATTACATACCATTACTCATAAGTAGGAGGACAGTAGCCGATTCAAAACCAGCGAAGGCACAGTGGTTCCTTGAGATATAAACTATTTTAATGTAGGTACTAGATTGGTACATATTCTTGTATGGAAATTCCGACATGTGCATACCATTACTCATAAGTAAGGGGCAGTAGCCGATTCAAAACCAGCGAAGGCACAGTGGTTCCTTGAGATACAAACTATTTTAATGTAGATACTAGATAGTTACATATTCTTGTATGGAAATTCCGACATGTACATACCATTACTCATAAGTAGGGGAGCAGTAGCTGATTCAAAACCAGCGAAGGCACAGTGGTTCCTTGAGATACAAACTATTTTAATGTAGATACTAGATTGGTACATATTCTTGTATGGAAATTCCGACATGTGCATACCATTACTCATAAGAAGGGGGCAGTAGCCGATTCAAAACCAGCGAAGGTACAGTGGTTCCTTGAGATACAAACTATTTTAATGTAGGTACTAGATTGATACAAATTCTTGTATGGAAATTCCGACATGTGCATACCATTACTCATAAGTAGGGGGCAGTAGCCGATTCAAAACCAGCGAAGGCACAGTGGTTCCTTGAGATACAAACTATTTTAATGTAGATACTAGATTGGTACATATTCTTGTATGGAAATTCCGACATGTGCATACCATTACTCATAAGTAGGGGGCAGTAGCCGATTCAAAACCAGCGAAGGCACAGTGGTTCCTTGAGATACAAACTATTTTAATGTAGATACTAGATAGTTACATATTCTTGTATGGAAATTCCGACATGTGCATACCATTACTCATAAGTAGGGGGCAGTAGCCGATTCAAAACCAGCGAAGGTACAGTGGTTCCTTGAGATACAAACTATTTTAATGTAGATACTAGATTGGTACATATTCTTGTATGGAAGTTCCGACATGTGCATACCATTACTCATAAGTAGGGGGCAGTAGCCGATTCAAAACCAGCGAAGGTACAGTGGTTCCTTGAGATACAAACTATTTTAATGTAGATACTAGATTGGTACATATTCTTGTATGGAAGTTCCGACATGTGCATACCATTACTCATAAGTAGGGGGCAGTAGCCGATTCAAAACCAGCGAAGGTACAGTGGTTCCTTGAGATACAAACTATTTTAATCTAGGTACTAGATTGATACATATTCTTGTATAGAAATTCCGACAAGTGCATACCATTACTCATAAGTAGGGGGCAGTAGCCGATTCAAAACCAGCGAAGGCACAGTGGTTCCTTGAAACTAGATAGTTACATATTCTTATATGGAAATTCCGACATGGTCGAGTCAGCATGTCGCTGGCCCTGTCCTTATGCCTCACGGTAGAGTGTGGATGCCGTCGGGGAGGATGCACCGCCTGTGAACAGGAAAACAAGTCCTATTAGTTACCTCGATAAACACGAGGGTGAGGAACTGGCGACCTCTTCCTCATCTCAATCGCCAGTTTGAGCCCGGTAATATAGGAGTGAGGAATTGTACAGAGGCCTGGCGACCTCTTCCTCATCTTGATCGCCAGTTTACCAGAGCCCAGTAAATACAAGGGTGAGGAATTGCACAGAGGGCTGGTGACCTCTTCCTCATCTCGATCGCCAGTTTGAGCCCGGTAATATAGGAGTGAGGAATTGTACAGAGGTCTGGCGACCTCTTCCTCATCTTGATCACCAGTTTACCAGAGCTCAGTAAATACAAGGGTGAGGAATTGCACAGAGGGCTGGCGACTTCTTCCTCATCTTGATCGCCAGTTTGAACCCGGTAATACAAGGGTGAGGAATTACACAGAGGGCTGGCAACCTCTTCCTCATCTCGATCACCAGTTTGAGCCCGGTAATATAGGAGTGAGGAATTGTACAGAGGCCTGGCGACCTCTTCCTCATCTCGATCGCCAGTTTGAGCCCAGTAATACAAGGGTGAGGAACTGTACAGAGGCTGGCAGCCCCTTGTTTACTACTTGAATCTGTTTACTCGGCTAAAGCCGTTTACTCTTCCGAAAACAGGTCATTAGTACTGGCGGTTTCTTTTTTAACATAAAAACCATGCCTGGTGCTTGATCGTGAGGAATGTAGCGTGACGAGCCAGGTTTCCAACGTTCGCGAAGACGCGTCCACAGACCTCACACATACGAGGAACAGCCATCTGCAACATCGGGTATCTATACTCTCCGTCAGGGGGGGGGAGGGGGGGGGGCACGTAGGCATGGGGATGACGTCATGGAGGTTTCTACCGAGTTGTTTACAGCTTCGGTCCTACTCACCAGTCTCCTTCTAGCATTACTGACAAGCGGTACACCATGTTCCACTTGTTTGCGATAGTTACAGAGCCAGTCGGGCCCTACCTCGTAACAAAGCCATTTCACATCAATTCCACAATAACAGAAGTAGATTCAATAGACGCTGAGGTGTTTCTACAAACGGTGTATTATTACACGAGATGCTTCTTCGGTAGATTATATATTGACTTCTGGTTGGATAGACCGTTAGCCCCACACAAATGTCGGCAGCTTAGGGCTGACCTGGGAGACGTGAGTTCAATAGCGACACACGTCTCATGTCGCAACGTCATAGTTTGGCTCCTTCGAGAAGCTAATCCCCCGATATATGCGAGGGTTGTAGTAAATGGAGGGTAGGTTAAGCATAACTTTTATGAATAAAATAAATATATTAAAGAATAAAAAAAAAAGAAAAATGATGGATAACATCCACGACACTCTGGAAGCTTCTAGGAGGTCGCTGATGAGTAAACAGCCCCAGGCGGTCACGTAGGCCCTAGCACGCGCCTCGACACGTGACTCCGTGGAGCCGCTCACGGGGGGGGAGGGGGGGGGACGACTTACATCCTCACCGCGCCTTTGCTAGTTTTGAACCATGGTGAGGTGTCTGGAAAACAGCCAAGATCCCATGAGGAAAACGCGTTTAAAAATTAATAGTGGCCTGTTTAACGGTGGATTCTCAATTTTCTTTAAGGGATGGTTTACTTAGGCTGCCGCCTGACATGTGGTGAAATTTCATCAAAATCGGTCGGTAAACAGCTGAGATCCCATAAGGAAAACGCGTTTAAAAATTAATAGCGGGTCCGTTTAACGGTTGATTTTCAATTTTCTTTAAGGGATGGTTTACTTAGGCCGTCGCCCGACATGTGGTGAAATTTCATCAAAATCGGTCGGTAAACAGCTGAGATCCCATAAGGAAAACGCGTTTAAAAATTAATAGCGGCCTTGTTTAATGGCGGATCTATGGGGTTCTTACGTCATTCGCTTCCTCTGGGATAGGCCTACACTCTGGAAAAAGTCCCGTGGGAATCGGTGGGTAAATAGGCTAGTTATTAATTTTCGAAAGTTTTTTTCCTCATCACGAAAAGTGCTGCAGACGACCGGGGGGGGGGGGGGTTCCTCATTCCTCCTCACACGCCTGTGCTCGCCAGCCTATGTTAGGTTTCCGCCAGGTCACGTGACGGGGGGGGGCTTCCTCGCATCCTCACGCCAGGTGCCAGGTTTAAGTTAGGTTAATGGGTCACGTGACGGGGGGGGGGCTTCCTCGCATCCTCACGTCAGGTGCCAGGTTTAAGTTAGGTTAATGGGTCATGTGACGGGGGGGGGTGATTCCTCGCATCCTCACGCCAGGTGCCAGGTTTAAGTTAGGTTAATGGGTCACGTAACGGGGGGGGGTGCCCTCGGGCGTGCCCTCGGGGGTGACCTCGGGGGTCAAGGTCAAGGTCATCGGGGGGGGGGTGCCCTCGGGCGTGCCCTCGGGGGTGACCTTGGGGGTCAAGGTCAAGGTCATCCGGGGGTGGAGGGGGGGGAGGGGGGGGGTGATTCCTCGCATCCTCACTTCTGTGCTGGGGTTGAATCGGCTATTGCCCCCTACTGTCAACCCTTTAAAAAGTACAATGATTCACTTCGATATTCATAGTGAATCGGTATCAGTTATATTTTTGCAATATACTTTTAAATTGATGCAGCCTTTTAGTCAAAATTCTTTGTGGTATGGAATAAGATTTGATTTTGTGGTAAAATAGAAAAAATAAAAACGTACTTTAATTAGATTGTTAGTATTTTTAAACCAATAAATAAATTGTACATATGTTAATCAACTTAAAACCATTACAAACTGGTATTTCGGACATCATTTTTTAGTTTCGTGATCTTGATTTTTAAAACGTTTTTTGAGACTTTCAATAAAAGTAAAATTATATATGTATATATATTATTCAGAGCTATCCTAGAAGGTCTTTATCACAAACTAATAAACTACAATTATGTAATTTTCTTAGATCGTGTTTCATTGAAATTGAAAACTTTAATAAAATATGTATATCACTCAATGGCAATGTTTTCATCAACAGATGAGATGCCACCTAATTAACAATACACGGTCAAAAAGTCTGGCAATTTGACCATTAAACGTAGCGAAAGACGCTATTATGCACTGCATCTACAGTATGCAAGTCGTCTACGTTTGTGGTCCATATTAAAGGGTCGTCACGACGGAATGCATTGTGTGTTAACCGTTATTTTACGAATAGGCCTAATTGATAAATCCTAACAAAAAAACCTTCCGTGACCCACTGGTGGATAGCGAATTAGTTACTCAATCCCAACAACTTTAAAGGCCAGAATAAAATAAAACCAATTTGCATGATTTCGAAAGTTTTCAAGGGGTAGGACAGACTTATTGACGTGTTTCCCCCTGATATCAAAATATTAGCTGGTCATATGATACATAAACGTTGATTATAACATAGGACATTCCGATGTAAAACGAAGCATAAAACAGTTCTCTCTGACACAAAAGCAAACAATTACGGCCAGAATTACCAAACGCAATTCCAATTAGCCGGTTTTGCCTGCCACGGGCCGAGTGGGAAACTGGCTGGAGGGTATAAGATAAATTCAGTAGAGAGTTTCCAATTAATAGAACGTTTTTCTTTCATAAATTCATATTTTTTATTTCAAGATAGGTTAACATGTCAAGGAAGGTTCCGAACCATCCAGTTGCAGCATTATCACAATTATTATTGGCGGGAATCAAGCCCCGGACCATGCGGACCAAAGCTACGATCAACCACTAGCACCAGGCATCTCATGAAGACTGGAGGTATGCTAATTTAGAGAGAAAATTTGCAACAAGCAAAAGTGTCAGGGTAATATGTCCTGGAGGTTTTCAAAGTACTTATTCCTTATTGAAAGCAGACGGTCCACCGTATTGTGGGTCTGTTGTAAAGGAGTACAATGTACATTTGGCACGGCGACACCTCAGTTTTCTGTTGTCGCAGGTGAAATATGTTCTCTCGAATAAAGCGACGCGTCGGGCGGAGCCATTTATTAAAATGTTAACTGGCTACTACCATGTATCGTAGTATATCTACGAATTTTATTAGTACTGAACGTTTTATAGTGCAGTAGTTTAGTATACGAAATTCGAAAAGGTTAATCAGTTGCATTAAGCACGTAATAGCGTCATACAATCGAAAGCTATTGTAGAGGGTGGAGGAAAATGTACTAACAGTAAATTGTGAGTCCCATAGAACTTCATCGAACTAAATTAGTTCTATTTAACAAGAAGTTACAGACAGTGGCAGCTTTACACTTAACGAATATACTTTTAGGTCTTTAAGTAAAAACTTAATGTATGGGTAGGTTTTACAAATTTTTTATAGGTTTTTGATCAATTTAAATTTCAATCAATTAATTTAATATTATTTGATTTTGAAAGGTGTTATTGTTTTAATATACTGTACTCGTATTTTGCCCCCCTTGGGGTTTTTGGTGATTCGTTTTGGTTCAAACATAATTTTAATCATGGCTATCAAAACACTAATCCTATAATTTTAAAAGTGTTTTTTAATAACTTTTAATCAGATCATATACTTATCTGCCTAAATAAATCTACTTATCATACTTGAAGGAAGTTCGACATGCGACGGTAGACGAGTGGATATGTTTTTTCACGATCATGTGGTCTCGGGTCGAATTCTACTTTTGATGTTTACTTTTTGAGGTCTTAAATTTCTGTTTAATTTGAATTTATTTTGTTTTTACAAATCCATTTATTTATAATTGTGTTGCACAACGAACAGCCACCATACAGTGCTCTGCGGAGTCAGGTTAAGTGAGATAACTATCATTTTGTAGTGATCTGCAGCCTAATTTGTGTTATTTTTACTCTTAAATCTATTTGTCGAATCCAATTTAACATTGTATCCTCAAATCTGTATTCAACTTATATCTGCTTGACTTGGAATTGAGGTGAGCACTTCATTTTTTTGCTTTTGCACCACGAAACAACTATCGAGGTCGGGAGTTCATTCGATAAAACGTACAAGCAGAGAGTTAGTAACATGTTTCGATATCGATCTGATATTGGACCGCCCGTGTAGGCTGTAATGAGCTCACCAAAGCTCATTGTTGTGTAGTTTACCTTTGGTTAACGAACTAAAGTAGTTGAATTTGATTTAAACTTGTGTTAACTGAGGAATGCAATTGAGCGAAGCGAAACCCAAAGGGGGGTTTGGGGGCGAAGCCTGCAACGGCGATAAGCCTAGTACAAGTATTTAACTTATAATCGATGGACGGTATTGTGATATCAGTTTTTTACGTGCCACCTTAATTTTCTCACAAGTTTAAGTGTTTTATAAATTCTGTTACGCATTAAAAAATGTTTAGCCTTTAAAAATTAAATAATAATATTATGAGTAGGGGTGTTTGGGTTTTTTTGCCCCAGGTGGAGCAGGAGGAGTCTTCGCCCCCCAAACAAAGAATTTTTGTTCGCTATATTGTCTAACGCACCAATCAGGAGGAGCCCCCCTCCCCCCAGCCCCCCAACGGTAGGTTTCGTCTGTGGCACTTTTGCCTAGAGGCCCGCACCACACCCTTGGCATTTTTGCCTAGGGGCCCGCACCACACTCTTGACCTTTTTACCTAGGGGCCAACAACACACGCTTGACCTTTTTACCTAGAGGCCAGCACCACACTCTTGACATTTCCCCACCTCTCCACTCCATATTCAGTACCATGCCGGACTCAAAATTCAGTTTAGTCTGGAGTTTCGAAAGAGCAACAGCTACGAAGAGATCAGGTCCAACATTGAGTGGGATTGTGACATCACCGACACTGAGTTGGAGGAGGCATGCATCGAGGCATAGTCGCCAATGAATAACAACAATAAGAGGCGACTAGCCGATTAAGATTATGACGATTACTTTGAAGGCGACGAACTCTATAGTAAGAAAGATTACGATGATTGCGCCTTGAAACATTTTCATAAGATGAGACTATGGCGCGTTAACAAAAAGTTCAAGTACGCACATGAACCAAAAATGTGCTAAACTATCCAAGAACTGGAAGACGTACTACCCAAAAATCCGAGGAAATAACTGTATGTGAAACCATTGCCCGTTAGACGACTTGGAATGGGAATATTTGCAACGGGGCATGGACTACAAAATAAATTTATACCCCATAGAACAGGAGCACCTTAAGGCTATTGAGTTCGAGCAGAAGCACATGATGCTTGTCAACATGTGGTGGAACTGACAAACTGATGAACTTCACCCCTACGAAATCACAAAATGTTACAGCTATAACTAATAAATACAGTGTGATTGAAAAATCCCGGAACGGTGTAATATATTTTTTTACCGTTATATGTAAAGTGATGAGACTTGGTACATCAATAATAGCCATAAATGTCTACTCTTTTAAGCTATTGTCACTTTTTTATCCTTTAGGGGGACGGCGCACGAGGAGTCAGACCAAATTCTTAAATAGCAGCATAGGTCGGGTTTGGTATCAAGTTAAAGGTCTTATTTAGTAGAACACATTGCCGCAAGTCGGACCTCGAAAGGTCCACTCTAACCAAAATGGCGTCATTCTAAATTTATTCGTCATTTATCCATGGAGGGAAAACAGCTGATACTGTTGTAATAGGAAGTAAACAGTATGACCAAATTTGACAACAATCATCACAACAATGGGATTTCCGGGATACTGAATTAGTCTTGAAAACTCATTTGTGATTATATCCTTTTTATTCAGTGAAACTTGTTGTTGACATTCCTGCTGAAATTCCAACTGTAGGGTCATTAACTGTGTATCTTATCATTCTGAGGGTAGAATGCGTTTGGACAGGAAACTTCATTTCCCTTATGAGATGTTACAAAGTCGACCTTTGTGAAAACGAGTTAAGATTTGTACAGTGTAAATTTGGTTTTAACTTAATTGTTAACAGTGACTAGTTGTGAATCTTGTGATAGGCATGTCTCTGACTGAGACTGAGAGAATAAACCTGCTTATGATGAGGGGGTATGGTGACCGTGTACGATCATATGAAGAAGTTGTACATTTATTTAATGACAGATTTCCGGACAGGCCACCAATATCAAAGTCTACCATATGTAGAACAGTCCAACGTTTTCTAGATACTGGCAACCTTAAAGACCATCCAAGAAGTGGTAGACCTTTATCTGCTACTAACGAAAATACATCCATAGAAGTATTACAATGTTTCGTCGAAGAGCCACACACATCAACAAGAAATGCAGCAACTTATCACGGAATAAGCCAGTTTTCAGTGTTAAAAGTTGTAAAACTATCATCCACTATCATCCGTATAAGGTAAGATTGGTACAGGAGGTTTCGGAAGACGATTTTGCCTGAAGAGTCGAATTTTGTGAGACAATGATGGCTAGGTATGTACAAGAACCAAATTTCTTAGTAAAAGTTGTATTTTTAGACGAAGCTACCTTTACAGTTCATGGGGATGTAAGTAGGCATAACTGTCGTTATTGGAGTGACGAAAATCCTCACTGGATGAGGGAAAGCCATACCCAGAAACCCCAAAAAGTGAACGTGTGGGCTGGGATAGTTGGCAATCATATTGTTGGACCTTTCAAAATCAATGTAAATTTTAATAGGGTTTCATATGAATTTATGCAGAGAGAAACCATTATGCCGGCTTTACGTGCTGTGTTGGGTCGAAGTTATAACACAGTATGGTTTTAACAGGATGGTGCACACCTCATTATGCTTTACCAGTACGAGCGCTGCTTGACAGAGAGTTTCGCAATCGTTGGATAGGACGTAGGGGAGTAATAGAGTGGCCACCTATATCACCTGATCTAAATCCTCTTGACTTCTTTTTATGGGGTTATTTAAATCAAAGGGTTTTTATAACTAAGCCAACACAGAAGATCTAACTAACCGCATCACAGAAGAATCTCGTCAAATACCTCCTGAGATGATTCAAAATGTTATTGAAGGCTTTTACCACAGATTGGTGTTGCGAGGCAACGTGCGGCTGTCTGACAAGTGCAAACAAAACTTGAGGAAACACAAGGAGGTTCTGAGACGATTGGTGAAATGTGGTGAGGCTTGGGCTAAGAAACGAAAATGCATAGTACAGTTGCCTCGCAACACGTTATAAGCGCACTCACACACTGTGCGAATGCGTCTGTTCTCACAAACTTTTAACAGAGCTTTACGTTCCTTGGGGGTCATGTATCAGAGTGGTAAGCCAAGCTGCGTCCTTCCTCAAGCACGAAAGTGCCACTACTGATGCGTATTATATCGAGCCATTGACTAAAAAACACCATTTTTACGCTTCGGTATATAAACGTAATTCGCACGATCGTTTGGAAATATGCACGTACGAACGCGCATCTCCACAAACGTTGACGGTTTCAAGTCTATCAGTAGGTTTCCGTGCAGATCGCGTGTAGCGTCTGCGGAAAATGTCTAATAGCAATACATTCTATTTGACGCTACCTAGTAGCAGTTCGATGGATTATTTTCCAAAAACACTGTGGCCAATTATAATACACACCTGCAGAGACATATGCAATTAGAAGGCAAGTGGGAGACGGCTTTGATGGAAGCGCATTATCCCTGTTCACTACTGACTGTGGCTGATGAATCGTGTATTTGGCTCGAGTATAAACATACTATACCAAGAACTTCTATCACATTTAATAGTGAACAAGTTATGATAAAAATGAAACCCGGATATTACAAGGATATAAACGATTTATTGAAAATGATGAACGGTGTGTGGAACATGATTCATTGTTTATACTTTGAGTGCGATACAAAATTGAACAGAGTCAAGATGAGACTAATGACGGACGATGTTCTCGATTTAAATTTCAGCAACGAGCTGTCTCTTCAGTTGGGTTTCGATCCGTACGAGAGGGATTTGGTGAAAAATTCCATAGCAATATGGCAGCTTAATATATCTATGAGACTACCAACACACATGTACGTGTATGGTGATCTGATCGAACCTCAGATGATAGGCTATACTACAGCAATACTTTTGAAAATAATCCATTTCGGCTGAGAGAACAATGTGCACGGTGGTCAAACGACTGTGCATTACACGAGTGCTCATTATGTACCAGTTTTGAAAGGGGTACTCGAAACTTTCGAAATAGACCTAAGGGACCACACCGGTAAAAATGTGTCATTTATGTTCGGGACGTCGTACGTGAAGCTTCATTTTCAAATTGTGCAGCAGCAGCAGTAGCAGCAGCAGTTAAAATGACACTCAATATTAACGACCCGTATTTGGCGTACTACCGGTGGCAACAACTGCAGACTGGCGCTGGAATCGATAGAGTTTTTCGCGGAGCCACTCACCAGTGCGGACATGGTGTATTCAGTTTCCTAGGTGGTATGTTTCGCACAGTTGCTCCAATACTCAGGTCGGGAGTCAAAGCGTTGATCAAAGAGGTTTTAAGGTCTGGCGTGGGTTTCCTAGGGGATATCTTGACGGGCACAGCGGACTCTAGAGTAGCGGCCGATACCCGTCTCAAACAGTTCACAGGCGGTTTGAAACGTAGAGCTGACGAAAAATTGAACCGCGTGCTGCGTGGTGGCGGTGTCGGCGATCCATGTGCGAACATCTGGCGCGCTACGCGATCTCGCGCCTCACGTCTCGCGTTGCGCGTTGGTGGCGGTGGCGGTGGTGGAGGTGGTTGCACAGACAACAAGAGGCGTACTCCCCAGGTCACGACGCAGTCTCTGACCAAACTTCTCAGAGGACAGACGTATTCTATTAAGCGGTGACAGCTGAAGAGAAGAACAACAGTAAGCCACGGAAGCGGAAGTCGAAGATGAAGAATAGGAGCGGTTTAGCACGAAGAAGAAGTGGTGGGGGAAGAAAGACAACGGCACGAGATATTTTCGACTAATCGCATCACACCAACACCCGCATCATCATCAGCATGTCGATTCTTCATCAGAAATCTTGCGAATGTATCAAGACGGAATTGAACTTGTTCTCCCTGCCGTCTACACAGACCATTGTCGAGAATGTTAAATGGGTTCTGTATAACGTGATTTCCACTCTGACCGACGAATCGCCTATCGAGTTCTTAGTGCCTGGCAACAGTGAAGAATACACCGATCTTACACAGACGATGTTGGAAACTACAGCATATATTGTAAAACCGACGGGAGCATTGGTCACCGACGATGTTGAAGCGAAAAAAGTCGGCCCCATCAACAATTGCCTACATTCGCTACTCAGTCAAGTAGATTTGTGCATGAATCAGAAACTAATCACACCGCAAAACAACACTTACGCGTATCGAGCGTACATCGAAACGTTAATGAACTATGGATATGACGCGAGGAAACCCCATTTATCGTGCGGTCTGTGGTATGTGGACGACGCCAGTCATATGGACAATTGTGAAGAAAATAATGAGGGACTGAATGTGAGGAAAAATAATGACAAATAAAACTGGCGATATCGATATGGTTGGCTACCTACACGTGGAAATGTGCAATCAGAACAAGTTTCTGTTGAATGGTGTGGAACTGCGATTTAAATTAATCAGATTTACGGGATGTAATAAAAGACGTCTTACAACGCTTAAGATATAGTTACACTTATACTGATTCACATACAGACGGTAAATATATATAAAAGATGGTACTAGGCTATCCTAAGATAGAAGATCAAATTCGACATTCCCGGCGTTTTCAAAATTAATTGTGACCACTGTGATCACTTTTATATTGGGCAAACTGTTAAGCGTATTAAAATGTTTAAGAACCATGTATCAGCTTGGAATAACAGGAAACCGGAAAGATCAAACGTAGCGAAATATCTTTTAGAAAATGGCCACACCATTGGGAAAATAGAAGAAAACCTCAGCATCCTCAAGAATTGTAAAAAAAAAATGAAATGAATGCATGGGAAGAATTGTTTATATTTAATAAAAAATGTAAAAATAGAGATAAATTGATTGTGAACAAGTTAACTTCGACTCTGGTGGCACATTTAGGGACCTGTACCTGGAACTTCCGGTAGCCAATAGGATAAAAACAAGGACGCCATTTTGATTCTGTCAGTTCTCTCATTGGCCTGATGATGACTGGTGTGACTGGTCAAAATCGATAGCCTAGTACCATCTTTTATATATGTTTACCGTCTGTATGTGAATCAGTATGAGTGTAAATATATCTTAAGTGTTATAAGACGTCGATACTTTCAGCATTATAGCGCACGATAGCAAATACAAGTTGCATATCGCTGATGTGAATCTATGGATACGAAGATGCAAAGTCAGTGCGACTGTGTTGTTGATACACAGCGAGACGCTTCAGACCGGCACGGCTAAATACCCAATAACCAGGGAGGAATTGAAAACATTCACATTGCCGACCGGAATAAGGCACAAGGCGCTGGATAATGTGTTTCTAAGTCAAGTGCCGAAACACATTATTGTGGGATTTGTCAGCTAAAACGGAGGTTTAAAAATATTACCCATACAATTTTCAAAATGTCAAAACCAACTTCTTCTCGTTGTACGTGGACGGTGAACAAGTACCGTCGAAATCGCTGCAGCCACACTATGAAGATGCAAAGGGCAAATACGTAATGGCATATCACAGTCTGTCCTCAGGCCCCGGCTTACACTTCAGTGATGCGGGCAATCTCATAAACATAGACGATTACGACAATGGATATTGTCTGATGGCGTTCGATCTGACACCCGACATGTCGGCGAGCGAAAATACTTATTGGAACTTGGTGCGTGACGGAAGCGTACGTATGGAGATAGGTTTCGACACAGCGCCCACGGAGACCATCAACTATCTGGTGTATGCCAAGTTTGATAACGTCATCGAAATCGACCGCCACCGTATTTTAAACGTGGACTTTGGAGGTTAGATCATCAGCATCAGTCTAGAGACAACACTCGTACAAGATGGATCGTTTATGCATAGTACTGCGTACAAATTTAGCATTTCCCATTGTTTAGGATTTTAATATTTCAAGGACAACAATAATGACTTCATTCTGAAGGAAGTGTGCGTCTTGGAATTGGTCAGTGGGACACTGCTAATGCATCATATCGCCAAATACCATTCAGTCAAGATTTTCTAACACAAGAGAAACAATGTGAAAGCAATTGGCTCACAAAACACTGCAATGGATTAAAACGGGATCAAGGTGATATCTAGTATCATGTGCTAGAGGAAAATTTACGCGCATATATCGCCAAATTACCGATTGACTATGTCAAAGGTGCTGAGAAAAAATAATATGTACGATGCAATTTCATCATGTATCACTGTACTACTAATTCATTGATATCAGCGATATTGGTTGCGAGTCACTATCATCAATCAAAAATCCACTATCAACAAACGCAGTGCGATGTCGCCATCACAATACAGCTCACACACGATGTGCTCTAACCAATTTTATCACATTATGCGGTTGGTTACATCTAAGTACAAATATCTACGATAATGATGTGAGTGATACCAGTTCCTGCTTATGTTTTACTTTACTACTAGTACTACTTCTGCTACTGACGGTATCGATACAGTAGAATGAATACCATAGAGATAAAAAGTGTATGTCTAATCTGCCGTACGGAATGTTAGTGTATACGCTGCGGATTAATTACCACATTATATCTCACCGTCTACTGCAATGATTATGAATTCTGATCCACACTATGAAGATGGCACTCACTGGTTTGCTTCCTACCTCAACAAAGGAGGAGGAATAATTGAATTCTTTGACAACTACGGTCAACCTCCACATCTAAAATTCTACCAAGGATTCCTGAGACGCAACGCTCATCACTACCTGTACAACGAGCATTCCATTCAAAGTGATAACACTTTAGTCTGTGGCCAATACTGCCTTGTATACCTGTACTACCACACCAACTGCGGCATGAAGATGATGGACTTTGTGCAGCTCTTTGACGACTCTTCTACTGCTCACAACGATTCACTGATCAGAGGACTCTTTGTACAAATATGTAGCAATTGAATTTTGAAATTTGCTTTTTTTCTTAATAAACTTGTTGTGTACTCAGAATGAAAATAATCTTTTAATTTTCTATCCTCAACCTCCTTTAGTATTAATTTTACAGACTCATATTCAATGAATAAAACAGATCTTAAATGCAAATTTTGAGGAACAAGATTATTGTAATGCTTTGAACATAATCATCGAAGGGAAGGGAGTCGATTCACCCCCCATAAGCTACGTTAACCCACGTAAAATACAACAAATGCATGTTAGAGAAAAACACACCAAAACAATGGCGGTAGAAGGGGGGTCCAGGTCGGACCCCCATTCCACGCCCAGAGGGGTGAGCAGACCGCTCACCCCTCTGAATTTTCAAATCCAATCTTAAGTAGGTTGGATCCAAAATTCACCCCTCTGAATTTTCAAATCCAATCTGAAGTAGGTTGGACCCACCTCCCCTGGAAGTACACCCCTTCGTTCACCTCTCCTCAAACTCGACGATATCCATGAAATAACGTTTCGAGCAATGACCGAGGTAATCGAGCAGTGGAAGTCAAATCGCTTCAACCTTAGACTTGCCGATGACTTTGGCGTTGATGGGGCTGTAGCAGGGGTGGTTCTAGGGGTAAGCGCTGGTGTCTAAATCATCCAGATGCTCCAACATATCCCGATAAACATCTCCCGTATCGATGTCGAACACGAAGCTATCAGTGTCCAAGTAGTGTACCTTCAGACGATCACCGTAGCGGTTCTTCATCTTGCGAAGGAAGTCGTACATCAGCCACTTGCTCAGATCGAGGACACACATTCCAACGTAGAGCGGTTTGTTCAGGACGATGTTGACTCTCGACATGTGGACTAGGGTGACGTCATCTGTGAAGTAGGTTCGGTCAAGACAATTTGAATTGGAAACATACTTCCCGAACATCTCTGGCATACACACCAGTGTGACATACATTTGTTTGCAAACATTCTAAATCGACTTACTGAAGGCCGCATTATTCATGAGCTTGAAAAAGTCTTGCTCAAACTTGGTCTTGGCTTTCTTACGCAGCTCGGTGTTAATCAGGATGTAACGATCTAACCACCGAGACTGGCGGATCGAGATGACACGATGCATATTCACAAGCTCCAGCCCATTTTCAAGCTTCTGTTGCAGTATTCTATAATGATAGATGTAGTTCTTCTTGTCTTCCAGAGTGGTCACGAGCTTCTTGAATTTCCCTCCTAGCAGACGTTTGGTCTCACAGCAGTAAATTAGATCCTTGTGAAGGTTGTGCAGATGGGGGGGGGTAATGCAGGTCCACTTCCAAGAAGTAATATGCCTTTGCGGCCTTCGGGGTCAAATGCGGCAATATCCAGGGACGCGATCTCCTCACGGCTGAGACGTTGGAAGTATTCCTCAGGAAGACACTGGGACATGGCTCAACCGTACAGGTTGTTAGCCTCCAAGTATAGCAGGTGGCGCGTGGGCTTTTCACGACGTTGATCTTCAGGTCGGCATCCATCATGGTTAGCCTTGGTGTATCGGGTGATTGCCTGAAAAATACCTCCTCTGATGCCTTGTTCAAAGAAGAGGTACATGTCAAAATCCTGAATCGTATAGAGCTCTACTCCACAGTTCCTCAGCATGACATCCCAGGCTTATGATGGTAGGGTGTAGAAATGTGCAGGGTCTAACCCGGATTCGATCATCGACGTGTCCCTGAAGCGTTCAAAGACGTCCGTCAATAGCGTAATTTCACAACGCAGGTACTTGTCGGCGTAGTTCTTTAGGTTTCTACAACCGAAGGCTACCCACACGTTGCGAGCATGCTCGTAATCATCGTCCTTGATGTCCTTCAGGGTCATGCTGTTGCGAAAATCTTGTTGCGACGGCAGCTCCGTAGTATCTTCCAACACAGTGTACGATGTTACAAAGTTGTACGGGAACACGCCTTTCTTACGGACTAGATTAAAGAGGTGGTCTTCAGGGAAACTCTTCCTCGTCTCCGAAAGTTGAGCTGGTGGAAGCGTGGCTGCAAGGCTGGTAAGGCCCAAAGCCAGGAACCTGTAGGTGTCGAGGAACCTGACGTTGAATCTTGACTGTATTTTCCACGCCCTGGCATCGTAGCCGGTGCTGCTGCTCGGTCGAACAGGAATCGTTTCGTGAAAGCGTTGTACCGATCTTCCGTATGGGATGTGAATATGGGTAGACCCTCAACTGGGCTCATCGACTTGATCTTCCATATCCGCAGTTGGCAGTAGAGCACACTCAAAGTCCGCGTAGAAGGTGAATCACTCGTGTCGGATGAACTCAGGATGGCTGAATTTTATTTCCATCTTCTTCAGTGTATCGATTCGGATAGAAGCCGAAGCAGAGCAGTATCGCCTGTGCTCCTCCAGACGCTGAGCACCCGTCAGACAGAGCTTGTTTGGTCAGTTCTTGAAGTGCGCGAAGCACCACTTACAGATGAATATCTTGTCCTTATGTGCTGTGAGTTTGGGGACGGTTCAGTCGGCCAAGGTCTTTGATGTATGCATAGTGACTTTCACCGTCCTTTGTCATGTACAAAAGGTCACAATGGTCTTCACGCTCCTGCCTGCAGATCTTCAAGGGAAATGTGGTGTTCTGGTACTTGGGCTGGCAGTTAGATTTCCTCCCCACGCGCGTGTGATCAATACCATAAACGTTGATGCTGATGTTATTGTTCCGCTCAAACGTCTTTATACTCTTCGGAGCTATGGGAAACCGTTAGCCGGACCAAAAGTTGTGGGCCATGATGGCATTGGTGTACAATGCCGGTCTTTTGGGGTGATCTTGTACAAACTTACCCACGATGGCATACATAAAACAACGATCATCGGTGTTCAATACGTTGATGACTGCGTGGGTGTTCTCTACAGTCGCTGGCAGTGGGATCCAAGCACGTCCATCCTCACCTAGAGCAGTGTACTCGTTAATACTAACCTCCAAATCACGAACGTGCAGGTATATCCACCTGGAGCCCATATGCTCACACTCGGCCTTCTCCCTAATAAGTTTCGCAAAAGCTGTTGAGATGTACTGGTTCAGGTCCGAAGTCACTGATAACGATGTCATCTTCGTCTTGAAGTTACGCAGGCAGGTGTTGTTATGAACATTTGTGAATTCAAACTCCAGCTTTAAGTTGACCTTAATGCTGTGGTGTTTCACCAAGGTGTTCTCAAGCAACTCCGTGAGGCTCACAATCATCAACGACATCACTTCTCAGATTGTGACGAGATTCTGCATTGGCTGCTGCAGACGTAAGGTTAGGAGGCAACTGCGGAAACCCCGTTGAATAAGTACAATGCCGGTCTTTCGGGGTGATCTTGTACAAACTTACCCACGATGGCATACATAAAACAACGGTCATCGGTGATCAATACGTTGATGACTGCGTGGGTGTTCTCTACAGTCGCTGGCAGTGGGATCCACGCACGTCCATCCTCACCTAGAGCAGTGTACTCGTTAATACTAACCTCCAAATCACGAACGTGCAGGTATATCCACCTGGAGCCCATATGCTCACACTCGGCCTTCTCCCTAATAAGTTTCGCAAAAGCTGTTGAGATGTACTGGTTCAGGTCCGAAGTCACTGATAACGATGTCATCTTCGTCTTGAAGTTACGCAGGCAGGTGTTGTTATGAACATTTGTGAATTCAAACTCCAGCTTTAAGTTGACCTTAATGCTGTGGTGTTTCACCAAGGTGTTCTCAAGCAACTCCGTGAGGCTCACAATCATCAACGACATCACTTCTCAGATTGTGACGAGATTCTGCATTGGCTGCTGCAGACGTAAGGTTAGGAGGCAACTGCGGAAACCCCGTTGAATAAGTATGAATACGGGGCTGATCTGACCTGCTCCAGTCATCTCGACATCCTCGGGCTGGTGGTATGTGCTCATTCCGTGTTGTGGCTCCGTGCTGGGTCCTGGCTGGGGTTCATCCTGTTCCATAGCTGTTCGGTTCTGGATCAGGTCCTTCATGATGGGACAGTTTAACCGCTCATGTTGGTCCTTGTTGAACTGTCAGTTGAACTGCAGACCACAGTATTCACAAGGAAATGTTTTTTCTTGATCATCACCGTGGAGTTGCTTGGTGTGATGATGCAGATTGCCTTCTCTCTTGAACATGGAGCCGCATGTGGTGCATAGTAACCTGCGGACTCTGCTGTGAGCTGATTCCACATGTCAACGCAGGTTTATCGCATGACGAATACGGGAACCGCATTGATGGCAATTGTGGCAGTCAGGACCCGGACCTTCATCTGAAAATAAATGTAAAAACAAATTAGGATAAATGAAGATACAATTCCTCTCTCGACAATCGCATTTCAAAATTAAGTTGTTAAATAAAAATAGCAATTTGTAATCAGCGAATGTAATCTTCTTATTCTTCTTCCTCCTCCTCTACATTCCACTCATAAAATATAGGTAAGCATTCTTCTTATTCTTTTTATTCTTCTGGTACCTAGTTAAATAATTACATAACTAAATTGTTTCAAGGAAAAGGTTCTTTTAATGTAGATTCTCACCACGTTCACAAGCTCCAGCCCATTTTCAAGCGCCTGTTGCAGTATTCTGTAATGACAGTTGTAGTTCTTCTTGTCTTCCAGAGTGGTCACGAGTTTCTTGAATTTCCCTCCTGGCGGACGTTTGGTCTCACAGCAGTAAATTAGATCCTTGTGAAGGTTGTGCAGATGAGCGAGGTAATACAGGTCCACCTCCAAGACTAATGTGCCCTTGTATACTTCGGGGTCCAACGCGGCAGTATTCTGGGACGCGATCTCCTCACGGCTGAAACGTTGGAAGTATTCCTCAGGAAGACACTGGGACATGGCTCAACCGTACAGGTTGTTAGCCTCCAAGTATAGCAGGTGACGCGTGGGCTTTTCAGGACGTTGATCTTCAGGTCGGCATCCATCATGGTTGGCCTTGGTGTATCGGGTGATTGCCTGAAAAATACCTCCTCTGATGCCTTGTTCAAAGAAGAGGTACATGTCAAAGTCCTGAATCGTATGGAGCTCTACTCCACAGGTCCTCAGCATGACATCCCAGGCTTATGATGGTAGGGTGTAGAAATGTGCAGGGTCTAACCCGTATTCGATCATCGACGTGTCCCTGAAGCGTTCAAAGACGTCCATCAATAGCGCAATTTCACAACGCGGGTACTTGTCGGCGTAGTTCTTTAGGTTTCTACAACCGAAGGCTACCCACACGTTGCGAGCATGCTCGTAATCATCGTCCTTGATGTCCTTCAGGGTCATGCTGTTGCGAAAATCTTGTTGCGACGGCATTCCGTAGTATCTTCCAACACAGTGTACGATGTTACAAAGTTGTACGGGAACACGCCTTTCTTACGGACTAGATTAAAGAGGTGGTCTTCAGGGAAACTCTTCCTCGTCTCCGAAAGTTGAGCTGGTGGAAGCGTGGCTGCAAGGCTGGTAAGGCCCAAAGCCAGGAACCTGTAGGTGTCGAGGAACCTGACGTTGAATCTTGACTGTATTTTTCCACGCCCTGGCATCGTAGCCGGTGCTGCTGCTCGGTCGAACAGGAATCGTTTCGTGAAAGCGTTGTACCGATCTTCCGTATGGGATGCGAATATGGGTAGATCCTCAACTGGGCTCATCGACTTGATCTTCCATATCCACAGTTGGCAGTAGAGCACACTCAAAGTCCGCGTAGATGGTGAATCGCTCGTGTCGGATGAACTCAGGATGGCTGAATTTTATTTCCATCTTCTTCAGTGTATCCATTCGGAAAGGAGCCGAAGCAGAGCACTATCGCCTGTGCTCCTCCAGACGCTGAGCACCCGTCAGACAGAGCTTGTTCGGTCAGTTCTTGAAGTGCGCGAAGCACCGCTTAGAGATGAATATCTTGTCCTTATGTGCTGTGAGTTTGGGGACGGATCAGTCGGCCAAGGTCTTTGATGTATGCATAGTGACTTTTACCTCCTTTGTCATGTACAAAAGTTCACAATGGTCTTCACGCTCCTGCCTGCAGATCTTCAAGGGAAAGGTGGTGTCCTGGTACTTGGGCTGGCAGTTAGATTTCCTCCCCACGCGCGTGTGATCAATACCATAGACGTTGATGCTGTTCCGCTCAAACGTCTTTATACTCTTCGGAGCAACGGAAAACCGTTGGCCGGACCAAAAGTAGTGGGCCATGATGGCATTGGTGTACAATGCCGGTCTTTCGGGGTGATCTTGTACAAATTTGCCCACGACGGCATACATAAAACAACGGTCATCGGTGTTCAATACGTTGATGACTGCTTGGGTGTTCTCTACAGTCGCCAGCAGTGGGATCCATGCACGTCTATCCTCACCTAGAGGAGTGTTCTCGTTTATACTAACCTCCAAATCACGATCGAACAGGTATGACCACGATTGGGGGTTTGGTGGGGGGGGTTAACTTCATTTTTCTGTGATAATCAAAGAAAATTATCTCTTGCTTCCAATTTATACATGTGCAAAAGACTAATTACATAAATAAGAAATTAATTTAGAAATCAAGAAAAACTAAACTTTATTTAAATCACAATAAAACTTCTTTCACTCTCTGTTTACGCATATGTGAAGGAATATTTTTGTCATAAGGCTAGTTAAATCATAAAATAGCTTTATTTTACTGTTTTTAATTGAAAAGAAATCAAATTAAAGTCTTATGCAATCAATATACTACAAACAATACTACAAACAATACGCACCTTTATGCGGTGGACGTCTTTTGCCCTGGCCACTTGCAATGTGTCCCACCAAAGCGCCTCTGCGTGCGTATACGCATCTGCCAATGGTGCACTCGTGTGTAGCGTTCATTTTGAATAATTATGTTCCTTATTACAAACAACACAACACAACACAAGGTTTTAATAATCCAAGATATTAGACACAAATCGCAAATAACAAAAAACAGCAAATATCACAAACCGCGGAGAACAGAGCAGTACTGAACTAACACGTCCGCTCGCTGTGGGATCTCAATACAAACTGGACTCTGTAGCTCTGTGAATGAGGGTAGTACCGCAGGGGATTCTTCGCAGGTGTCCACACAAAAACTCACCCTCCGTTGGAGAATGTGAATAAGAACATAATGAGAGTCAACGGTTGGGAAATTCTATTGTTATATTCTTCTCCTAAATATACCCTTCACTCAAAATGCTTTTAGCGAAGAAAGGATCTTAAAAGGACATAGGATGACAGTTGATTGACGTTACAAACTAACTGCTCGGCACAATGCAAAGTTTCAAAAACAACACAGAAAAAAAGGAATTCTCGAAATTGTTTACCCCGCCTGGATGGTGCTAGACCCATCCAGGAAACCCAAGGTTCCAATTAAGGTCAAGATGGACGTGGGAGGAGGGGGGTCTGGGCAAAAAGGTCAAGAGTGTGGTGTGGGCCCCTAGGTAAAGAGGTCAAGAGTGTGGTGCGGGCCCGTAGGCAAAAAAGTAAAGAGTGTGGTTCGGGACCCTCGGAAAAAATCAAGGGTGTGGTGCGGGCCCCTTGGCAAAATTTCTACAGACAAAACCTATCATCCGGGGGGGGGCTCCTCCTGCTCCTCCTGGGGCATAAACCCCCAAACACCCCTACTATTATGTCTTATCCGTTTTGTAGCTTTCCCTAACCCTCAAAACGATGTTTTTCCAATAGACGAATAGCATGAAATAATGATAAAGTAAATAGGCAGTTTTTAAATTGTTTATCCATGTAATTGACTGGGGTTCTATATAACGATTACATTTTATGGAATACAGAGTGACATTTATTTTCTGCCAGCAAAGTGAACACGTTTTACTGATCTTCTTCTGGTGAAGTAATAAATTATTGTTTTTATGGAGTACTCCCTTTCTTCCCCACTTACCTCCCTTTGCTAATCTTTTTACCAAAATAAGGTTGTATGTATCATTAACTTCTGTGGAGGTACTTCTTCGTACTCTCAATCACGTTTATTCTACAAATAGTTTTTACTTACAATACTCTGATTTTTTCTCTATGCAATAAAATAGCATTTTCACTTATTTTGGGGGTTCCCCTGAATTGGTAAAATATTTTTGAAACTCATAATAGGATGGATTTGAATTTATTTTTTGATTTTTTTGGACTTTACCTATCGCCTCTAGTGTTTAAAACTACACTACGTTTCGGGAGGCAAGGAAACTCCTCCCGTTATCCAGTGAACCCTACTTACATCTAAATATCAAGTTCTTACACCTAACTGACCTGTTTTTTTTATTTTCTTAATCTTTTTCTTTTACATTTTAATTTACACAAACACAAATAAAACAAATATATAACAAATTTCAAATAAATATAAAAATTCCTTCAGAAATAAAATATTTAAGTAACATAAGACAATTCAAAATAAATTAAAGCAATACCTTATCGTTAAATGTCCATACAAAATCGAAGATTTTTTAAATGAAAACAACAATGAAAATAAAATATAAATTTAAAATCAAAATGTTGTGTTTCAAGATTGGATGAAGATTATTTTGTAAGATTCAAGGATTTAAATAATCAAAATTCTATCAGTTATTATTAGCATTACATACTCTGTTAATGTAATTTAGTCTTAACCATAATTTAATTATGGCAATTAAGATAAATAAATAAATACCAATAAATAAATAAATAAATAAATACAATACACTAACATAACATTTATATACACGAACAAATGGAAAACTGACAATACATTACTTGTTCTGCATCGTTGCCTCCAAGGTGACGGCAAAAAAGGGAAACTTCTTTCACACGTCAACTCACTACAGGACTGCGCACTCGACTGTTATTGTTTGCACTGTTTATTACTGTTTTTCGACTGTCAGTCGAGTGCGCAGTCCGGTAGTGAGTTGATGTGTGAAAGAAGTTTCCCGTTTTTGCCGTCAGCTTGGAGGCAACGATGCAGAACAGGTAATGTATTGTCAGTTTTTCATTTGTTCGTGTATATAAATTTTGTGTTAGTGTATTGTATTTGAATTTGTGTATATGTTTGTTATTTTTATGTTTTTGTAAATTAAAATGTAAAAGAACAAGGTAAGAAAATCCAAAAAAATGTAGGTTAGTTAGGTGTCAGAACTTGATATTTAGATGTAAGTAGGGTTCACTTGATAACGGGAGGAGTTTCCTTACCTCCCGAAACGTAGTGTAGTTTTAAACACTAGAAGCGATAGGTAAAGTTCAAATAAATCAAAAAATAAATGGTAAAATATATTAGTTTTGTACTTGATTTTACCCTTCATATCTAATTCGACAAAATGTGAACTTGACTTGCAGCATTGAAACCTGGTCAAGAATTGGACTAGGACGAAAACAAAAGGTAGGCTAAAACCATAATAAGGATTAAATATTACATTTCGGATTAAATATAACTTAAAAAGAGGATGGTAAATTAATGTTTTGCTGGTGTGATAGGGTTTTTAGTACGTATTCGTTTTCAGTCTGATCCGTCCCGATTGTTGGATGAATTTATTTTTTCATTTATCCACTTACTTGTTGCACTTGTTTTATGTGACCTTCGCAAAACTCTAGAACTCTAAATCAGAAGGGATGAAAATCCCCTTCTGAAACAAATAAACTCGACTCTTTAACGCTAATAAATCATTTGACCGAAATGGCAAAACACATTTGCATTAGTCAACTCAAAATAACATAAATAATTTATAACTACAGTAAGCTAACAAAACATAGTAATCTTGTTAAAATAAAAGATAATAAATTAAATAACAAAGACCTAATAGTTCCAACTTGTCTTTATGTATGAAGCGATATTATTACAAAGAGATGACGTGTCACTAACATTCTGATGGTTCGACAACGACCGAAGTCATGTGGTCGGTAGCAAACTTTGTCGTGTCTGCTCGTCAGAGTACACCACAACATAAACGTCTACCGCACAGCTTATGGAAAACATTTGGCTAAAAACGATATTTCTCAAATATACAGTAATATACCGTGTCGAAACAACACACACTGTATGCACACCAACATTTATCGCAATGAAAACCATCATACGGTGTGTCTATAAGGGAATAGGATTTTATAATGCAGATATTATTAAATTTATTTACTCGTATGTGTCGAATTATATTTGATATGCCTTTCTAAGCATATCTCAACACAAAGTTAATATATATATTTAAAGCCGTAAGGAAACAACTTTTGGACAACTGGGCCGATTTACATGTGGGTTGTACCAAAACAAAGTTTTTCGGTCCTATATTAGCAGGTTTTATTTGTTTTTTGAAAATATTTACGTTAAATGGGTCAAAAATTAAAAATAAACTTTTCTTATGGAGATTTAACATGGAAAAAGTCAACTTGTTCAATCCTTTGGACAGTTCGTCTGAGACTTCCACAGGACCGATTTGCATGCAGTTTGTACCAAATAAAAGCTAAATTTTCTATATTATCAGGTTTTATTTACTTTTACGTTATCTCACTTTCTTAAATTAAAAAAAAAATACATTTACAAAGCATTGCAATGATTTTATTTTAAGTCCTTCAATCAGCTAATTGTAAAGACACGAGGCATATTGTCTAACAACAGAAGAAGAGCAAACAATCAAGAAGCATTTCGTTCAACATGGCCGGTACCTAAAAACGTATACAATTATTATGTATTAGCCTTTAAATGGTAAGAAAAAATAATACAGTTTTATATTATACAAACTATATAGTTTTATAGTTGGTGACTAAAACCAACTAACTAACTTAGAAATAAGTTTAGATAGTTAAAAATTGTTTAGTACTATACCTAAAGTTACTTAATTATGTAAAACAGCTGATTGAAATAACATTAATGGTATAAATGATTACCACAATGGCAAATTGTAAAGGGTAAGTTTTAAATAAATGGTTTACATTCCTATTAAATACCATTTTTGAGCATATTAAGGAACTAATGCAGCAGTTTTAATTCGACGTGTGCTCCTAACCCTGTGCCTGTAAGGAAATAATCGAAATAAATAGATTTATTCTACTCAGCAAGTACAGTCAATTGTTCCGATGTCACGTCGTAATGCTTTACTTTGCCGTCTGAACCATCAGCTTTCGTAGATCAGTCGATAGCGCGCCGGTCTACAAATTAATTGAGACGTATTCGAATCCAACCGAAGCCGCTAAACCTTTTGTAACGTGGTTATAAACGGTGCCACTAATCTCTGCTTTACTAATAATACCGATATTTATTTTAGGCCAACTATGGGGATTAAAATATCTATTGGCCTTTGCAAATTCTCGAAAGGCATTTTCTTGAACATTTTAAAACCATTTATCCAATACAAATTGATAGTTTTAGGCCTACTTATAACTGATGTTTTTGAATCTAATAGAACGCTTTCATTAGGCTACTAAGGTTTAGGCCTAGGTAAAAAATTAAATTGTTATGTTTATAAAATACTAAAGAGTATCTGTGTATGCATAGTAAGGATGCAGCATTATTGTTTTTAAGGAATACTTTGACAGACGCTCTAACTAAAATCATTGTATTTTATGTGAAATGTATTTTTGTTTTCCATTTTTTCTTCTAAAAATTTGCTGCAAGAAAAATAATTGGAAGGAAATAGCAGTTTAAAAAGTAAATTTTATACATGTTTTGCACCATCTGCCTAGCGCTCCACTCACCACGAATGGAGCTGTATCCGTCGAGTATCGACAGGCAACAACTAGTATTTATAATTCACAAATATAGTTTAATGAGTATTTAATGTCATTCTGGTTTTCAAAGGCTCAGAGGATTATACGCAATCGTAGCTCCTTTATAATTACAAAAATACCCCCGTCAAAGCAAACCTGCATACTCAGCGAATTTCCAATGCATAATATATGTCTTAATACCACATAAAGCCGCAAACCAAGTTTCATAAAAATATATTCACATATAAGCGATTTTAATTATTCTCTATAAGAATAACATTGGTAATGAGTACGTAGGTTTGCTGAAACAAGGAACAGAAACAATTGGTTTTTATGCAAATATAAATAAAATTTAACTAGGCGAAGCCACATACTAAGTTTCATCAATATTCAATCATAAATAAGTGCTATATAACATTCTAGTTATTCTCCATAAGAATAACGTGGGGGCTGAGAAAGCAGGTTTGCTGCAACAAGGAACAGAAAAATGGGTTTTTATATAGTTATCAAATATAACTCAACCAAGTGAAGCTACATACTAAGTTTTATTAATTTATATTCATAATTAAGGGAGTCATTACATTTTACTTATTCTCCATAAGAATAACATGGGGGCTGAGTACGCAGGTTTGCTGCTATGGGAATAATCAACAGAAAATCAATTTTTTGTGCAAATATCAATATACCAGTACTACGTGAAGCCACATACCAAGTTTCATCAACATAGATTTATAAATAATCTAGATATCAAATTTTATTTATTCTCCATAAGGATAACATTGGACAACGTACTGTGTTTAGCACTTTGAATATCTCTGCAACGGTTGGGCGTAGAATCACAATTTAAACACTAAAATGATTGTTTTGTGGAACTGAACAGATTGGTAAAAGCAAATGTGAAGTTTACATTAAAATAAACTGAGGAAAAGCCAAAAACCTTTTTTACATAAGATTAACATGGGAGATTTTATGAGCAGGTTTTTTTGGATTTTCTCCGCAACCACTTGACCTAGGTTAATAATTAAAGATACTAAATTATTTGTTTTTTTAAGCTCTATAACATGGTCAAAACCAAAATTAAGTTTTTAAAAATTGTAGGGTGAAAAATGCAAAAAACTGATTTTTGTAAAATTTAAAACCCCCATAAACCCCCCTTCCCATGGTCCGATTTTTCTGGTTTTCTAACTTAAAGTCATGAATCTCATTTTACACATTTGAGCCAAATTTCATCAAAATCGGACGTTTTTTACTCAAGTTATCGTGTTAACGGACACACACATATATATATATATATATATATATATATATATATATATATATATATATATATATATATATATATATATATATATATACATATATATAAATTTGAACGAATAGTGTTTTTGGCATCTGGGGACCTTAAAACAAAAAGTTATCATGGTCTCGGGCTTAAGTCTTACCATGAGACCTACGGTAATAGCTTCTTCCCTATAGGGGAAATTCGCTAACAGGCGATTGCCTTATTAATAAGTTGTCCTTCTGACGAAAATTACTAGCTGATCTTTTCAATAAAATACCATAACAAGTAACCCCGAACAAATGCCAGGAAATATAAATAACTAAAACGAGTATATGAACGTTTATATTATAATATACCGCATTAATAATACAAGACAGAGCATAGGTACTATTTTGTATAATAAAGTTTTAAATCGATGCGTGTACAGTGATTTTTTTAGATTTATTTACTAAATTTTCAGATGAGGTAATTCCTGAATAATTCAGGACCCCACAAATAGAGTCAGATATATACTAGAGACGGCTATCCCACAAACCGTGATAAACCATCCGCCAAAGGGCTCAGTTACGTCGGTTGGTTCGGCAATCAAGTCGGAGTTCAATCAAGTGAAAGGGGTTTAGTTAGTTTGAGAACTGAGAACATCCCAATTGGCACGGCTTGGCCATCATCGGTTCAATCCCTCCAGCACTATTGCATGAAGAGAGTGGTAGGATATTTCATCACGGGTACCGTATGATTTGTTGTGATGCTTTTAACAAGTGCATAGTACTTTTTTCCATTGGCTCTTTAAAAATTGCTTAATCGTTATATTTTGCCCCACTTCTTGGTAAACTCAGCAATGGAAAAAATTACTGCAAAATTGAGATCTTCAGATAAGCATTAATAGTAGGGGAGTTGACCGATTCTGTCGGTAGTGGGGGTGGCGGGGAAAATTTGCATAATTTATTCCCCCCGCAATTTTTTTTTAATTACTCTAATTAATATGCAAATTTTAATTACCCTAATTTAATATGCAATTTTTATCATTACACTAATTAATATGCAAACAAAAAAAATTAATTACCCTAATTAATATACAAATTTTTTACTCTAATTAATATTTATATGTTTAACTACCATGAGTAACTAGAGTAATTACATCAACGTAACTAGAGTATTTGTGCATAATTAAACATAATTAAACATAATAAAAAAATACCCCTCCGCCGACCACCATGACAATGATTAATGATAATGACTTTGTGACAAAAGACCCCCCCCCCCCAGACAGAGGGTCAAATTTATTAACATATTGCGCCGACCAACATGACAGTGATTGATGATAATGTCTTTGGGACCCCCAAACAGAGGGTCAAATTTATTGCCGGATAGCTATCACCATTAGACCCTTCTCCGAATTCCATTATACTGGGTAAGATATTGCCCAGCAGTTGGCCTTTAACGATCGACCCTTCTCCGACATTGATATATGATAATGTTCAACATACAAAGGTGACATTCCCAGACGTGGGGTTGTTTTATAACCATTTCATTTAGTTAAAAATACACCCTTGTCAGAATGCTATTATAGTAAGCTTGATTTACGACGCACCTGCGTTGCGGATTCGCCCCAACATTCCCAGACGTGGGGCTGTTTTTATTGCCACGGCATATAATACATCGAAGCCAGATCACGTGTGCAACATGCCCCCACCACACAACACCCCCACCACAAACAGTTGTCAAAGGTATTTTTAACTCATTCTACCTCCACACAATGGCAAACGATGACCAACAAATTTTGCACTTCATGCACCATGTTATTAGTTTGGAGCAACAGATTTTAGACGGTAACATAAATGTCAACTACATAACTGTAGTTGGCACTAGAATCGAACCGTTGGATATTTTAGCGGTTTAGTCACGACTTTGTTATAGATGAGAAAATCTTTAACTGGATTTGCGCATTCATGATAGAGTTGTTCGAGATGAATTTGCCTGACATTACAACAACAGTTGTGGAGGTAGTCCTGCCAGAGTTGTTGTCGGACGACTCTGGCTGCGAGAGCAATGACGAAGACTAAGTCTTCAGCAGCTCGACCTAAACGGCCTTTTTCAAGGCCACAAAAGCTTTTCATGTTAGGGACATAAGGGAAACTTCCTATTAGTGGAAGATTACCTTAGACTTTTGCCATCATACCATATTAAACAAATCCATTTTTTTGCCCCCCCCCGGTAAATATTTGTATGTTTTTAAAATCTAGATCACCAGGGTATTCAAAAATTAATTTTTAATTTAACTAATTACCATAATTGGAATAATTACCCTAAGTAACTAGAGTAATTGTACATAAATCGATGTAACCAGAGTGACTTTGAATACAAGAAAGAAAATGAAAAAAATATCCCCCCGAAAAAAATTAAAAAATTGTCCTTCAATTATACATTACATAATTGTCCCTAACATCAAGTATTAAATTGGCCTTGATAAAGGCTTGTTATGTTTGGCCTTGGAAAAACCTTTTACATGACCAATGTAACTGGGGTTACAGTCCAGTTACATGTGAGGAGCAGGAGTGTTTTATTTCTCCATCTCGGAATCTGCCACAACATCGGCAGCATCAGCAGCCATCCTCTCCGCATCTTCCTTCTTGTGGCACTCGTACTTCTCAGCTAGCATAAACTCGTTGTCCAGTTCGTCAATAAGGTGCAATCAGCATGGTATTCCACCCAATCTTCCTCACATCTCGGTTATCCACAACATTTGGTAAAGGCATAGCCCCTTGCATCATACAACTCTGCCATTATATCCTTAATTGAACGATGATTGAAATACAGCTCCTTAACAAACTCCAACGTTTGAACTAAGACAGCGTCGTTGGTGCACATCTTCGCTCTGTAGTTATATCAGAACTGAAACCCAAAATGTCTGAGTTCAGATGGTGGGGGAAATAAGTTTTTATTCAAACAGGTGCATTGTGGGAACCAAACATATCCACAGGAGCTTTGACATGGATTGTATTTATTGCCCTGCGGGAGATCATTATCAATGGAACCTTTTCAGAATTTCATTATAGGATGTTTTTTGTCCCAAAACCTGCGTCCCTAGACATAGGATCGGTTTTATTAGTCATCATGGATATTGCCAACAAAGACCAATGTCCAAAATACTTTTTTAATTATACTAATTACCATAATTGCGATAATTACCCTAAGTAACTAGAGTAATTGTACATAAATCGATATAACTAGAGTGACTTTAAATCAACAAATAAAAAATAAAAAATACCCCCCGCCGCAAAAATTTTTCTTTTAGTTATATAACCTAGATCACCAGGGTATTCCAAAATAATTTTCAAATTGAACTAATTACCATAATTTCAATAATTGCCCTAAGTAACTAGAGTAATTGTGTATAAATCGATGTAACTACAGTGGCTTTGAATACAACAATGAAAATAAAATAAAAAATAACCCCCCCAAATTTTTATCTTTTTTTATTTTTTAATCTACATTATAGAACAATTTAGCCCACCACCGCCAGTGTTGTTTTGGAACTCAAACTGTCAAGTGCAATATGGATGATGCAAGGAGAGTGATCAAAGCATCAATGAGCAAGATACGTTATTTTAAACGTCTTACATTACGTGAAAGGTTAGCAATCAAACTGATGTTGGAGGGACGCACTTTGGACTCGATGAAAGAAAAAGTTAAAAAATCTGTTAAATTTAATGAAAATCTAAATAACCATTACACATACGAGCCGACTGAGGATGTGCAGCAGTTAGCATGGACTCAAATTTCGTTAGATGAAATGAGATTCCGTAGGCCGTTAGAACTGATGTTGGAAGAAAAAATTAAACATATAGTCAGTTGCAACAAGATATGTCACAACGAGTGCACAAAGCTTACTTCGACGGTGAAACAACGCAACACGAGTCAGTAGCGTGGTAGAAGTCACACGGTACAGACATGAACGCATAAGTATCCACGGACGATTACATTAAATCATTCATTGATGAGACTGAGGTTATGAATAATGCGAGTGGTTCATTGACAACACCACCAACACAACCAACTGTGAGCAAGAAGCGAAAGAGACCATCCAACATCGAATCGGAAACTAAGAAACCAGGATGGGTGCCAAAGCCAAAAGATGACTGTCCCATAGTGTCATGGCAGGAAGATGGTAATACGTTTGCAGTTCAAAACCCGGGAAACAAAGGACAAATTTTATTAAAAATGGAGTTATACGATAGTACAGACTTGATGTACATGTGTGGATTATTTTTGGACAAAGATGGTGAAATGCACGAAAGTGTTAAACAATTAGTTAATAAAGTGGAAAATATGTGGATTGATAAATCGTCAGGAGTACCAAAAATTACACGATTAACTCAAACTGTTACACAACTTAGTGCGGTGCCGCTAAAACCGAAGAAGCACACAGTCCGTAAGAAACGAGCTGTCACATCAATCAAATAGAGCAGCTGCGCTGGTGTTTTGTGTGAACACCTGCATTCGAGTCTAGACCCGTTTTTCTCTGGCGCAGCTGCGGCAAACACCTGTCACCTGTGAACAAAATGGCCGCACCGCATACACGGCGGGGCAATCAATTAGAGCAGCTGCGTCGGTTTTTTGTGTGAACACCTGCGCGAGCCACCTGCATTCGAGTCTAGACATGTTTTTTACCGGTGCCACCTGTGAACAAAATGGCCGTGTTGGTCGCTTATAAGGCGAGGACGCGGCACGATGAGCATCATTCCCAGCCACCTCTGCGTCTAGTCCACATCCTACTAGCATCATGAACCCTTCTGAGAACTTGAGTGGAGTCACCGCCAACGCTGCCATCGCCCTTAGAACTTCTCTCAACAACTGTAAATCCGACGCTCCAATCTACACCAGGATTGGAGATCTCCGTGAGGAGAGTGGGTACCTAATCACTGCAATGGAGCGCATGACTACACCATTTGGCGAGACCATCGTCGTCATCTTGGAGGGGCAGGTCGGTGATGACTTCTACCTTCGCTTGTACCTGCCTAGGCGTTTCAACGATGCGGCGAGCGACATGGACATCGTGAGATACAACAGTGGCGGAGAGCGTCTTCACCTGCTCAAACACAGCGCCAGACCAGGGACCAGATACACGCCTTTGGAGTTTGTATAAAGCAAGACATGTATATTTTAAATACCTTTGTAAAATTTTGATAGTTTTTTAGTTTAATATTTATAGTCACATTCTGAACATAACCACTGTGTTGTTTATTAAGATAAACCCCAAAAAACCAATCATAGTGTGTAAGTTGAGAGTGTGGTAATTTTCAATCAGTAGTGATCATTGTGTTGATGTGAAAACATCCTTTCTCAGCCATTGTGGCGGGACCGTCAGGTTGTGGTAAGTCACAATTTGTGTCAAAGTTTATAAAACACATTACAAAAATGTGTGACAAAAAATTTACCATCATAAACTGGCATTATGGTAGTGGATGAGGAGGAGGTTCAAATAACTTAAACATTAACCACATAGAAGGATTGCCAAACTTGGAGGATTTTTCTGGTAATGAACCAACACTTGTAATTATAAACGATATGATGCGTGAGGCTGACAATCGTGTGGTGGATCTTTTCACTAAAGGATGTCATCATCGCAATATAAGTGTGTTTTTCATGACCCAAAATTTAGTTCACCAAGGACGAGGGCAGAGGGACATCTGTTTGAATACACATTACATTGTGTGTTTTAAGAATCCTAGAGACAGTGTGCAAATCAGGTACTTGGCCAGACAAATATATCCAGACAGTTCGAAAGTGGACGCGTACACGGACGCCACGAGGAATCCACACGGCTACCTACTGATAGACTTGAAACAATCAACAGACGAGAATATGCGAAGACGAATTTGTATATTTCCAGACGATTCTACAAATTATGTATACATGCCAAATAAAAAGTAATTTAAAAATCAGTAGCAATCATGTCGTGCTTGCGGAAGGACGCAACTCAACTAAGAGCTTTGATACACGCAACGCCAAAGGAGCGAAAAGCCTTGTTAAAAGTTTGTAACAAGAGTCGTATTCTCTCAGTGTGCGAGTGTGCTTACAACGTGTTGCGCGGTAACGTTCCTCTGTCCAAGAAGAGCAAAAGTCAGTTAAGCAAACACAAAGCGGCGCTACGCAGACTGGTGAAACGAGGCGAAGGTTGGGCAAAGAAGCGAAAGTATCTAATACAAAAAGGTGGCGGACTCATAATACCATTACTTTTTAGCACAGTACTGCAGGCGGCATTGAATAGTTAAAAAAATGACCAACATCCATAATCAATTCTATTTGACATTACCGAGTAATAGTTCGATGCAATATTATTCGAAAAATACAGTTACAAATTATATAACACATTTACCGAGAGCTATTCGACTGGACGCTGGTGAATAGGAAATGGCACTCGTGGAAGCGCATTATCCTTGTTCATTTTTATCAGTCGGTAATGATGAAACAATTGACATTTACACACAACCACAAGTGGAAGCAAGTGTGAACATAAAAGCATTGGTGCGTGTTATGGACAGCGCTGCTGATGTAACACCAGTAGTGACGGCTAAGCCAAAACAAAACTACGGAATTAAACTGAAGACTGGTGATTATTCAAATATTCAAGAATTAAAGTTTACTGTTGAAAATTCATGCAACAAATTCGTTGAAATATCGATGGGACGTGATGTTGGGAAAATTAAATTAAGCACAACGTTAGCGCTCCAATTGGGGTTTGATCCAAATGAATTGGCACTGGAACGCGATGCAATTAACATAAGCATCAGATCACCAAACATTCGCCTCGGCTTACCATCGCACATGTACATTTATTGTGATTTAGTCGAACCGCAGATGGTCGGCAATACATTCGCACCGTTATTAAAAATTGTCAATATATCTACATCTAGCTATGTGTATGGATTACATAAATCAACATCATTCATCGATCCGCATTATGTGCCTGTTATAAATAAATCTTTTGACAGTGTGGAAATTGTCTTAAGAGATAGCACCGGGCGGCATCTACCATTCCACTTTGGAACGTCGTGTGTGAAGTTACGCTTTAGAAAAGTAGCGGGTCATTAGTGTAAAAGAATGGAGCACGCTAAGAAGATGGTAGTTGTACCGCAAGAGTTAATTGATCGATAGCAAACAAATGCTACTAATAAAACTGTTTCTAATCTATCTAGTGAAAACAGTCTCGACACAGATATGCAGCAAATATTGGACAACAAACACATGGATGATAGTGAAAAGTGGAAATTATACAAACAATCATTACATCGCTTCTTGCATATTGCATAGAATAGACGCCAACCGATTAGCATCCCAATTGTGGGTGGGGATGAAAATAGTCATCGAATGCGCGCCACTGTAGAAAGTGGTCCAGTCGAGGAGATTGTGGAAACGTTTTCCAAAGCTTACAGATCTGACGCTCGCAATCTTTTACGTTTCATGAAACGAGAAGGCAGTTTAATCAGTTGGGACAGTGGCTATTCGGTGTACATTAATGGTGAAAAAATCCCAAATTCAAATCTAGTGGGTATCTTAAATTGCATAGTAAAAGTGTGTATGCGTGATTACACACCGCCAGGATGGCGCGAAGTGCTAAATGCATTGAAAGCGATGAATGTGCCAAAGGACTATATGAATAATATAAGAGCGCTAAAAGAAATAAATGCTGAATATCGATCATCATTCGCAGGCGGGTCAGGTGATGAAGAAGACGTAAACACTTCAACTGAATCAATATTGCGGACGCCAATTATAAATCGACTACGATCGGCAAGAGGAAAACGCGCAACAACTACACCAGTGGCGGGGAGTTTGATTTTTTAAATAGAAACAATCAACCGTCAAATTTAGACGTGGGAATCGTACACAGGATCGATTTTCATCATGGAACGTTTGTATTACAATCCGACCGAACCAGCATCGTATGGCAGTGTAGATCCTTTAGTGCGAGCTGTAAAACCAGTTTCAAAACGCAAAGTGATTGAATGGCTACAAACACAGGGCACTTACACGTTGCACAAACCGGCACGTAAACGTTTCCCGCGCAATCCTTACATAGTGTATGGACCATTTGAACTGTGGCAAGCTGATTTGAGTGATATGTGCGGTCTTAGTAAACACAACGATGGTGTCAACTACCTATTGACTGTAATAGATGTGTTTAGCAAACGGCTGTATGTGAGAGCGTTGACAGGATAGAAGGAGCTGAAGTGGCTAACGCTTTTGTGGAGATATTTGCGGAAGCGACCAAAACACCACGCTGTTTACAAACTGACAAAGGGACTGAATTCACCGGCACCAAGACAAAAAAATTATTTAAACAATACGGAATCATTTATGTCACTACACAAAAATATTTGACTTACAAAAATACATATCGTTATGTAGATGTTCTGGACAAATTGGTTAATGCTTACAATAACAGCGCGCACAGGAGTCTAGGCAACAGAATTCGCCCAGTTGATGTGACTGCTACCAATAAGCGGATATTGTATCAGGTATGGCGCAACATGAACGGTTAGATACCGCGTCGTGTTAAGCCAAAACTGAAAGTTGGTACAGCAGTGCGCATATCTAAGGAGAAAGGCACATTCGCAAAAGGTTACGAAACTAATTGGAGTAAAGAAGTGTTTATGGTGCAACGGGTAAACACACTGATGCCATTGCCAATGCACACGTTGACAGATCTCAAAGGTGAACCGGTCGTTGGACAGTTTTACGAATACGAATTACAAAAAGTGACAATATACAATGACCATCTGTTAAAGATTGATAAAATACTGGACACCAAGGGGCGAGGCCGCAGTAAGCGCTATTTCGTCAAGTGGGAAGGTTACGGAGACAAGATCAATTCTTGGGTACTAGCGCAAGATTTACATAATGCCTAGTAGCCAATTTTATTTAACATTGCCCAGCAACAGCTCTAAGGATTATTTTCCAAAAAACACAATCTCCAACTATACTACACATCTGCCGAGACAAATGCGATTAGAAGGCGAGTGGGAGATGGCATGGTCGAAGCGCATTATCCGTGTTCGCTTATGATTGTGAGTGATGAAGCTTTTATTTGGCTCGAGTATAAGCTAAGTCTACCAGGTATTCCTATTCCAGTTAGTACTGAACAAATTATGTTAAAGATGAAACCCGGATATTACAAGAACATAACTGATTTATTGAAAATGATCAATACTACAAAAGTAGTATAGGAATGGGCATTCTACGAGGGCGAGCAGGGGCGAGCAAATTAGCATGTGAGCTCCCCTCCTCGGCCTCCGCCTCCGCCTCCACCTTCCACCACTTTACTCTTTCTACGCAGTTGCTCTTTCTACGCAGTTGCTCCTACTGCGCAGCACTTTAGAGATCAACGGACTTCCAGTAACGGAGGCGCCGGGCTGTCGGTGTAAACAATTTATTTTGTTCGCAGGGATGGAGCACGCACGTTAGAAGAAAACAGTAACATTAACAGTGCACGTACCTCATACTACTCATTATGCATAACTAATTAAATGTATGAATAATTAATTAGATTAATGCATAAATAATGAGATGAATGCATAATTAATTAGATGAATGCATAATTAATTATATGCATTGTCAACCCAATACTATTCGTTCTCATTTTTATTGGCGGTTGTTATTCGGTTTTCATTCGGTTGGTGACTCACTACTGTCCTTTTACGATTATGTTGGCGACTTTTACTACTGTCCGATTGCGATTTAGTTGGCTACTCTCACTCCTGTCTGTTTTCGATTTAGTTGGCTCATCTTTACAAAAAAAAATAGCTATATCTTCGTTGTTTATCGATCGATTTCGACGAGACTCGGTATATGAACTTTATAATTGATATATATACTGAGGACGTCATCATAATTTACTGACTTTGTTTTTCAAGGTCGCTTCACTGGAATCCAAAACCTAAAAATGGCTGTATCTCCGTTATTTCCGGCCAGATTTAAACCAAACTTCGTCTACCCCCAATAACTTTTATCAGGTCCTATGTAATGCGGGTTGCCTATCCCGCGGGGAGCTCCCCTCCTCCGCCTCCGCCTCCACCTTCCACCACTTTGCTCTTTCTACGCATTTGCTCTTTCTACGCAGTTGCTTCTACTGCGCAGCACTTTAGAGAACAACGGACTTCCAGGAACCGAGGCGCCGGGCTGTCGGTGTGAACGATTTATTTTGTTCGCAGGGATGGAGCACGCACGTTAGAAGAAAACAGTAACATTAACAGTGCACTTACCTCATACTACTCATTATGCATAACTAATTAAATGTATTAATAATAAATTAGGTTAATGCATAATTAATTAGATGAATGTATAATTAATTAGATGAATGCATAATTAATTATATGCGTTGCCAACCCAATACTATTCGTTCTCATTTTTATTGGCGGTTGTAATTCGGTTTTCATTCGGTTGGTGACTCACTACTGTCCTTTTAGATTATGTTGGCGACTTTTAATAATGCCCGATTGTGATTTAGTTGGCTACTCTCACTCCTGTGTGTTTATGATTTAGTTGGCGCATCTTAACAAAGAAAAATAGCTATATCTTCGTTGTTTATCGATCGATTTCGACGAGACTTGGTATATGAACATTATAATTGATACATATACTGATGACGTCATCATAATTTACTGACTTTGGTTTTCAAGGTCGCTTCACTGGAAGCTGAAACCTAAAAACGGCTGTATCTCCGTTATTTCTGGCCCGATTTCAACCAAACTTCGTCTACCCCCAATAACTTTTTTCAGGTCCCATGTAATACGGGTTGCCTATCCGGGAAATTGAAGGTGCTAAGAAATTTAAAAAATCATCTCACAAACTAACAGGAATTTTTTGACGAAACTTGGTATTTAAGGATAATAAATTACGCTCTATAAGACTAGGTGACTACCGTCTACCAGAATTTTCTTTCAAGTACACTTTACTGGAAGACCAAAATATCAATAAATTCATTAAAAATCGGTTTACTGGTGAATTTTTACAAAACCTAGTATTTACGTTTATCAATGCACAGTCTAACATTTACGGTGCAAACAGTACGTCTAACATATGTTTAAATGTCACTTTAGTTGAAGATCAAAATATACATAAATTTGTTAAAAATCGGTTTATTGGTGGATTTTTACAACATCTGGTATTTACATTTACCAATGCGCAGTCTAACATTTAACGTACAAATAGTACGTCTAATATATATTTAAGGGTCACTTTACTTCAAGACCGAAATATACATAAATTTGTTAAAAATCGGTTTATTAGCGGATTTTTACAAAACCTGGTATTTACGTTTACCAATGCACAGTCTAACAATTAACGTAAAAATAGTACGTGTAATACATATTTAAAGGTCACTTCACTTGAAGACCGAAATATAAATAAATTCGTTAAAAATCAGTTTACCATCAGATTTTTACGAAACCCGGTATTAAAGTTTGCTAGTGTATTGTGTAACGTATAACATGCAAACAGTACGTCTAACATGGTTTTTAGGTCAGTTCACAGGGAGACCGAAGTACAAAAAAACATTCATATAACTTCTATTTACTGAGTAATTTTAACGAAACACAGTGCTCTGGTTTACTAAGATTAACTATAGTATATAAGGTAAAAGTAGTACGTTTCATGCGAGTTTCAGATTAAACTTTAATGGAAAAACCAAGATATGAAAAAAATCGTAAAAATTCTGTTTTATTTTCTTAATTTGACAAAACACGATATTTTAATTAAGTAGTGTGTATTTGCACATATAACTTGCATTTAGTTTGTTTATCATGTATTTCTAGGTCATTTTACCTAAAGAGGGAAGTACAATGAATTTGAACGCGGTTGTTTACGAAACTCAGAATTGTATAGTGTAACATATTGTGACGAAGGGGCCCATTTCCCTTCGCCTAGGGAAATTAATAGACGTTTGGTTTCCCCATTATGGAAGCACTGCGTACCGGGGTCATGGTGGGGAGTGAGAGGACGCGCCGCGGGCGGACGTGAGTGTGTGGTGTGTAGCGTTGACGAGCTGAGCAGAGGAGCTGGAGGTGCATCGCCGAGGACCGGGACCAGGGACGACCAGGACCTACCAACCTCGGGCTATGGGGTACGGAGGTGGACCGGGCAGACGAAACCTCTTCATCCTGTACGCGTAGGAGAAGACCGGAGTGGTTTGTCAGCTACCGCTAGGGAGGATGGGTCGACCTGAGGGACCTTTGGAAATAAATACTTAAGGTAAAACTAGTAGTAGTCACTTTACCTCTGCATCTACCCCCCCAGTTCACCCATTTAGCCAGGGGGTGTGACAAATTTGGTGGAGAGTGCGCCGGGTAACCTGAGGCGTGCAACCGGAGACGGTTATCGATCCAGGTAGAATAAAACTGCCAGCAAACATAAGAATGGAACTTTCATAATTAAGTTTATTTACAGTTAAGGTTATTAGTATTGTTACTCATTCACTGGTACAGGTACAAGAGGGGCGGGTGACACCCTACCATAATTTGTTTTTGTTTGTGTGGGGCAGAGTTGATTGTGAGATTTTGAGTTTTTAAGGTAAGAGTCAATAAAGAGCTAACTTATATTTATTGATATACTCGGAGGTAGTGGGGTCTCCTCTGGTCAAACTCTTGAGGTGAAATGAGTGGCAATATTAACAGTAGTAGTGAGAGTAGAAAGTAATTTAAGGTTTCATATTGATATGAAAGAGATGTTGCTTTGATGATTTTTGTTTATTTACATGGTGTAAAGTTTAGAGTTTTTGTAGGAAGATTTTAATATAGTCCATATCATTCAGTGAATTATTATCTTCGTTAAGCGATGATTTTACGAGAGGGCTGACACAATCTAGTAGAGTTGACAAGTGGAAATATAATATAATTTTTATTCCTGTTTATTATTGTAGTTGTTCGTGATTTCAGTTGACACTCGGAGTTTCCGGAATATTTGAAGTTTATTTCTGCATTTTTAATTAATCTTGTTACTTTTAAGAGAACGCATTTTTCTAGAGATTCAGGACTTGTTTTATTTTAATATTTTGTATTACTTATTAGGGTGTGTACTAATCAATTTCAGGTCACATAGTATAATTGCATAATTTTGAGAGTCTAGTATCCACATTTGTTTTGATTCGTGTGATTAGTTTCGGGTTGGATCTATTTTTATGAATCGTCCAATAAGGTGTACCAAGACCACTAGAAGTAGGAGTCGGGAAGAGGAGGCTCACCAAGAGAATTCTCCGGTCAACGACGGTCTAGGACTTGAGACAGTTACAGAAGACGAGGAACGGACTAGCCAACCAACGCAGGAAGGTATTCTGCCACTGTTTGAAGAGTTACAAATCAATCCTGCTACACCAGGGAGTTCTAGCACTTCGACCGAGTCAGAAGACGAAGACGTTGACGTAATGGCGGAGGCAAGAGGGCCACTTATCACACCAGGAAGGTTTAAGGGTGGAGTTGAAGAAAATGTCGAGGAGTACTTGGCCCAGTTCGAACGAGTATCCAGAGCCAACGGTTGGGACGAAAACAAAAAGAAAGTGATCCTTCCATGTTACCTTGAGGGGGCTGCCTTGAAATGGTTTGAAAACTTGGAGGACACTGTTGGAGCAGCGTTGACATGGGATCGAATAAAGACTGGCCTAAAAGAAACCTTTCAAGGTATAGCTCGGGAGGAGCAGATGGAGTTTAAACTAAGGATGAGGATGCAGGGTGAGACCGAGCCCACTGAAGCTTATATACAGGATGTGCTCAACCTGTGCCATAAAGTTGATAATGCCATGACTGAACAGACCAAGGTTAAGCATGTGTTAAGAGGCTTACGACCAACACTCTTAGAGAGGGTAATGGTAATGGAGAATAACAACATGGCCGACTTGATGAAGAACATTAGGAAGCTGGAAACAGCAAGGTATATGGCAGGCCAACGGGTCGACCATCTTTTATCTGAACCCATGCCGAGCAGCAGGGCACCACAAGCGTCAGTCAGTGCTACCACAGAATCCTTAGAGAATAAAATTCAACACCTGGCTTCGGAGTTTGAAAAAATAAGCATGCGCCTAGTAGAACAACAACGACAACCACCCCAACATTTTGAGCGACCTAGGCAGCATGGAGGTAGGGGATTTAGGGACAACAGAGTTCCAGACGGCCCATCTGATAGAAGAGGAAGAGGGGATTATCGAGGCACAAGCAGGGGCAGAACGAGTGGTGGCCGTGTCATCTGTTATAAGTGCAACAGGCCGGGGCACTTTGCTGTGGCTTGTCGATCCATGGTCCAGAATCAGGGAAACGACCAAGAGAGACGCTAACAAGGGGAAGGGGCGTCTCTCATAGGGTTAACTTCCCCAGCGAGCATGCGTCAGGAGGGACACCACCTCAAAAGCTGGCCACGTTGTGTGAGGCCCATAAACGACAAGAGTGGCATGACACTTGGAAGCAGTACAGTGGAAACTCCAACAGAAACGCCTGTAAGGACAGTCCTGAAGTTTGCCACAACAAATCGGATGTACAGCTTGTAGAAGAGGGTATGCAAACCAATACAATTAGGACCATAGGTGTATTGGAAATAAAGGCAACTCTAAACCATACGGAGGGGTCAATAATAATTGATACGGGGGCGTGTGTCAGTTGTATTGATGAAAACCTGTTGGTAAATTCAAGTTATGAGATCAAACCTGTCCACGGTGTAAATATGAAGACTGCCACTGATGAGCCCGTGACAATCATAGGTCGCACAACTATCACTCTACAGATTAGTCAGTGCGTAATGCGATTTGCAGTTTTTGTGGCTCGAGGAGTAGGGGGCTGCTGTATCTTAGGGAATGATTTTCACTTGAAATTTAATACTGAGATAAACTTTGCTAGGAGGGTTGTGGTTTTTACGAACGAGAGTGGCCGAAGAATAAGAGCTGAATTCCATAGTCGGGAAAAAGAGGCGAAATACCTCAGACCCCCACCAGATCCTACGTGGTTGAACAGCATACAATTGGAGGATGTTCAAGAATCAAATACCAGGGTACTGTGTGCGAATGCAACTGAGCTGCCACCACGGAGTCATAAGCTCTTGAGAATTAAGTATGAAGGGCCAGTGCCAAATGTGGGAGTACTAGAGCCGAAGCCGGAAGTGTTCAATGAAAAAATGTTGATTGTGCCTTATGGTTTAATCAAGGGGCCAGGAACAGCAGAAATTATCATCACAAATCTAACAGAAGAAGTTAAGTATTTACAGAAAGACGAAGTGCTTGCCGAGGTCCATGAAGCCCAGGAAATCGTAGAAGAGGCTGATGAAGTACTGAAGTTGAACATAATGGATGGCCAGGAATTGGGAGATGGATTTGAAGAAGCGAAAATAAATGTTAACCCTGAATTAACTACAGAAAGAAGAAATAAACTAGTAGGTCTGTTAAGGGAGTTTAAAGACAGATTCGCTTGGAACAAAGACCAGATTGGCCAAACCAGCATGTGTGAACTCTCTATACCACTCACCGATGATGTTCCAGTCCATCAGCCGCCATATCGTGTGTCACACAGAGAGAGGGACATAATCAGAACACAAGTAGATGAGATGCTCCGTAGAGGCGTTATACGAGAAAGTAACAGTGCTTATGCATCGCCGGTGGTCCTCGTACGCAAGAAAAACGATGAAATTCGATTTTGTGTGGATTATCGCCTCATCAACAAAAAGCTGTGTGATCTGAGCTATCCATTACCTTTAATAGGAGATATTTTGACATATCTGAATGGCTGTCAGTGGTTTTGTACTCTTGATATGAATTCGGGATACTGGCAGATTCCCATAAAGGAGGAAGACAAGCATAAAACTGCTTTCATTACAGCTGACGGCCTCTGGGAATTTCAAGTGACCCCTTTTGGACTTAAAACTAGCCCAGCAGTGTTTCAGAGGTGTATGGACAAAGTTTTAGCCGGTCTCAAGTGGGGTAGTTGCCTTGTTTACCTCGACGACATCATGGTAATGGCACCCGATTTCGATGAAATGTTAAGAAGACTTAGGATGGTTCTAGAAAGGCTAAGGGCGGCCTCAATGACCTTGAACCCCACTAAGTGCTCTTTTGGGTACAATGAAGTAAAGATTCTGGGGCACACTGTGAATGGCGAAGGAATAAGCCCTAACGCCGATAAGATACGAGCTGTGCAGAGTTTTGAGACACCTAGAAGACTGAGGGCACTTCGCTCCTTTTTGGGATTATGTAACTACTATCGATCATTCGTCCCAGACTTTTCAAAAATAGCCCGACCTCTTATAAAGCTCACTAAGAAAGATATAAAGTTTTGCTGGGGTCCCGAACAGGGCGAGGCATTTCGTGAATTGAAGGAACGGCTTACATCGGCACCTATCTTAAGGCACTTTGACCCTAATTTGCCCGTAGAACTTCACACGGACGCTTCTGACGAAGGTGTAGGAGCAGCGGTCATGCAGCGGGAAGAAGATGCAGTAAAACCAGTAGTCTATGGGTCCAGAAGGTTGTCAGATGCCGAGAAGAAGTACACCACAACTGAAAAGGAGTGTATAGCTGTTGTGTGGGCCACACAACATTTCAGACAGTATCTGTGGGGCAGAGCCTTTACAATAGTAGTCGATCATCATGCATTATGTTGGCTAGATAGGAATAAGGACATGACAGGAAGAATAGGACATTGGGCCTTAAAAATGATGGAATTCCAGTATACAGTCCGGCACAAGCAGGGACGGTTACATGTAATACCAGATTGTCTATCGAGGAATCCTTTTCGAGAGTCTCTTCCTGAAGATGAGGCAAAAACAAACGAGATTCCTATGTTGACTTTAGATTTGAAACACCTGCAACAACTTCAAGACGAAGATGAGGAGTGTCAACGAGTAAAAGAAGCCGTAGAGAATCCTGAGAAAGCTGCTAGTAAAGATCGAAGGCTTTGCCGAAGCTTCATCATCGACAGTGGAGTTTTATACAAGAAAAACCCGGCCCACCTGGGAAACAGCAAATTGTTAGTGGTTCCAAAGGGGTTAAGAAAAGAGATCTTGTATGAGTGTCATGACAGCCCCTTATCTGGAGGACATTTAGGGTTCAGCAAAACCTTCTTCAAAATAAAGAGCCGTTACTACTGGCCCAATATGTTGAAGGAAACCGAGAAATACGTTAAGACCTGTGCCGACTGCCAGACTCGAAAGTCTCCTAAACAGGCACCTGCAGGACTTCTGCAACCTATACCTGTAGGGCAGCCCATGGAAAGGATCGGAATCGACTTTCTGGGACCTTTTACGAGAACAAGCCGAGGAAAAGCTTACATCATAGTTGCCATAGATTATGCGACTAAGTGGGTAGAGGCGGATGCAACTCGTAACACCACAGCGGAAGAGACAGCCAAATTTCTTATAGACAAAATAATATGTAAGTTTGGATGTCCAAAGGAAATCCTGTCTGACCGTGGTGCGAACTTTAAGTCTACCCTAGTCACGGAACTCTTAAATGGGCTTGGCATAAGAACGACGTTCACCACGGCGTACCATCCTATGTGTAATGGACTGGTAGAACATTTTAATGGAACTCTGTCTCAAATGTTATCGCATTATGTAAGTACGTCTCAGAAAGACTGGGATTTATATGTCAACTTGACATGCTTTAGCTACAATACATCACGCCAAGAGACCACGAAACATAGTCCGTTTTATCTCATGTACGGACGAGAGGCCAGATTACCGATTGATGTGACATTAGGACCAGATCACTCACGGGACCAGACCGTAGAAGAAATGTTAATTAGGGTTCATCGATGCAGGGAAGATGTCATTAAACTGATCGCCAAGAGTCAAAAGAAACAGAAAGAGAGGTACGATCGTAGTCATCGACATGTAGAGTATCAAGAGGGATCTCTTGTGATGGTGTGGGTTCCGCACCGAAAGAAGGGAAAGTCAACAAAACTCTTACACCGGTGGCATGGTCCATACAAGGTCCATAAGAAAAGGTCAGACGTAAACTATGAAATAGAGTTCCCTCCAAAAGGGAAAAGAGTGAAATATTTCGACACTGTTCATGTTAATCGTCTTAAGCCGTATCATACACGAAATGAAGTTCTCGTAATAACCAATTAGGAACCAGCAGGCTTATAGTGAGTGCCAAGTTAGTCATCTTTATCCAGTGATGAAGTGCTGTATCCACGCTTTGGGACACTCGACCAAGGAGCTAGGTCGGGAGTTATAACTAATAGAGTTGTTTTAGGACAAAGTGATATGGAGTACATTCTTCGTTTATTTAGTATTACCTCTTTAAGAAAATAAATAAATGACAGAATTACCGATAAACTGATAAAATGAATACAAAATAATACAATTAGGAACTAGTTAAGCTTCAACCAAGCGGTTAGGAGACTAGTGACTCGACCGGATGTACAACCGCCGTGTCAGCTGAGTGATTGACCTCGCGGTGTTGGACTCCTTTTGGTAGAGTTTGGAAATCCCTCAGTTAGTCACACACAGTGGGTGCGGTGACAGTGTTCGTGCGACAGTGAGAAGAGACACAACATACCGTGGAGACTCATACTTAAGTATAATCCGTAGTCTAACCTAGTCCCATATTTTATAATATGTAACTAATCTACCTACAGGCTTCGTACTAAGGAATTATATTTGTTCATCTTTATAATTTGTTGTATTTCTAATTTGTGTGTGTTGTGAATTTAATAATAATATTGTTTATTATTAGGGGTTTCCAGTGAGTCAACATGTGTCTTGTACTTAAAACTTCGGTTTCAATGTTGTGTATACTAGGTTATAATTTGGTTCTAGCTGTACAGGACCCAGAAACTATACCTATCTCTGTAACGTCTGGGCTTTACTGGAGAGAAGTACAAGAGGCAATCTCCTATGAATCATCGGTGCCACTGATGTATAAGAGCGTTTGGCCGGCAGTGGACATGGCCCATCTTTCGTTACCTAGACAAAATGGGTTCTGTGGGCAAACCATGAATGACCCCCAGTGTGTTTTGTTTTCTTGGATTGTACAAACAGATAAACAAGTCGGATGGCAGCTTAAGTGGTTAAATTCCAGCATAGGAGCGGCGGTAATGAGTGGATACAATGCCAGACAACCTAGGGTGCCACGAAGTATCAAGTTCCTCGGAGATATCGCGCATTGGTGTTGTGGAGTGGCCACTAATCGACAACTTAAACCTCTTTTCACCAATCAAAAACTAATGTCTAAATTTGAGCAGGACCTGCAGGATCAAGTCAAGGAAGCATATGCAGAAATCGAAAACATTACTCTCAATATGCAAAATTACAGCAATGAGGTGGGGCGAACCTTCGCCCAGATTATTGATGTAGGTGTAAATATAACTAAAGTAATTGATCGGTTTCAGCAACAGCAGTTCACTACGGATAATAAAAATGATTTTAAGAGTTTTAGCCTGTTACAGATCGGTGCTCATCATGTAGTTAGACAGTTGCAGACTATCCAGCTGGTAACTCGTTTAGAAGTGTTAAGTCAGTGCCGAGAAAAGAAATTACCTAATTCTGTAGTGACTGTTGCTAAATTAAAAGATGATTTAAACGAATTGTCAAGGGCGGTTCGAGAGGATGGGTACGAATTAGCCATCCCGGCGGAAGAAGTGACGAAGTATTTGAAATTAGAGATAACTGACTGTGTGATTTCAGAAAAAGAAATAATGGTAAATGTAAAGGTTCCTCTGAGGAGATTGCGATCGCAATGGAAAATATATGAGTTAATAACTGTTCTTTTTGGTTGGAAAAATAATACATGTACCGTGCAACAGGAGACTACTTTTATTGCAGTCGATAACGAGAGAATCATGGTAATACAGGGAGCCGCACTCCGGGACTGTCAGCTGCACAATAACCCATTATGTTATGTTCCTAGGTATGCCGGACATACAGCCTCAAGTTCGATGTGTCCGAGGAGAATTTTTGAGGGAGCAACCATTCAAGAGCTGAACAGTGTATGTATTTTCCCATGTGTTACAGGGAACACCCCACTAGTGAATAAAATAGATGAAAGTACATATGTGCTGACGCATGCACCGGAGCAGTTAGAGGTAAATTGCAGATACGGGACTAATCGAACTTTTAGCTTACGAGAAGAGAATCAGCTAGGCACGTTGGAGATTAAAGTGCCCTGTGATTGTCGACTGAGCTCACATTCCCAAACTTTCATTTCAGAAACTTACCCCTGTCAGAAAGTGCCCACCGTATCTCAGATTACGCATATTGTGCCAGCAGCGTGGTCAAAGCTAAAATCTCTAAAGGTAAGTTCATTGCAGGTATCCAATACGTTCGACACACTAGAGGAGTGTTTGGACCAATTTTGGCCGACTCAAATACCACATTGGAATTTAACGTTTGCAGGGTCGCATCAAACTGCAATGCCGCCGAGGATAGTGTCAGGGTATGAGGAGCAAACCTGGCCCTTCGTCTCAGCATTAATTCACACTGTGTATTTTTCATTAGTCACTATAATAGTAATAAGAAATCCTCATTTAGTTGGCTTACATATGTTAAATGTAGTTAGAGCAGATCCCATTGAGTCGTTTATAGCAGAACGAACTTATACTGAAATTGTGTATTATGTTATATTGACTGTGACTTTTGTACTGTTTTGGATGGTTGGGAAGCGTATTTATCGATGCTGGAAAGATGAGAAACCGGCCGAGGAGATAGCAATGACGGTCAAACGAGAGATCAGTGAGGATGACGGCCTGCCAAAGAATTTACCAATCACCGAAGTCGATGGCAAGGAGTTGAGGATCACCCTGGAATGGTGGGACAGGAGCCCAAATGAGCAATTGTGCACCAAGTAAACATTATTAGGAACTCGGTCGTAAGTATAAAAGGTTTAGTTTATAAATAAATGACAATAACTTGAATTTAACAGTGTTTGTATGTATAAAATGTTCTGAGGGTAAAATGTGGTATATATCATGTAGTTAATTATCAGCGATTTTATTATACCTGGTGAATTATATTGTTTAAGTAGCGCTGGCCGTGTTAGGGGCGTCTGGAACGTGTCCGATGGTGATATCTAGTGTCCATTATTTGTATAAGGGTAAAGTTGAATTTCTATGTTGAAGTCCAGAGGACGGTTATGATGTTACGGTGGTTAATATGTATTTTCAGGAATATGATGAGATGAAATAACAAAGTAACTGTTAATTATATGAGAAATAAGAACTTTGTATAAAGGCATATTTTGTGTATTTGAATATTGTTGAAGATGGTGATCATGAAATACCTAGGTATCAATAGAGATGAAACCGGTGATTTGGAGACGCCGCAGGTGATTCTGCTCAATGTGAAAACTATGAGTATATATATTTGATGAATATGATATCTGTGTGTAAATAAGTTTATAGTGTAATATTTGATATTCGCTCATGTGTTTTAAATAGTTGTGAAGAACAGTTGTGGAGGTTTGTGGCGCTAATCTGGGTGTTGGATGACCATTGGCAAAGCAATTCGGCTTCTACCTTAAAATTCGGTATTTTTAACGCAGAGTCATCCCACATCTGGATATTAGCGAAAATTTATCAGTTTCAGGTTCAACTGTACCTTAGCCGCTTCAGGCAAAAACATCTATATGTGATAGTTATGCAGGTGGACCTCCTTCCCCCCCAAATATCCAAGAGGTACACCGGTAACCAGATGGTTAAGATAAAAATAGTTATAAGGTAATTAAGACATTCAATTGAAGGATGTACTTAGTAATAAGGTATCCGTGTTTAGATTAAGATAATGGTTAACCCTCGTGTGTGTATATATTCTATGAAAGACAATGGTAATGTTACATAAACAGAGTCAAGTGTAAGTAATAATCCCATTCATAGAATGACAGTACTGGAACAGCTATACACAAGCGGAATCAGCTGTTCGACTCGAGGTCAAGGTGAAGCGAGGCTGCGACAGCCGTGACGACACTGTAATTTGTTTGAGTTAATTATGAGTTTCAGGTGAATAGACGAGCCATTCTCGTCAAAAACGAGTGAATTCAAGTCGTAAATTCACATAATGAAATATGTCTGAAAAAAAATATATATATATATATATTTATAAAGGGATTGTCACCCAAAATTGGAGTAATGGTGACGTAACTAATATGAGTAAGGAGTGAATGTATGTATGTATGGAGATGTATGAACAGTGGTCACTGGTGAGTGAAAGCTTGAATGAAAGTGAGAGTGTCATAATAAACAAATAAATTGTTAATGAAACGTTACTTGTAAAATAAAGTGTTGTAACCAATTTAGTTAAGTTAACACTGTAATATAATATGTAGACTTAAATTACAGCTTGTCCCATATAATGATTTTGTATTTGTGATGTTTTTTATTTATAAACTGAAAAACAAAATAAGGTTTTAGCCTAGAAAAATGATTCTGAAACATGTGTCAGGATTAAATGTAATTCATAAATAGTATTCTTGTAATCTTGGGTGCTTATATTTGTATTTGAATATTACGTGTCAGATCACGAGTGTACAATGTGCATTCAGTTTACAGTACATATTTCGTGTTGTGGAAAGAAGTCAATTTTATGTGTTATAAATGGTAAAATATAGTACATTTTTGATAATAATAAAGTATTAAGTAGATTTTTATTCGATTATAATAAATCCTAAACGGAGTGCACATTAGATGAGTGTTGATTTAATTCATTAATGAAAACTATGTATTGTAATTTAATAATGTGAATCTAATGGGCCGTGGAAGTTGTTCACAGCCAACAATGGTGAGCGGCAAACTATTAACAGGCCGCTGGAGTCAGAAACCAGTGTTTCGCTAGCCGACACCGAGTTCCGGCTAAGCCGCAGCAGTCAGCACTTCTGATCACTCAGGACCGTAGAGACAACCGGCTTCTGCGCAGTTACCAGTCACCAAAATTACTCCAAGTAAAAGCTGAACTGCAGTGAGTGTATCACCAATATACAAAAAAATAGAATTAAACTACAAAGACGAGTGGACTGCCGCCTATGGCGTGACTAAAGACCTAATTAAAGGGAAAGGAATTTTGAATGAGTGAATTAGGAATTAGTTCAATGTATTTAATGTTCAATGTATTTAATGTTCAATGTATTTAATGTTCAATGTATTTAATGTTCAATGTACTAATTTAATGTTCATGGGTATTGAAATGCCAATTCCAATCTTACTGTAGGACATTGTAGTTACTCGTGTTCATTCTTTGTTTAAATAAATTGTCTTAATATTTTAAGGATTAAATACTAGATAAAAGCAATTCATTGTTATGTAAATCAGTGGGAATAACTTGTTATTTAAAAAAAAAAACATTTAATCGTATAGTTTTACGAATTGAGATAAATTGGTTATTAAGATAGAGAATGTATATTTCTGAAACTTAGAAACAGTCGGAATGCAATGCTGAGGTGAGGTCTAAGAATCAGAAACCAGTTTGAGCTAGAACGAGTTGCTGAGCTAATCGTGGAGTTGACCTAGCGCGCAGTTAGCCAAGCGTCGCAAAGTTAAGCGACACCAGAAGCCTGATGTAGGCATCAGCACCTTTGTCGCAAGCAACCGTCCGAGCGTGGGCTAGCAATGCTGACCACGTGGAAAGTGTCACGTTGTCGCGCTTGCTACTGCGTTATAACTTTGTAAAGAGACTTCCTTAGTTAGAAAACTTGATGTCATATGTTTAATCCTTTTACTTGAATATGATTATGTTGACGGAAAAAAACATTAACTATGTCTACTACCTTAAACAGAGGAATAATGTATTTTAAATGTTAAATATAAATATATATCAAGGTGTTTATCTAGGAATTTAATGAAACTACGATATTATAGTAGAGGGATAGATTAATGTGACAATGTAATGGTGTAGAGTAATTTCTTTCGACCAGCACAGAATATATATTTATTGTGAAACCAATTGATTGTGAATATTCCTGTTGTAAGTTAATGAAAGATTATTAAGTGGATATTGTATTACATGTTAGCAGCTAAGTAGATATGTACCAGGCGACCCATTCATTTAAAACATAATCTAGGAGTAGGTCTAGATCAGGTTCCCCAAAATGTTATATTTCCTTTTTTAAAATAAAAGTAAGAAATGTATTGTAATTTTTTTTTTTAAATTAGGCCCACTATTGTGTATTAGAAGTCAGGTGATAGGGTCCCGGAACACCCCCTGACACCCCCCACACAAGCCCGAAGTTCATGGAGAAGACTGCGCTTCATCATCCGTACCATCAAAGAGACTTTTTATCACCAATCACACCGGTCAGAGCAAAGTGGACAATTGTTAAATGATTACGTCTTCAACCGTTCTTCCAAAAGACTTCTTGTTAGTGACTCCCACCTCCAAATCGATTGTCAGCGGACTAGGCGCCCCGGAGGAGACTTTGTGCAGCATACCCTTCCCCATGGACTAGACTTAAAGGGAAAGTAAACCCGCCGGGTTGTTAGCGTTTGCTAAAGACTTTCAGTCAGTGAAGCCTCACTTCCTTTCAACAGGTATCGAGTCCTAAAATCCCTTAGGGATTTTTCGTGAGTGGGGGAAGTGTGACGAAGGGGCCCATTTCCCTTCGCCTAGGGAAATTAATAGACGTTTGGTTTCCCCATTATGGAAGCACTGCGTACCGGGGTCATGGTGGGGAGTGAGAGGACGCGCCGCGGGCGGACGTGAGTGTGTGGTGTGTAGCGTTGACGAGCGGAGCAGAGGAGCTGGAGGTGCATCGCCGAGGACCGGGACCAGGGACGACCAGGACCTACCAACCTCGGGCTATGGGGTACGGAGGTGGACCGGGCAGACGAAACCTCTTCATCCTGTACGCGTAGGAGAAGACCGGAGTGGTTTGTCAGCTACCGCTAGGGAGGATGGGTCGACCTGAGGGACCTTTGGAAATAAATACTTAAGGTAAAACTAGTAGTAGTCACTTTACCTCTGCATCTACCCCCCCCAGTTCACCCATTTAGCCAGGGGGTGTGACAATATAATACTATCTAATCCCTAATCTTAGTTTACAATAGCTGGTCACATTTACCTCAACATTGATTTTACCGTTAATTTATTTTCGGTTGTGTCTTTAGAGGAAGCATCGATAGAAAAAACATGAAAAGATATGTAACTTTTAATAAATAACAAAAATTGTCAGCTAGGATATAGAAACGATCAGTCAGCAGACACTTACAACTCAACACGCTTAAACTAAATACAAGGCATCGTTAATGGATTTAAATAGTGTGAAACGCACATGTTATAATGCAAATATTAACTGTATTTTCTGTTGTTTTTTTTAATCATGTGACATCCTTTTTACAATTTTTACTCTTGTATCACGATTATAAATTAATATATATAAGCTGGCTTATATGAAGTAATATCACGTGACGGTAGTTCAAATATTCAGCTCTTGTAACAAACAGGTTGAAACCTGTTAAAATATCAATCTGTGATTGGTGGAAATAAACCGCTCTTTGGTTGGTCAAAATTCGGCGTTCTTCTCAGTGATTGATCAGGAGAGGGATAAAGAGTTGAGGAGAAGTACTGAAACTAGATCTTGAGGATCACAGCGTCATTCTACCCCCTGCTGGCATGTTGTTTGTAGGTCCCTGCGCTTCTCGTCTTTGTGAATTATGTCTTGTATTACAGCGTACGTGTTTAATATCTGGCAATCCTATTTGATTTTACTATTTGATAATGACAATAATCCGTGGTTTAAAGCTAAGGAGGTAGCTGATATTTTGAAATATAAAGAACCGAAAAAAAACAATAAGAGATCATGTAAGAGCAAAACACAAAATAAATTGCAAAGACTTCAAGAAAGGTTAATGGTCCCTCTTGTCCAACATACATTCTCATACAATTCTTATAAATGAACCCGGTTTATATTCGTTAGTTATGAAGTCTAAAATGGAACTAACAGAAATATTTCAAGATTGGGTTACAGAAGAAGTCCTACCCTACATACGGAAGCATGGAACGTACAAACTTGTTGATGAAAATAAACTTTTAAATAATGAAAACGCTCATCTCACATGGTTATTCGCAAACTCAAACGAATGCAACCAGCAATCGTTCCACATGAAAAATCAGCTTGAGGCTAAAAACCAATTCAAAAATCAGTTGTTGCGTGACCAAGCACCTAAAGTGCAAGTCTTTCCTAAAGATGACGAACTTAAACATGTCTTCTGTGTGTTAGTAAAAGATTTACTACTGAAGACGTATGGAGTGTGTGAATATAAGTGTATCCGTATACCGAAAAGAACATTGAATCAAGCTTTAAGTAAAGCGAAGAAAGTAAAGCTTTAGGTTTCGCAGCTTGCTTCATGATAGAGAATGTTCCCAACGGAGTTAACATCTTGAACAAAGCTAAAGAATTTATGACCATTTACATTATGCACTATGACTCTACATACAACATCATTCTTACATCTCACAATTGTGTAAATATTGTAAAGCACGTTATAAATGAAACTTCAACATACATTATTTAATTATAGTAGCGGTGAGTCATCCACAGAGAAGACCGTTTGAAAACATTATTTGCGCAGGTACGCGTTTGCGACGCACCGTCTTAGATTCCGTCAGTTCAAATAATGCTATCGTAGATTACACTCAAACATGACTAGTGCATCCGAAGTGGACGAATCGATCCGTACGTTGTTGGAGAAGTTGGAAGCGATGAGAGACAGTCCCGCGTATTTTCCACCACAAACTGCAGAACCACAACCACCAGTGGCAGCACCGTCACGCCCATTCGCTGCTGGCCCTACCGCCGTCGCCACTGCGACATCATTGGAGCCGACGTCATGCGAGTGTTCGCATTGCAAGAGATCATTAACGACACGAAGTGGACATCGTCGCCATCAACGACTTCATTGAAGAATTATCATCTTCAAACACTGAGTACTTGTAACCTTTACCGATGTATAGAACTAGTTGGTACAAATACTACATACGGGTTGGCTATTAAACACATATTTTATAATGCAAGACGCAAAACTTTCGAGGTTTTGGGAGAAAAAGAGGTTTTGTGGTTTGGGTGTAATAAACACTCAAATTTCTATTTTCAATTTGAGTTCATATCGACTTATGACCACTGACACACTATTACCTAATTTACTATATAAAAAATAGGTGTAAGGGATAGAAATAACAGCAATATATTCTGTTAATGTGGCTATAAGTATTAAGCTTACAAAACTATCAAAGTTATAATTGAAATTAAAGATATTTCTTCGTCTTGCTTTACATAAAGTCCAAATGAGTATGTTTGTTAACGGTTGTAGTTTTGCATTTCAGGAAGCGTTACTAGTCGGATGAAATTATTTGATTAAAACTGGCGAAATACTAGTGGCTCTGTCCAAGTAGAATACCCGATGGTCATCACTCTCTGTTTGCGATACGGTGTTAACTACTAGGGTTGTTGGTGGGGCGATGTGCGCAAGTAGACCATTCGATGCATACACTCCGTGGTTCAGTGTTCTGTCTTCTGATGGTTCAAGAAATTTTTCCCCCAAACAAACTTGGTGTTCATTCTTCTGGGATGATTGTGAGGGTAGTGGAAGTTCGATGGCGGTAGGACAGACAACAGCAACACGAACTACGATGCGCCTCTTCAGCGTTGAGCCAACCACGTAAAAAAGAACAATTGGCGAGTGGGCAACGGTTCTTCAAGTTCTTGTGTTGACCCCAACTCAGCGTAATGGTGGGTAGCAGAGTGGTGATTGAGGAGAGTGATCAACGATATCGGATGTGGATCGCTATCGTCAATAAACAATCTACTATCAACAAGCTCGGTGCGTTGTCGCCATCACAAGACAGCACACACACGATGTGCCCTGACCAATTGTATCACATTACGCGGTTGGTTATATCTAAGTACAATATCGATGATACCAGTTCCTGCTTCTGTTCAACTACTACTTCCGCTACTGACGGTATCGATACAGTAGAATGAATACTATAGAGATCCAAAAGTATCTGTCAAACTGCCTGTACAGCCTGCGGATCATTTACCGCATTAGATCTCACCATCTACTGCTATGATTGTGAATACTGATCCACACAATGAAGATGGTACTCATTAGGTTGCTTTCTACCTGAACAAGGGAGGAGGAATTGAATTCTTTGACCAACCTCCGCATCTGCAATATTACCAAGGATTCCTGAGACGCAACGCTCGTCGCTACCTGTACAACGAGCGTCGCCTTCAAAGTGACAACACTCTGGTCTGCGGCCAATATTGCCTTATATACCTGTACTGCCGCAACCACTACGGCATTAAGATTATGGACTTTGTTCAGTTCTTTGATGCCCATTCTACTGCTCACAATGATGCACTGATCAGAAGACTCTGCAAAAATGTATATCAATTGAATTTTGAAAAATGTTCAATAAACTGTGTACTGAGAAAAAAATAATCTTGTTATTCATCCTCCTTTACTTTAGTGTTTATACTGATACTCAATGTAAAAAATATTACAGAATATTTTTGATTTTTATTAGAGTCTGTTTCTTTACCATTATGTCTAACTTAAGACTAATTTGGGGAAAACATTTAACAAGAATACAAGTGACTAGATTTATTAATATATTAGATTAAAGTCTTGTAATTTTTTTCAACACATATTACGTGAAATTATTGCCCTTTACAAAATAATGACTAGAAAATGATAAAATATTGGAAGAAAAGGTTATTAATAATGACTCGTGAAATTTGTACATGTTACATGGGCTAATTACAACACTTTGACTAGAATATGATAAAATATATACAAACAATTATAAAAAGTCACTAGAATAAAACACATTTGAAAACCGCACTGCTTACAAGTGTCTCCCCGCCATTTTGTCTTTACTCTCATGCGTCGCGCGCACGCAGTACTACACAGTTAATCAATGTCGTCTTCAATCTCCATCAACACTGCTGGTGGTGACGATGTTGTTGGATTTACTGAAGACGGTAGTGCTGGTGGCGGAAGGATTGGCGCAGGTTGTAATGGTGGTACCGCTGGGGGTATAAGATAATGTCCCCAGGGAAGAATGTTGACACCATCCTCCGGGACGACATAACGCTTGTCGTCGAATGGTGCCAACGAACGCTTTGTCACCACAACGGTATAAATGATGTGGTGAAGGCTCTGAAAGCGTTTGTTTTCAGTGCTTTTTACTGTGTGCTGACTTAACCACATAGTCAGTCACAGTCAACGTTTTTCCACTACAGCACGATTAACACCCTTCGCCTTCTTCGTGGGCAGCGGTGCATCAATTTCACAACCATCTCCATTATCAATACTGCACGTCATTCCGCCATACACTACGCAGTAGAGTTTCGCCATCAGGCCTATGAATTTCCTAATGACCACCCCGCCGGCTTCGTCCTTGAACTTCCCCAGAACTCTGTCGTTCTGACCGCTGTAGCAGATGTGATTCTGGGGATAGTTACTGGTGTCGAATTCGTCCAGGTTCTGCAACATGTCATGGTAAACGTCTCTGGTACGGATAGCGTAGATGATCCCACCGGTGTCCATGTCTGCCATTCTAATCCTATCTAATCCGTATCGTTCTACCATGTCATAGTGGAAGCCATACATCCACCGTTTGCTGTGGTCCAAAATGTTCATGCCTACATAAACTGGTTTGCTCAAGACCACCCTCAATTTCGCCATCTGAAGTAGGGCCAAGTTCTCATTGTACCAGATACGGTCGCTGAAATTCGCCTTAGCCACGTACTTTGTGTAGATTTTGCGGGAGGTCGCCAGTTTAACATTAAGATGTTTTCGAACATTTTGGAGACTCATGCCGTAGACAGCGTTGACCATTAGCTTGAACAGCTGCACTTCAAATTTAAATGTAGCCTGCTGTCTCAGTTCGGTATTCATCGTCAACTATGGCTTCAACCATGTTGATTGTTTGAATCGCATTACCCGGTGGACTCGTTGAATACACAATCCATTGGCCAACGCTTGTTGTAGATAGCGTTAGTGGATTATGTATCCTTCCTTGTCTATCAGGGTGGCCATTAGTTTGGTTGACTTTCCCGCGCTGCTCGATAGAAGTTCTTCTGGTGTGTATGGGAGTCGGTCTGCTGCCGATCTTCTAACATTGGGACAAAACGGCAAGTCACGGTGTTTATCATGGAGCGTTGGATCTCTGGGATAATCAAGATCCACCTCTAAAACATATCCGTACTCACCGTCTGCAGGCAGACTCTCTACGTTCAAGTCGTCGCATTCCGCCTGTGATAACCACTCGAATCCTCCAGATGGGAGTGGCTCGGACATTGCCCAACCGTACAAATTATTGGTGTCGTAATACATTAAATATGTATCGTCATCATTCTCGACGCCAGCTCTACTTGTAGATGCAGCCTGACCGTTTCGATCGCCACATGATCCTCTTGTATATTTGTTATTGGCAGCGACGTGTCGGGTTACACATTGGACTAGTCTGCCTCGAATACCCTTCTCAAAAAACAGATACTGGTCTACGTCCTGTAGGGTATCGAGGACCACACCGGTCTTGAACAGCATCACGTCCCAAGCGTATGATGGTAGCGTCAGATAATGTGCTGGATCCAAGTTGTAGTGTGTCTTGCACATGTCTCTAAAAACCTCGAAAACATCAGACAACAGCAGGACGTCTGTTAGGAGATATATGTCTGAATAATCTCCGAGGGTTTGACAGCCAAACTTGGTCCAGACGCGTTGGGCGTGTGCGTAGTCTTCTTCTTTTACGTCATCTCCAAAGACTCCGATTGGCGGTAACACATTTTCATTCAGTACCTCCTGCGACGTTATGTGCTCGTAAGGAAACACTCCCTTACGCTGTAGCAACTCAAACTCTTCCGGGTCTGTGAATCGGGCTCGGCATATTGTCTTCTTGTCGACTGGTAAGATTGATGCCAATTTCACTAGTGACATTGGTAGGAATCTGTACGAGTCGATAAATTGTAGTTTGATGGAGTTGCGCCGGCCCGCTCCGGGATATTTAAAACGTTTGGAGAATGTAATGTATTTCTCCTCGGTGTTTGCTAGCATATCAACGTCTCCTCTGTCAACTGCGAACTCCCTGATGATGAAGTGCGCATCGTAGTTTGACAGATTGTGGAGGTATACGTTGACAGTGTCATGCTCCTTGAAGCGGATGTTGCAGGAACTGTGGGCCGCTCCTCTGTACTTGTATGGGGGAGAGTGTTGATGGTCTCTCACCTTCAAATCTGCCACATCACCCCGGATAATCTCTTGTCAACAGATGTGACAAGAGGTCTCCTGTTGGAACGTTGCCTCCTCTTGATCTATAAGCAGCGGGCGGTTCCCTCATTGACGTTTGCCATATAATATATCGCCAATCGTCTTGACATCATCCCTCAGCATGTTGATGAAATTCTTGGCAGTGTCCTCACCCCTGTACTAGCGCAGTTTAGAAAATGTGTCACGCGTCGCTGGATCTTCCTTGTCGTCGTTGTCTCCCTCTTCTGCGCTTCGGTTGTCGTCGCGAATGTAGTAAGCGTAATTGTACGGTGTATGGATATATAATGTTCTGACATTCTTCGACCCAATCCCATCGCATTGTCCCCCTCCTCCTCTTCTGTTATTCGCAGGATCCCAAGCTGGTGGTAGAATCGTTGGAGGAGGGTCGAGAGGTTCTTCTTCGTTGACTGGTACCAGAGCGCTCTCAAAGTCAGCGTAGATGGTGAATTGAATACGTTGCGATCGCTCCGGTCTGCGGAATCTAATGTCCGCGTCTTCTGATAGATCTTTACGCAGAGGAGCATGATCATAGCAATAATGCTTATGTTCTTAAAGTCGTTGCTCCCCGCGCAGACCTAATTTTGTCGGTCGATTGTCAAACGTGGCGAAACATCTCTTGCAAATGAATAGTCTGTGGCCACGTTGAGTCATTTGACATCCAACCAACCTCTCGAAATTTTGTACATACGCATAATGGGTCGTGTCTTTGTTTGTCAGGAACAATAGATCAAAATGATTGGGCAGTTCCCGTATTGACACGTGAAGTGGATATACAATGTCGTGGAACTGCCCATCTCTCTTATTTTTCTATCTGTCCAAACCGTTTACGTTTACGCTTACGCCGGGATTGTTGCGCACAAATTTGCGAATCTGCTCTATCCTAAGGGGGAAGCGAAGGCCATCAAGGTTTAAATTGGCTCTGGCTCTAAGCTCTGCTGTGAAATGAATCGGTTTTTGTCGATCATCGCCCAGACCAATGATGTACTTTGTTAGGATAGAGTACTCGAAGCAACATTCGTCCTGATCGTTGAGCACATTAACCACGGTTTTTTTCATGATGATATCTTGTGGTAGTGGAATGTATGAACTTCCTCCGAGAGGGCGGTAGACATTGTCTCTTAGCTGTATATCTAGCACCCTCACGCAGCTCCACCCAGAACCCTTCATCTGGCACGCCTCTTTTACCGCAAGTATGCTCTGAAAGAAATCTGAGAATATTTCATCCAGATCAGACGTACGGAAAATGGGGGCACTCTCAGTTTTGAAGTTTCGTTGACAAGTATCATCAACTACATTCACGAACTCACAATTGACCCAAATGTTCATCTTGACGGCTTTGACTTGTTCGAGTACGCGACACATGAGAGTTACCACACGCTCCCGAATGGTTCCGAGGAATTCCAAATACATTACGTGGTGATCTGTGGGTTCTAGTAAGCGGTATGATTTTAATCTACCAAGAAACGATGTTTGGAATTCCTCGAAGCCATCGGGAGTCAAACCTTCCAGTAGCACCGTCGAATCGTCGTCTTCATTGCTGCTGCCGGTGCCTCTCGATGACGATGATAACGGTGCTGGTGAATGAGGCTGCGCCCCGCTCGGCCCCGCAACCGCAATATCCACTGGGGCAGCTCGCTCCTGCTGTCCTCGACAAGCGTATCGCATGTGACGGGCCAATGCGTCCTTCCTCGAAAAGGGTTTGCAGCATCGGACACATTGGATCCCTGGAAAGAGAGACAAAACCTTTATTAGCTATGTTGTTTAGTAATAAACTGAAAGATTATTTACAACCATAAGATTTATTTTTATATATAAATTAATCGAAATGTAATTGAGATTAAAATTTATTTCATCTTTGAAACAATTAAAACGCAATTCTATTGCTGTAATAAATTACGTTTTTAAAATAAAATTGAAATATTATTGTGATCCATATTTAATGTCATAAGTTTATCCTATTAGTAAATTAAATGATTAGTTAATTTAATGATTTAATGATTTATTGGTCATTTAATGATATTTAATTTAATTTGGATATTTCATATTAAACTATATTTAAATGTGAAAATGGATATTATAATGCAAAGTTATTTAATAATTAAAAGATTTAAAACGTACTTGTAGTAAACAGTAATTAGCTTTGATGTGAGACATGTTATAAATCAAGTTTTTAAAAATGCTACAAGGATTCTTACCTACCGGGGCTTCGTCTGGTGTCTGTGCGGGAATCTGGTTAGGATCGTTGGCAGGGTTTAACCTCGGTGGTAGGCAATATCTGAAAACCCAATGTGGATTTAGTACAAATAATTTATAATTTATTTCAATACATATTTGAACAATCGGTGTCGACTCTCAGCACTGCATCATCTAAATTACCAACTTCGATAGTACAACTATTATACAAACCTTTCAATGTGTGTTGATTTGAAGAATCATATAGCGTATTTACACTCTCCCTTCAAAGTTCTAATCTACGAAAATGATAATACTAGCCGGGCGGAAAGCTGGATTCTGCGGCTGGGGGGGGGGGGGTATGTGGTGGTGGACCTTCATGACATGGCGACGAAAATCATCGACCCTGGCGAATTGTGATCCGCACTCAGGACAGATGACTTGGTCGCCACCATGTGTCGTACGCGTGTGGCGTACAAGATGGTCTTTCCTCTTGTATACCATACCGCATATGGCGCATGAAAAACTGCGCTCGACGTTCATGATCTGAAACAGAGCATACCGAATTTTGTAGATTTGTAGAAATTTCAATTTTTATAAATATATATGTATATATATGTGTTACATGGATGCTATAAACATATTTCAAAATCGAATAAAAATAAGTAGAAATTTATTTAAGTTAATATTGAAAACATATATGAATTTAATTTCAAAACTCAATGTAGGAAAGTTCAACGACGGTGAGGAAGTAGATGGCGTTGACCCTACTCGAATTACCGGAGGTGTCGGGTAGCGGGCAAACAACGAGCATTCACAAAACACGCCTGGGTTTTCTGAAAACAGCGAACATGCTGATTAAGTAGGTTCACTCACCGTTTAATCACTGCCCACCCGGAATTGTGCTGACGATTTGAATAGCCAATGACAAACACAAACGTAATGTTCGAGGCACTCTAATTGGCAAGGGGGCGGAGCTGACCAAATTCGGGGGTAACATTTTAGAAACAAAGGAAGGGGTAAAGAAGAGAAAAGTGGAATGGGGAATGGACTGTAAAATAGAGAAGAGCGAGGAAGTCAAGAAGAGAACGCGGTGTTGAGAGGTTCTAGGTTTAGCTCGGACCGAGTAGGGCTAATACCGCACTGGACAGCCTTATTGCACCAGTCGTATCCCTAGACCTCGCTACCATCCATTTCTACCAAGACCATCTAGCCACCGGAACTGGGGACTACCAACTTCAAGAGGCTTCGAGACGTCCAAGGATAGGAGCCAACCACGGGTCCAGGGACCTCTACTGGACGAGGGAGAAGACGCCACCAGCTTCCCGACACGCCTTCGGACACCCGGGGACGCTGAGTGAGAACGGTCACCTAGGAGACGGTCGTCATCCGTCGAGGCAGTCGTCCTGGAACGAAGTCCTCGGAACTGTTTGGTATGTCAAACCTTTGCTCAGGGGCACAAAGTATAGGTCTCTCCATAGTCGTGGGGAAAAATTTAAAATACATTTAAATTTGATTTAAAGCTAAACGTGAGGCATGAGAATAAATTAGATCCTGAGTTAAATAAAGTTTAATAATATCTTGAAGAATTACTTGGATAACGAGAAATAATAATGAAATATCTTATAAGTAAAGGTTAATGTAAATATTGTATGTTAGGGTAGAAATCGATTTAAATATAAAGTTATAAGGCCAAAGTTTTAACTAGAGTAACTTGTGTTTGAATAAAGATTTAGTTTGAGAAATTGGAGCAATTGAACTATTTAAATGTTTTAAAGTGTTATGAGCACTTTATGCGCCGTTGGTGTTGTTTTGAGATTGAGTTAGATTCGTAGTTTAAGGTTATATGTCATGTTGTTTGAATAGAGTTATGTGTATATTTAGAATATTATTGGTGGCTTCAATTTTGTTATGTACGTAGACATTATCACATAAAGAAGGACTGAATCCCACAGACAATATATTTTGAGTGTTGATAATCATTTGTGTATGTTATGTCTATTTTAAAGGGTTTTAGTTGTTATTGTGTTCTGTGCCGAGTTTCTATTGATTATTTAATATTTGGAGGACTGACGTAAACGTTTGAACGGCAATTATAGATTAACTGCCTATGCAGATTTCCCCTATGAAAGTATTTTTGTGCCTTTAAAAATAGTTATTATGATTTTATTAAATGTGTTGTGCTAACTTAATCTGTGTCCAGTTAATTCTCATTCCTTAGTGTAACCTCCACTGCTAAGCGAGTCATTTGAAAGTTATTAGTTGAAAGTCAAGTGATGCAATAAACCACCAAAATTTTACAATGCACAATTACTCCAGTTACTTATGCTAGTTAAACACATGAATATTAATAATGTTTTTTTCTTTAATTAAGTATGTTAATGAAAATTTTGCATATTAATTATGGTAATTAAAAATTTTGCATGTTAATTATGGTTATGAGAAAAATTTGCATATTAATTATAGTAATTAAAAAATTTGCATATCATTTATGGTCATTAAAAAATTTGCATATTAATTATATTAATTTAAAAATTTCATATTAATTATAGTAATTACAAATTTACATATTATTTAGGATGATTAAAAACATTTACATAATAAATGTGATAATTTAATGATGGTATTGTTTGGTTTTAGCATATCCTAATTAACATCCTATCTATTTAATGATATGTCACTATTTATTTTAGATAATAGAAATTACTTGGGTTAATATAACAATCCTCATCTATATATTTACAACATTATCGTTATATAATAGTAATAAATGCTTATTGAGATGATCTAGACCATTGATATAAAAATTATGTTAAGATTATTACATCATGAGTCATAAGATAATTGTCTTATAAAACTTAATAATCTTCCGCATTTTTTAGATAATATACATTATTGCTTATTTAAATTATCTCTGGCATTGTGATTCAGCATATAAAGAATATTATATAATGAATATTATAATAAAATTTGTATAAAAATGATTTATAAAATTTAATATTCTTGCGAATTAGTTTAAAAATATTTTACAATATAATCATTAGTGCTAATTGAGATGATCTCTAGCATTATAAAATATTATATAAAGAAAATTACATCATGAAAAACATTCTTATAAAAACGATTTATAAAAATTTAATATTCATGTGCATTACAACTAATAATAATAAGAATGTTTGTTACTTACGTTTAATAATCCATGGAGGGCACAACTAGCAGAATAACACACACACAGAAGTGTGGAGCAAAATCGATGCACAACTATACACGACGGTGTTCAGACTGAGAATGAGCTAGGAGTTAGTGTTGATCGGATTTGTTGGTTCCAAAATGGTGGACGAATGTGTTACTGAAAAAACACCCTCAGTCTGAGAAACTATCTGCGGGATGTTTCCCATGAATTGACGCAGCTGCAGCACATGTGCTGATAAACACCCTTGTCTAATTAATTCGGAGAAGGATCCTTACAGCCCCACGTCTGGGAATGTTGGGACGAATCCGCAACGCAGGTGCGTCGTAAATCAAGCCTCCTATAATAGCATTCTGACAAGGGTGTTTTGTTAACGAAATGAAATGGTTATAAAAACAACCCCACGTCTGGGAATGTCACCTTTGTATGTTGCACATTATCATATATCAGTGTCAGAGAAGGGTCGATCGTTAAAGGCCACCTGCTGGGCAATAACTTACCCAGTATAATGGAATTCGGAGAAGGGTCTAATGGTGATTGCTATCCGGCAATAAATTTGACCCTCTGTCCGGGGGGTCCCAAAGACATTATTGTCAATCACTGTCATGTTGGTCGGCGCTACATGTTAATAAATTTGACCCTCTGTCTGGGGGTTATTTTGTCACAAAGTCATTATCATTAATCATTGTCATGGTGGTCGGCAGGGGGGTATTTTTTAATTTTTTTAATTATGTTTAATTATGCACAAATACTCTCGTGATTTTGATGTTTAATTACTCTGGTTACTCATGGTGGTTAAACTTATAAATATTAATTAGATTAAAAAAAATTGCATATTAATTAGGGTAATTTTTTTTTTGTTTGCATATTAATTAGTGTAATGATAAAAAATTGCATATTAATTAGGGTAATTAAAAAAATTGCGGGGGTGGAATAAATTATGCAAATTTTCCCCACCACTCCCGCCACCGTCAGAATCGACCAACCCCCCTACTATTAATATTACCATAACTTAATATCATTACATTAGGGAAATTAAAAGATTATGAATAACATTCAAAACGTTTTAATTATCATGTGTTTAATCTATTTTGGAAATTGGCATCATAAAAAGCACAGTAACTAACATAATACTAATCCTCTGGTGACCAAAGGGGGCTGAAGTAGGGGAGGGTTTGGAATTTTTTAAATTCCAAAAATACGTAAAAAGGGGTGGAAAGCAGTTTGAAAACCTGCTATTTTAAGCCAGCTACAAACTTTGATATTAGTCATGCTGCTACTATTCGTAATTATTAAAGTAGTAATAGCATATATAAAGGGTATCCCTTAACTCTCTGGAAAAAAGGTATATAGCGTTATTCCTTGGGTTAATACAAACACATCTTACCATTTTAACATGGGTCTCCCGTGCCTATTTTTACGTTTGTCTGGCTATATGGGTTTTTCACTTTAAAGTTCATATTTTCAATACTACGTAGTCAAATTCAACCAAACTTAGGTCAACTGTTTATGGTGATAGGGTCCACACTAAAGTTATGGTGCATTTATTTTAAACAATTTCAGAAGTGTGGCCATTTTAAATTTTCTATCTTACATGGCTTGAAAACAAGCCATTTTACAAAATATTTTCAAGGATAACTTCTTTTAGGGAATTTAATAATAAATCTACCGATACTTAAATTATTGAAATCAAATATTGAATAACCGAGCTGATACAATTTACGTGTGGCCGGCCATATCCCATCTTTGGTTTTTCCACAATACTACAATGAAATAAATAACAATAATTGCAACAGCTCGGTTATTTATTACTTGATTTCCAAAATTTAAGTATTGTTAGGTTTGCATATAATTCCCTAAAATAATTTATACCCGTAAATATTTTGTGCAAGGCTGGTTTTTGAATCATTAAGATAGACAATTTAAAATGGCCGCCATTCTAAATTTGTCAGAGAAAATTACACCATAACTTTTACGTTGATATCCCCTACCACCATGAACAGTTGACGTAAGTTTGGTTAAATTCGGTACTATAGTTTTTAAAATATGAACTTTAAAGTGAAAAACACATACAGACAGACAAACTAGGAAAACTAGGCACAGGATACCCATTTTCAAATGGCAATATGTGTTTGTATTGACCCAAGGAATTAATAACGTTATTTACCTTTGTCCAAAGAATTATGGGACACCCTGTATATGAATGGTTTATGTTTCGTCAAGTTTCACAAGTAAATGTTTTAGCTTCCCTCTGCTTTTCATGAAACTTCGATACCGTAGCAACCGTTCCATTAAAATTAGAGTTGGTTCTGAACGAGATTTTACTTAAGGCTAATTTGGACCCTCTTGCCTGGGTGAGCACTGACCGCCGTACCAATCGACTTGTCCTCCGCCAAAGAGTTGGCAGAGGAAAATTTGCTGCTTTAATATTTTCAGTCGCACGTATTTCATAATTACGGCATGTAATTATGATTCTATCATTTATCGACCCCCACGCCACAATACAGGCAACCTAAATAAAAAAATATTAGTTTAATTTAATTATGGAGATTTATTACGAAGAAACAAGACTGGGGAAAACAGCTAATGCTAATTGTATGTTGTTCTAACTTTAACTGTTGTAAACGCAACAGCTGATGCTATTGGAACTTGTGTTATGAGTGTAATCTTAACGCTACGTGTCATTACCTGCCTGGTCTGCAATAAAGTTCATTACTTACCTCTCAAGATACGGCCATGTATTATGTGGTGGGCGATACATTTAACACACAATTTACCTTTAAAAACAATCAAAATAGTAAAAATGTGCTTTACAGTGTTTAGTGCTTATATTTTTATATTTGGTTCTTAGGTATATGCTGTAGAAAACAAAATTGAAAAACATGTATGGCACTAACAATACTTAGGTGAATTATGCTTTTAAACATTATTGTTGTGATAATTTTTTTTTTTAGATACAACACGGTATAACAAAACTGTTATTTAATTTAATGACGCTTATCTAAATATGCGTTCATAATATTATTTAAAATAATTCTACAGTCGCAATCTAGTTATAGTGCCCTAATTAAATGTCGTCTACTTCCCATACCAAGGGATCTTAAATAACTAAGACCAATTAAATTGTACTGGTAAATACACAAGTACCTTGACAACATTATTAGTTCCTCTTTGAATACTGATAATTATCAATAATAGCATTTGCTTCTCTTATTCCAAATGTTACCAGTATTTCGTACCAGTTAATGTAATGATCGTTGCTTCACTGATTGTGGTTCTCCAGGGAGCTCAGGGAGCTTGTCGTTCTCAAGAAAACACTTCACAAGAAGTACAAGATATCCCTTGAATGACTACCATAACTTTCGCATCACTCGGGACCGGTGCAGGGCTGTCTCCAGGGACTGTCGTTCGAGTTACATTAATCATGTCAATACTACCATTTATTTTAATGTCAAGATTTTCTGAAGCTTTGTGAAGGAACTTAAGAGTCTTCATCACCCTCGCGAAAAAAGCTAAAAACATGCTTTCGTAGTACCCTGTTTCTGACACCATTTTTCAACCGATTTTCTCATAAATACTCTTAAACTTATCACGAAGAGTGTGTCTCTTTTTATATAACCTCATAATATTGAAAAATATATAATTTAGCATCGAGAAAATCTATCAAAATTAGCCAAAATTACTTGATTTTCATAATTATTTAAAAATACTTCCATAAATAATTTTGAAAATTTTAGGTTATAGAAAGAAGCAGTAAGATTCTAAATGTACGCAGAAATTTATTCCATCAACAATTGTTTGTAGGTTGCGACGGAAACAGGGTACTACGAGAGCGTGTTTTAGGGAAAAACGGGGCCGGCGAACAAAGCCGTCTATGGCGCTACTAGCCTTTCCACAAACATTGTCATTTTCACTCACACAAGCACACAAAGATTGATTTAAACATCCTACACGCGTTCGAAATCGCTGAGCTTCATTGTCCGTGTTCCAAAGTTGGATATGAGGATTACAAATCTGCGTCAGTGCTATGGTTGCGATTCATCTTACGTAAGAAATGTATTATTTTATTAATTTTTAAATAAAATCTTTATTTTATTAATTTTAATTATTTACAAACCAGTAATTAATTAAAAACGTTGTTTTATTTCAAATATCTCACCTATAAAATAATGTGCAAAGAGATTTTGCTTGGTTGTGTTTTGGTAAGTTCCAAAACAAACATGTAGGCTAGAAGGCTACCATAGAAAAAATGTCTATAACAGGCTAGTTCTTATGTTTTAAAGAATATATAAGTCTGACAGGTTTGGGTAAATGTTCCGTCTGGATCTTCCTGCTCATTAAATCGCTCTGCTACATTTCATAGACAGTGATTGTCGTGATATAAGTATACTTCCTAATACCTCACCGACAAATCTATCGAGGGCTGCTTTTACACAATGCCACGGGGCGCGCTACAGTAGTTTCCCGCTCCCGCCTTTTTCCTTCTGTGCCGTGGATAACGTGCAGTCTGATGTGTACTCAGTTCGCAGATCTTCAGTTTTATTTTATTTCCTGTAGTTTTTGTCGATGTGAAGCATGGGAAGGAGACGGTCAAAAAAGGGTGGGTTGTTTTTAAACGCAAAGCGTAAACAAATAATTATAAATGTTGGTATTGTGAAATGGCGCCAACAACAACATACGAGGTGAGTGTATTTTAGTTTTTTACTCAATACATTTATAAATTCAGCAAAACGAGTAATTTTAGAAATAAAAGTGTAATCAGACGGTTCATCCCAAACTGTTGAGATCATCCCTTAAATACTTAAATACTGTCTGATTACAATACTTTTCATCCTGATGTTTAGGTTAGGGGCCATGCATAAATTACGTCACGCTATAAACAGCCCGTTTCGACCCCCTAACCCTCCTTTGAGACGCTCTGACATCTTTCTGAGGAACACCTAAAGTGCAAGAATCTCAAATATTAGTAGTGGGTAAACAGGAAAGAGGCATACTATTCGGCGTTTTTTTCCCATGTTATTCTTATGGGGATCAGTTTTTGGACCGGATTTGAAAAGGTTCCGATCCCGCCTTACACAAGTTTCCTTGTTAGCCTATACTAACGTCCAACCCTTGCCTATATTAAATATATTTTCCCAATCCCCATCCCTCCTCTATATTTTTTCAAATTAATTTTCAAATTCAGGCTAAAAAACTATCTTTAGTGTTTATGGTCCGATTTGTTTAAAACTTGGATATGTTATTGTCGTAGGCAAGTGTTTTAATAAATTTCACTTACACTTCCCAAATTCACTATAACGGTCAAATTAAAAAATATTTTTGAAAAATACTATAGTGCCAATTGCCACCTTCTTTATTAACTGTCCGATTTGTCTTCAATTTGGATATGTTATTGTCCTAGGCAAGTGGTTTAATAAATTCCACTTACATATCCCAAATTCACTATTACGGTCAAATTAAAAAATATTTTTGAAAAATACTGCCAATTGCCAACTTCTTTATTTACTGTCTGATTTATTTAAAATTTGGATATGCTATTGACCTAGGCAAGTGTTTTAATAAATTCCACTTACATATCCCAAATTCACTATTACGGTCAAATTAAAAAATATTTTTGAAAAATACTGCCAATTGCCAACTTCTTTATTTACTGTCCGATTTGTTTAAAATTTAGATATGTTATTGTCCTAGGCAAGTGTTTTAATAAATTCCACTTACATTTCCCAAATTCACTATTACGGTCAAATTAAAAAATATTTTTGAAAAATACTGCCAATTGCCAACTTCTTTATTTACTGTCCGATTTGTTTAAAATTTAGATATGTTATTGTTATAGGCAAGTGTTTTAATAAATTAGCCTTACATTTCCCAAATTCACTATTACAGTCAAATAAAAAAATATTTTTGAAAAATACTGCCAATTGCCAACTTCTTTATTTACTGTCCGATTTGTTTAAAATTTGGATATGTTATTGTTGTAGGCCAGTGTATATGCACCATCCACATTTTACAAATATTGCGGTTAAATTTTAAAAAATTTGGAAAAATACTGCCAATTGCCAACTTCTTTATTTACTGTCCGATTTGTTTAAAATTTAGATATGTTATTGTCCTAGGCAAGTGTTTTAATAAATTCCACTTACATTTCCCAAATTCACTATTACAGTCAAATTAAAAAATATTTTTGAAAAATACTGCCGCCAACTTCTTTATTTACTGTCCGATTTGTTTAAAATTTATATATGTTATTGTTATAGGCAAGTGTTTTAATAAATTAGCCTTACATTTCCCAAATTCACCATTACACTCAAATTAAAAAATATTTTTGAAAAATACTGCCAATTGCCAACTTCTTTATTTACTGTCCGATTTGTTTAAAATTTGGATATGTTATTGTTGTAGGCTAATGTATATGCACCATCCACATTTTACAAATATTGCGGTTAAATTTTTAAAAATTTGGAAAAATACTGCCAATTGGCAACTTCTTTATTTATGGTCTGATTTGTTTAAAATTTATATATGTCATTATTCTAGGCTGGTGTATATGTACCATCCACATTTGACAAATTAACTATAATGGTCAAATTTAAAAAATATTTTGAAAAATATACTAACAATTTCAAACTTCTTTATTTTCGGATATGTTATAGCTCTTATATAGGTAACAAGACCACACTACCACACGTTCCATTACCCATTTGTCTTTTTGTTTGTTTATTTTGCTGTAATCCCAAAACTGACTTTGCTGTTTATTGTCCGATTTGCCTACACTTTGGATATTGTCCTAAGCATTTATTGTCTGATTTATTTTTGGATATGTTATAGCCCCCAACTATTATATCTAAAATTACAATATTATTTCCACCCATAATACTGTTGTTTGTTTTGCCGCAACCTAAAAACTAACATTGGTATTTGTGTTTTTACAAAACTATATTTTGCAAATTACTACCAATAACTCCTTTATTTACTTTTCGATTTGTTATATCCCCTTATATCTAAATTTACCGTATATTTTTCCCCTTTAGTGCTGTTTTGTCGTAACCAAACTTTGGATGCAATATATTACCGGCCATTGCATAAGTAAATACCCCATTTCCAAATTCACTATTACGGTTGGATTAAAAAAAATAAATACAAGCTTATTATATACATCCAGCTGATAAGTAATATATATCCACAATTATGGTCAGAACAAATTTTGGATATGTTTTAAGCCAATGCGATAGCAAAAAATAAATTTTTAAAACCCAAAACACTAATCTTTCTTTGTGCTTGTTTGGAGTAGTCTTTATTTTATCCAACTTAATTTTGTAGTTAAAATCAAACTTCCCACATTCTAGCTCCCTTTCCAGCCAGTGGTTGGAGACATAAAGGTTACGAATATTTTCAAACAATATATCTTTTTCTACCCCTATGTTGGACTTGTTTAATAGCGCACCATATTCCAAATCCTCCAGTCTACTACATTCTTTAAATTTAACATTGCCTTTAATATCTTGCATCTCTATGTCTTCTTGTCCGTTGTTACGGAAACTATTCTATTTTTGGAATTGCCATAAAATGTTGCGGTTCCGTTAAAGCTTGCAGGTGGCTCGTTGGTAGGTAGATAAATAATGTCCAAATCGCATGGCAACACGCCTTGCCTATTCTTATTTATCTCTATAATACAGTTTTACAGACACCTTTAACATAGTATACACCCCTCCATCCTTTTCTGCCAACACTCCCACAAACTTGTTTACTACAAACGCATACACATAATGCTCTAGATCCTCGTCGCAGGAAGTAATCTTTTAATTTATCCTCTCTTTCCCTTCTTTCTTTAGCCAACTGTGCTTTGTATTCCTCTGCAACAGTATTTTCCACATATTCCAATGTCTTCTAATTCCGATTTCCTCTTTTTGGAACAACTCTCTAAGAAAGGCTTGGAAAGTGGCTCTATTTCTTTAATAGTGTATGGGTACAGTTTATTGGTCCGGCTTCTTAAAACGTAGGGAGTAAGGTTAGGACTTTCCACTAAGCCTAATTCTTCTAAATTGATGGAGAAAGGTGTATTTGATGTGCCCCCAGATTTGATGTAACACTTATGCTTTACACTTATGGCATCCTCCTCTATTACCTCTACATAGTTGGTAAACAGTTAAAGCTAAATGCAGATAGAGCATACTTTATTAACTTTTCCCTTTGTGTACTATCTTTTGGCAGTTTTAGTTGTACTCCAGTTATCTTCCCCCAATATGCATCGTTAAACACTAAACAACAACTGTTTTGTAATTGATTGGCAACTTTCACCCACATCTTATGCAGAGGCACAGCATAGAATGGAGCATTTTGAAAGTACCGTTTGTTGTCTTCTATTAGACTTAAACAATCTCTTAAAGGTTCAAACCCTTTACCAAAACCTCTACAATAGATTGTTGCCTCTAACCTTGCCATTCTCTCTAGCTAGTTTAGACGAGAACGTTTCTTTTAGGTTTACAAAGTTTATTATATGGTTTCCTATACTTTTAATTACTCCAGGGCTTGTAATCTGGCATATAAATTTATTATATATTTTTACCCTGCTATTTACACCATGTTAAACAGTCTTTACTAACATTATCTACAATAACATTATGGGGGTCCATTCGCCCCCCTGGTAGCAAAAGTTTTCTGTAAGATATTGGCACATTTCCTCTTTATTAAATATTCCAACCAAATCTAGTGTTATATCGAAATCCATAAGATAGTACATTTCTTTTTCCAGATCTTGCAGTATCTTTGGAAGGTCTTCCAACAAATCCTTAATTTTAACATTTGCAAGCTCTATTTTATAGGGAATTGCTATAGGATCATACTTTTGTTTAATTTGGTCAATATCTTTCTTTATTATTTGTAACACACCCTCGCTTTGGGAGAATGGTAGTTTGGCCACAACACCATGTCGAGCTAAAGAGAACTTTTTAAATATTCCTCATAAGTAGCTATTAAACGAGCCACATATTTCCTTCTTAACTTTAAATTTATTCCGAACGTCCCCATCACAATCCGCAACATTGGTTATCTTAACTAACATCCGTTATAGATGTTAAGTTATTTAATTTTGGTTCACCCTCGCAATAGTTTATATTACCTATGTCTGTAAGAAGGTTATTATTACGTAGATTTTCTAATAAAAACCATATACCGAATCTTTCGTTAGTAGGTTTAATACAATTCCCCAATAAATGGCTAACAGAGTACATTTCTTTTATACAAAAGTAGCGGAAACATGTAAACAAGACAGATTACACCATAGGCATATAGAGGTTGTAAATATATATTGTATATAAACACAGGCGAGCGGTAAGTGTAACATGTAAGTGGACACCCACATGCAAATATGGAATACCCACAAATTCGACTAAATAAGTTTATAGTCTCAATATAATTAACATATTAACTAACGGTGCCATCCCGCATTAGTACCCAAATTGTCGAAATTCTATAATTCTATTCTTAGTCCTTGTATTAGGTTTTGTACTATTAAACCCAACACCCCGTGCAGTAGAGTAATATATGTATTTAATACAGATACGCACATTCTACAAGACCCATACATCTGTTGTATAAGCAGCAGAATAGACGTCTCACCCATTGTGTTGTTGTAAAGTAAAACATAAATGTAAATTGTGCTGGATACAACCGGCCAGATATTAGACAGGAAATGTGTTGGAAGTGTATTGCCAAATAGTAAGACAAACACCACATAGTGCAGCATGTAATCAATCCATTACTATTTAGACAAAGGTCAGTATTGGTACAACATCCGATATATTAGCCAAACCCACAATCAAACTTGGAAAACAAACAGTAAAAGATAAATATTATAGTAACAGAAATAGTAAGAGTATAAGGACATAGTAATATTTAAAGTTTATAAAACAACACAAATGCAGAGACACAATAACACACTCCAACACATTTGGACACAGGCACAGATACTGGTTTACATCCATTTAACACAACTTTACACGTTCTGTCAACCGACACAAAAATAGTTTGTAAATTGTGTAAGAAATATATGTAATATAAACAAATTTAACACAATCATAACATTGTGGACAATGTTATGATTGTGTTAAATTTGTTTATATTACATATATTTCTTACACAATTTACAAACTATTTTTGTGTCGGTTGACAGAACGTGTAAAGTTGTGTTAAATGGATGTAAACCAGTATCTGTGCCTGTGTCCAAATGTGTTGGAGTGTGTTATTGTGTCTCTGCATTTGTGTTGTTTTATAAACTTTAAATATTACTATGTCCATTTCCATTTAATATTACTATATCCATTATTAATATTACTATATCCATTTAACACAACTTTACACGTTCTGTCAACCGACACAAAAATAGTTTGTAAATTGTGTAAGAAATATATGTAATATAAACAAATTTAACACAATCATAACATTGTGGACAATGTTATGATTGTGTTAAATTTGTTTATATTACATATATTTCTTACACAATTTACAAACTATTTTTGTGTCGGTTGACAGAACGTGTAAAGTTGTGTTAAATGGATGTAAACCAGTATCTGTGCCTGTGTCCAAATGTGTTGGAGTGTGTTATTGTGTCTCTGCATTTGTGTTGTTTTATAAACTTTAAATATTACTATGTCCTTATACTCTTACTATTTCTGTTACTATAATATTTATCTTTTACTGTTTGTTTTCCAAGTTTGATTGTGGGTTTGGCTAATATATCGGATGTTGTACCAATACTGACCTTTGTCTAAATAGTAATGGATTGATTACATGCTGCACTATGTGGTGTTTGTCTTACTATTTGACAATACACTTCCAACACATTTCCTGTCTAATATCTGGCCGGTTGTATCCAGCACAATTTACATTTATGTTTTACTTTACAACAACACAATGGGTGAGACGTCTATTCTGCTGCTTATACAACAGATGTATGGGTCTTGTAGAATGTGCGTATCTGTATTAAATACATATATTACTCTACTGCACGGGGTGTTGGGTTTAATAGTACAAAACCTAATACAAGGACTAAGAATAGAATTATAGAATTTCGACAATTTGGGTACTAATGCGGGATGGCACCGTTAGTTAATATGTTAATTATATTGAGACTATAAACTTATTTAGTCGAATTTGTGGGTATTCCATATTTGCATGTGGGTGTCCACTTACATGTTACACTTACCGCTCGCCTGTGTTTATATACAATATATATTTACAACCTCTATATGCCTATGGTGTAATCTGTCTTGTTTACATGTTTCCGCTACTTTTGTATAAAAGAAATGTACTCTGTTAGCCATTTATTGGGGAATTGTATTAAACCTACTAACGAAAGATTCGGTATATGGTTTTTATTAGAAAATCTACGTAATAATAACCTTCTTACAGACATAGGTAATATAAACTATTGCGAGGGTGAACCAAAATTAAATAACTTAACATCTATAACGGATGTTAGTTAAGATAACCAATGTTGCGGATTGTGATGGGGACGTTCGGAATAAATTTAAAGTTAAGAAGGAAATATGTGGCTCGTTTAATAGCTACTTATGAGGAATATTTAAAAAGTTCTCTTTAGCTCGACATGGTGTTGTGGCCAAACTACCATTCTCCCAAAGCGAGGGTGTGTTACAAATAATAAAGAAAGATATTGACCAAATTAAACAAAAGTATGATCCTATAGCAATTCCCTATAAAATAGAGCTTGCAAATGTTAAAATTAAGGATTTGTTGGAAGACCTTCCAAAGATACTGCAAGATCTGGAAAAAGAAATGTACTATCTTATGGATTTCGATATAACACTAGATTTGGTTGGAATATTTAATAAAGAGGAAATGTGCCAATATCTTACAGAAAACTTTTGCTACCAGGGGGGCGAATGGACCCCCATAATGTTATTGTAGATAATGTTAGTAAAGACTGTTTAACATGGTGTAAATAGCAGGGTAAAAATATATAATAAATTTATATGCCAGATTACAAGCCCTGGAGTAATTAAAAGTATAGGAAACCATATAATAAACTTTGTAAACCTAAAAGAAACGTTCTCGTCTAAACTAGCTAGAGAGAATGGCAAGGTTAGAGGCAACAATCTATTGTAGAGGTTTTGGTAAAGGGTTTGAACCTTTAAGAGATTGTTTAAGTCTAATAGAAGACAACAAACGGTACTTTCAAAATGCTCCATTCTATGCTGTGCCTCTGCATAAGATGTGGGTGAAAGTTGCCAATCAATTACAAAACAGTTGTTGTTTAGTGTTTAACGATGCATATTGGGGGAAGATAACTGGAGTACAACTAAAACTGCCAAAAGATAGTACACAAAGGGAAAAGTTAATAAAGTATGCTCTATCTGCATTTAGCTTTAACTGTTTACCAACTATGTAGAGGTAATAGAGGAGGATGCCATAAGTGTAAAGCATAAGTGTTACATCAAATCTGGGGGCACATCAAATACACCTTTCTCCATCAATTTAGAAGAATTAGGCTTAGTGGAAAGTCCTAACCTTACTCCCTACGTTTTAAGAAGCCGGACCAATAAACTGTACCCATACACTATTAAAGAAATAGAGCCACTTTCCAAGCCTTTCTTAGAGAGTTGTTCCAAAAAGAGGAAATCGGAATTAGAAGACATTGGAATATGTGGAAAATACTGTTGCAGAGGAATACAAAGCACAGTTGGCTAAAGAAAGAAGGGAAAGAGAGGATAAATTAAAAGATTACTTCCTGCGACGAGGATCTAGAGCATTATGTGTATGCGTTTGTAGTAAACAAGTTTGTGGGAGTGTTGGCAGAAAAGGATGGAGGGGTGTATACTATGTTAAAGGTGTCTGTAAAACTGTATTATAGAGATAAATAAGAATAGGCAAGGCGTGTTGCCATGCGATTTGGACATTATTTATCTACCTACCAACGAGCCACCTGCAAGCTTTAACGGAACCGCAACATTTTATGGCAATTCCAAAAATAGAATAGTTTCCGTAACAACGGACAAGAAGACATAGAGATGCAAGATATTAAAGGCAATGTTAAATTTAAAGAATGTAGTAGACTGGAGGATTTGGAATATGGTGCGCTATTAAACAAGTCCAACATAGGGGTAGAAAAAGATATATTGTTTGAAAATATTCGTAACCTTTATGTCTCCAACCACTGGCTGGAAAGGGAGCTAGAATGTGGGAAGTTTGATTTTAACTACAAAATTAAGTTGGATAAAATAAAGACTACTCCAAACAAGCACAAAGAAAGATTAGTGTTTTGGGTTTTAAAAATTTATTTTTTGCTATCGCATTGGCTTAAAACATATCCAAAATTTGTTCTGACCATAATTGTGGATATATATTACTTATCAGCTGGATGTATATAATAAGCTTGTATTTATTTTTTTTAATCCAACCGTAATAGTGAATTTGGAAATGGGGTATTTACTTATGCAATGGCCGGTAATATATTGCATCCAAAGTTTGGTTACGACAAAACAGCACTAAAGGGGAAAAATATACGGTAAATTTAGATATAAGGGGATATAACAAATCGAAAAGTAAATAAAGGAGTTATTGGTAGTAATTTGCAAAATATAGTTTTGTAAAAACACAAATACCAATGTTAGTTTTTAGGTTGCGGCAAAACAAACAACAGTATTATAGGTGGAAATAATATTGTAATTTTAGATATAATAGTTGGGGGCTATAACATATCCAAAAATAAATCAGACAATAAATGCTTAGGACAATATCCAAAGTGTAGGCAAATCGGACAATAAACAGCAAAGTCAGTTTTGGGATTACAGCAAAATAAACAAACAAAAAGACAAATGGGTAATGGAACGTGTGGTAGTGTGGTCTTGTTACCTATATAAGAGCTATAACATATCCGAAAATAAAGAAGTTTGAAATTGTTAGTATATTTTTCAAAATATTTTTTAAATTTGACCATTATAGTTAATTTGTCAAATGTGGATGGTACATATACACCAGCCTAGAATAATGACATATATAAATTTTAAACAAATCAGACCATAAATAAAGAAGTTGCCAATTGGCAGTATTTTTCCAAATTTTTAAAAATTTAACCGCAATATTTGTAAAATGTGGATGGTGCATATACATTAGCCTACAACAATAACATATCCAAATTTTAAACAAATCGGACAGTAAATAAAGAAGTTGGCAATTGGCAGTATTTTTCAAAAATATTTTTTAATTTGAGTGTAATGGTGAATTTGGGAAATGTAAGGCTAATTTATTAAAACACTTGCCTATAACAATAACATATATAAATTTTAAACAAATCGGACAGTAAATAAAGAAGTTGGCGGCAGTATTTTTCAAAAATATTTTTTAATTTGACTGTAATAGTGAATTTGGGAAATGTAAGTGGAATTTATTAAAACACTTGCCTAGGACAATAACATATCTAAATTTTAAACAAATCGGACAGTAAATAAAGAAGTTGGCAATTGGCAGTATTTTTCCAAATTTTTTAAAATTTAACCGCAATATTTGTAAAATGTGGATGGTGCATATACACTGGCCTACAACAATAACATATCCAAATTTTAAACAAATCGGACAGTAAATAAAGAAGTTGGCAATTGGCAGTATTTTTCAAAAATATTTTTTTATTTGACTGTAATAGTGAATTTGGGAAATGTAAGGCTAATTTATTAAAACACTTGCCTATAACAATAACATATCTAAATTTTAAACAAATCGGACAGTAAATAAAGAAGTTGGCAATTGGCAGTATTTTTCAAAAATATTTTTTAATTTGACCGTAATAGTGAATTTGGGATATGTAAGTGGAATTTATTAAACCACTTGCCTAGGACAATAACATATCCAAATTGAAGACAAATCGGACAGTTAATAAAGAAGGTGGCAATTGGCACTATAGTATTTTTCAAAAATATTTTTTAATTTGACCGTTATAGTGAATTTGGGAAGTGTAAGTGAAATTTATTAAAACACTTGCCTACGACAATAACATATCCAAGTTTTAAACAAATCGGACCATAAACACTAAAGATAGTTTTTTAGCCTGAATTTGAAAATTAATTTGAAAAAATATAGAGGAGGGATGGGGATTGGGAAAATATATTTAATATAGGCAAGGGTTGGACGTTAGTATAGGCTAACAAGGAAACTTGTGTAAGGCGGGATCGGAACCTTTTCAAATCCGGTCCAAAAACTGATCCCCATAAGAATAACATGGGAAAAAAACGCCGAATAGTATGCCTCTTTCCTGTTTACCCACTACTAATATTTTTGTAATGGTCACAAAGAACGTAACAGGTGAGTTAGTAAATGAAAATTCATAAATTAGTTTACAATCGGCCTACATGGTTGGTATTTACGCTTTTTGGTTGGTGTTGATTTTTCCAATAATACGCTTTTTACACTCTAAACTGAAACATATGGTTTATCTGACCACATATTAAAATAAGGGTTTCATCAACTATATAGAGTTATTTGTAGAAGGATTGTAACAACAATAACGAGGTTGTAATAATTTAGTAAATAAAAAACTAATGCGACATGCAATTTATAACAAATTGAATATGGTAACAAATACATATAAATTGAATGTAATAAAGAAACACATAACAAATACCATAACTTTGCTAACATTTGCTAAAATGTTACAACAAAACTTATTCATATATAAAATAATCATGCGTAGCGCTAGCGGCGGGGCTCGTGACGGCGCCGGCGCCGGCGCTCGGAGCAGCGTATGGAGGTACCATACAGTTCACTACCGAACCCCGAGCCAGACCCCGAACAAGACAGCGGACCGATCTTTCATTGATCTTTCGTCAAAAAACCGCCTCGAGAGCGCTCGTTGCTCGGTCTGATGTCTGGTCCGATGTCTTGTTCGGGAAAAGTCCAGTAGTGTGTGGCCGTCTATAAGGTTCAATTTAGTTAGGGTTTCGAAACAACACATGAAATGTCAGCACAATATCTTTTTGGAACTTCATATTGATTATAGAAAAGAATCATCAAAATCGGTTAAGGATTAACTTCAGGAAATTAGTGAACAAAAATCAGGAATTTTTTTAAATATGTAGATATATACAGGGTGTCTCTGAACCCTCTACAACCTTTTCAGGTATTATTCCTGGACCATAGACAAGCCAAAATATCATATTCAAAATTTCGAAGACTCAAAAGTTACTCGTATAGCCGCCATTTTGTTTTTTCACATAGGAAATTTTAATTCGAGAACGGCTAGTTATAATTAAATGAAATTTGGTATTTAGCTTTATTCCCTAAAGACCTAATTACAGAAAAAACTGATTTTTTTACAATCGTTAATTTCAAAATGGCGGCTGCCTAAAAAGTTCAAACGTAAATATCTTAAAAACCGCTCATAGTAAAAAATTACGTTAATTACATTTTATTTAGAAAATTTAATTGCAAATCTAATGACACCAAATTTACGGAAATCGGTTCATAAATAACGGAGAAAATCCATTTTTAAAATATTGCATTCTTGTCAACATCAACTGTTATCTTGTGACATCGCTGCTGTGGCTACTAGTGAGCCACATCGATCAGCTGTTTCAAGTATAATTCCACTAAACAGCTGATTGATCAATGTATTGTTAAAATTATTACAGTTTCCTGTTACAATGTGTCTTTTTCCTGTATGTTGCTTATTGTTAATCATTGTGCTGTTTTTTAATATTAATCTGTTTTAACGCATTCAGTATTCATATTTATTGATAAATGGCTAATTATAGTGTTGCAGAGTATTGCGATATGCATTTTTATTATGGAGCTGCATTTGGAAATGCAAATGAAGCGAGAAGGTTGTATAGCGACTATTTCCCCAATAGTCCTGCTGCCAAAACGTTTCACTGCTGTCCACAATCGTCTCCACGCAACTGGTACGTTTCATGTGAGTATGGCAGATACTGGTGCTGCGAAGTCGGTGCGTACAGTTGAATTTGAGGAGGAAGTCCTTCGTAAATTTGAAGAAAAACCTCGAACAAGTACTCGAGCTGTGGGTAATGAGATGGGGGCAGGCAAAGACACCGTGTGGAGGGTACTCAATGGAGAGAATTTGTACCCATATCATCTCCAAAAGGTTCATGCCCTTGAACCTCAAGACTATCCAGGTCGGGTAGATTGTTCCAGGTGGTTCCTGCACAAACTGGCGGACGATCCAGATTTCTTGAAATCCGTTCTTTTTACAGTCGAATCCAGTTTTAACCTGGATGGTATTTTCAATACCAGGAACAGCCATGTTTGGGCTCCTGAAAATCCCCACGAAACTGTTATTTCCAGCAAGCAACACCGTTTCTCAGTTAATGTTTGGGCTGGAGTTTTTGGGGATAATTTAATTGGCCCCTACATTCTCCCAAATAGGTTGAATTCCCCCACCTATCTTGTGTTCCTGAGGGAAATACTCCGAGAACTTCTGGAGAACGTCCCCTTGGCAGACTTACAGAACATGTGGCTGCAACATGATGGTACTCCTGCACACTTTGGGCAAATTGTAAGAGATTTCCTCAACCAAAATTACAATCAGCAGTGGATTGGTCGCGGGGGACCGGTGTCGTGGCCTCCGCGATTACCTGATCTTTCTCCCCTAGATTTCTACGTTTGGGGGAGAATGAAGGAACTTGTTTATTCAACACCTGTGGAAAATGAACTGGACCTGATCGGTAGAATTGTAGAGGCGGCTGCGGTCATCCAAGAGAAAAATGAATTTGAAGCTGTCCGGCAATCCATGACATCGAGGTTCACTATGTGCAATCGACTTGGCGGTGTGTATATTGAACATCGTTTGTAAATACTGTAGAATTTTAGTCATATCTCATGTAAATAAATCCATTTTTTTGTAATTTTAACGCATTTTTTATATTTTATGTTTTATTTGAAGCATTAGTGAACCCTGGGAATCGTAAGGGTATCAATCAGGTGATTGGTGCAAATGAACTTAATAACAGCTGGTTAATGTTTTAATCAGCTGTTTGGTGGAATTATACTTGAAACAGCTGATCAACGTGGCTCACTAGCAGCGATGTCACATGATAACAGTTGATATTGACAAGAATGCAATATCTTAAAAATGGATTTTCTCCGTTATTTATGAACCGATTTCCGTAAATGTGGTGTCATTAGATTTGCAATTAAATTTTCTAAATAAAACGTAATAATTGTAATTTTACTATGAGCGGGTTTTAAGATATTTACGTTTGAAATCTTTAGGCAGCCTCCATTTTGAAATTAATGATTGTAAAAAATTTTTTTTTTCTGTAATTAGGTATTTAGGGAATAAAGCTAAATACCAAATTTCATTTAATTATAACTAGCCGTTCTCGAATTAAAATTTCCTATGTGAAAAACAAAATGGCGGCTATACGAGTAACTTTTGAGTTTTCGAAATTTTGAATATGATATTTTGGCTTGTCTATGGTCCAGGAATAATACCTGAAAAGGTTGGTAGAGAGTTCAGAGACACCCTGTATATATCTTGGTTTTATCATACTTTCTTAAACCCTTTTTGGGTAAAATAAATAAATAAATGAGTTAAATGAGGTATACGGCGCAAGGAATTTTTTATTTTAAAATAGTTTTCGGAATCATATCACAGGATAAATTCTTTAGCTTTTGGTACTAAATTCAAATGTATTTAACCTCTGATTATGACGTAAAAACACGTGTAGTTTTCAATATTAGTATAAATATCTCGATCCTCACGTACTTAACCTTGATTTGTATCGAAAAAATAATAATTTACGACTCTATATCTGCCATATTTGCTTTAATTGATACATTCCTCAATTTTTGATATGAAACCAAACTATATAACAACTATTGTAAGGCTTTTGGAGAGGCTTAGTTTTGAGTTTTGAGATAAAAAGATTGATTCTATATTATTCAATTTATATTTTCGGTAGAAAGGTTTATTAACAACTACAGGGTTTCTACTGTCAGGGGAGGTCAGGGGAAGTCAGGGAAAGTCGGGGAATAGAAATTTGGTCAGGGAAGGACGGGGAAAGTCAGGGAACCCAGTAATAAAGCTTATTTTAATAAGTATCGACCCCACGTGCTAAAGATATGAAAATAAATTTGTAGCTTATAGACAATACTGATTACTATTACACCTTAATGCTACTTCTCAAAATTAATTTTGTAATCTTTGTTAAGTCTCAAAATAGGTTATGAGGGTCATTATCACAACAAGAATAACTTCCTCTGAGGAATCATACAAAATTTACATGATAATTCGGTGCTTCGTATTTTCCATCTGATCCCCGATGATGACAAAACTGAGAAAATGTTTGCTCCAGGTGGTATACAATCTGTTGTAGCAGTATTTTTCAGGTGAAGTCCCAATTGTTGGCTAATGATCTAAGGATTCCTAGGAGTTTATTATTAACATCTTGTAATCCTCAATTATTGAGTTTATATTGAGATCAATTTATTTAATTTTGTTTTATTAACATTCATGACGTACATGATATAGAAAATAATGTTTTACATATTAAATATATAATAACTGTGCACACACGCTTGTTTATAAAGCGAGATTGCGAAGACGTATAATGAAAGTTGGTCAGGGGAGTTTGACAGAAGGGTCAGAGAAATATAAAATTGAAATTCTGTAGAAACCCTGAACTAAGTATCCTTCATATTCAAGTTCCTTGATACGTTCCGCTGCCAAACACATTTGTATAGGATTGGTTATATTGCTGATATAGAGGATTAGTTTTAAGTTTTTATATAAAACATATATTTATTCGTCATTTTAATCAAATTTGTAGCTATTTCATTTACGACTAAGAAGCTTTCATATTTGGAGGGGGAATAAATGTTTAAGTAACAGATAGTTTAAAAGGATGTAAGTTTTGTTTTATAAAAGGCAACTTTATGTTTTCTTACTGAAGTATTTTATTTCATTATTGATTCAAAAAAGTTGTTGCTTCACGAGTAAAATATAATCAATCACTAATCGGATAATGTTTATCTTATCAAATAGCCTAATGTTTTATTCTTTTATACAAGTAAGTCTCTTATTATTTACTGTCTAATTTACTTTACAAATCAAATTATAAGATTCCTCATGAGCCTAATTACATCTCGATAACTGAGTTTTCTATCAAAATCGAAAGCTATGTTAAAAAACGGTAATCTCAATACAAGATGGAGTAAAATGTACATAATTAATATTTTACAGGTGAAAATCTAAGTAAAATGAGGATCATTTAATTATGCTGGATGTGGTAGAACAGCGTGGAGCCGTGGTCCGCAACGACCGCCGGCGCGCTTATAACTGAACATAGCGGTTATTTAGATCGGATTATTGAACAAACTATAAGTTATATCGAAAATTGTTTTGAATGAAAATTTAAGATCATCTAATTAGCTACAACTTTCTCGCTGGAAGTTTGTTTCTACCTCAAAAATAAAAAAGTTTCTCGCTTGCTGACTTTTTCATGTCGTGCTGTTACAGCTTTCTAGTACTGTTATTATTAAAAATTACACATAATTGTAAACTAAAATATATTTTTACTGTTGGATGCGGAAATTTATGCAGAAAATGAATATATAAGTTTCATTGTAGTTTTATTATTATTACGATGTACAGGAAAGTGTAAACGACAACGCGCTCACCGCTCGGGATTACTCACTTATCGTCTGGCCTGACAATGCCGCGGACCGTTTTCTGTCCATTTGGCGAGCTCTACATGGCGAGCTGGGATAGCATAGCTGACGGTCGGGGAAGGACGACCCATTGGGACGACCGCGACGGCCGGCGGCGTGGCGGCGCGGTGGTAGATGGTCTGATGTTTTTAGAAAAGAGCCCCCTCTTCGCCCCTCGTCCTAGCCTGGCGCACCTGACTATACGAGGTCCTTTGGAATCAAACCAGACTGTACGGTCGAACTTTTCTCAAAGGTGATGAAGACTCCAACTTCTTCCATGCCTTACTCCCTTAAACATGGTTCAACCGAGGCCTCCCGCCCTGATGAGATGTGTGAGCTGCTCGCTGGATACTTCTCGTATGTCTATTCCCCTGCGTCCCAAGACCAGCTGCCATTGTCTCCCTTTAATACCCCATTTATCATCTCTGAATGTGCTGTCTCTCTAGAGGATGTTGATAAGAAGCTCATCAAATTGGACTCCAGGGCAGCGGTCCTGATAACATCACACCTGGAGTACTCAAATTCTGCCACTCTGAACTGGCCCTTTTCATCTCTTGTTGGTGAATTCCATCACTTGTTGGTGAATTTCCTATGGAAAGTGAACTATTAGCATGATCCGCACGCTTAAACTTAAGCCCGGGACCACCATTGAAGTTCCTAATGTGACCCCCTGAACACGTTTCGGGGGGTAGTTCAAAATTGTACATATAAGTACGTGTGTGTGTGTGTGTGTGTGTGTGTGTGTGTGTGTGTGTGTGTGTGTTTGCACTCTAGCGGTCGCATTTTTTGTCCGATTTACTTCTAATTTGTTAGGGACATTCATTTCTATAATCGGTTGGACAAGCTCGTTGGGAAAAACAATCGAAAAACTCTAAACCCTTTTTTGGGGATTATTCTTTCAAATTTCAAGTTTTTTGGTCCAAAAAGGGCTGGAAAAGCCCCGAATGTAAATTTAATGTGGGTACAGAGAGGGAAATACTAAGGCAAAACTTGTACGCCCTCTCTCGCCATTTTAGCATAATTATTTACCGAGTTTGTAACCTTCCAACGGCTCCAGTCTAGCTCAGGGTTTTGGGGTGGTTCTTCTTCTATGTTGGAAGGGGTTATATGCTTTGACACTTGATATGGCAGTTTTTTTAAATTGAGATATTTTTTACTTTTATTAATTGTCTGATGATGGATTGAGAAAAATAATTATTCTTGAATTTAACAAAGAACGAAATTTATTACCTTACAAATTCATTAAAATTTAAAACATTCAACAGTTTTATAGTAATTAATCACAAGACTCAACTATCAGATTCATTACGAAATTACAAAGCTTTACATATTTACATGTCTTTATCCTTATTTGTTATTGTTTTAATTTTAACATTTTGTTCATGAATATGTTTAAATAAAACACTGTTTATACGTGGGAATGATATATGCAGGTAAAATCGTCCAGTAATAGTTTTATACAATTTTCGTCACTCACCACGAAGAAGGAGACTTACCGTCTAGAAGTTTTAGCCGCTGTTTTAGAGGGTGTCCTCTCAGTATAGCGGGCGGTCAACAGGAACATGGTCCAAGGATGGTGGTACAAAGAAAGTCCTGTAATTTACATCTTATAATAGGATTGGTTCTAATTATGTATATTACATTCAACAAAACACTCCTGATACAATTCGTCACATAATATACGTACACACAGTTTTCATAGGACATAATAACCAATAATAACGTAAATTCAGTTGTTTTACATAACTTACATGACATTTAAAGAAAGTAATTAACAATTCAAATCGTATAATAGTTTTTAAATGCAATAAAAACATATTCAAGTTATATATAGTTATTAGGACAATGTTTGAACATAATTCACTATAATCATCAACAAACATGATAAGACTGACATGTTTTATTATGTCTATATGCCACATTTGGTAATAAATTTCGTTAATCTAACATGAATAAAAGGTCAAAGGCTGTCTCCAATTTTGCTGGATTTAAAATAGTTTGAGTGTTTCAAAAGTTTTGAAATATGCGAATGATGGAACATATAAATCATTTAATAATAAACAACTGCCATACCTCTTCGCACATGCTAATGCGCCAAATCCGTTGTGATTCTCGTCAGGACTTCCCTTTTTTGCGTTCCACTTCTAGTCTTGATGGCATTTCCAATGTAGTAATCTTTAAATCTTCCAAACATTAGCCGTAGTACATCAAAACCAAAAAAAATTCGCCAATAAAATAGTTCCTATCAGCTGCTGCATTTGAATCATTTCTGAAAGCCTTCAATTTTATAACACATGTGTAATTGCTTTAAAACTGTTTTTAGTTGTTGGGAAAATGTTTAATTTTGTCAAGGCCAATAAGTTACATGCACTTTTATATATAATTTATTATAGTTATGCTAATTAATGAGTTTTGATAAATTCCTCCAATCTTTAAACGGTAATTGTTGAACCAGCATGAGATGCATCAATAAGTTTCGTCCAACTTGCAGAAGCTAGCAATTCTGCTTGGATAATGTTCTTTAAATTGGGGTGATCAGTCCCAAAATAAAATACGTCACTGGCTAAGCATCCAAGTAGTCACAATACCCTCCCAACTGAAGGAAATTTCCTCGAAATTTTCTCAAACTATGAACGATATGGTTTTAGGTCTGAAATATGCCAATTTCCAATGGGTTTTCCGGAAGAGTCTTCTAATTGATAGACCACAGGGGAAATCTTATCTTTAATTCGATAGGGTCCCACAAATCTGGGAGCAAGTTTTTATGAAAAATAGTTGGCTGCGTTTGATTGCACAAAATTTCGTTTAAGAACACAATCTCCTACTTTAAGTGATAATTCTCTTCTCCGTAGATTATAATGTTTTTCATTCTTCAGATGAGACTTCTCTAAATTACTCTTCACGGCATTGTATAATTAACGAAATTATATATAATTTATTATATTTATGCCAATTAATGAGTTTTGATAAATTCATTCAATCTTTAAACGGTAATTGTTGAACCAGCATGAGATGCATCAATAAGTTTCGTCCAACTTGCAGAAGCTAGCAATTCTGCTGGGATAATGTTCTTTAAATTGGGGTGATTAGTCCCAAAATAAAATACGTCATTGGCTAAGCATCCAAGTAGTCACAAGTTATTAAAGAAAATGTGTATCGACCAAACACAGTACGTTGTCTTATGGGGGTTTTTAAGCCTGTTATTCATTTGGTTGTGTACTTTTATCTTCCCCAGCAACCTCACGCCTACTTTCAAGCCTGACTGGACCTTCCCTTAATCTTATAATGCGCAAAATTGTAGTCTCAGCATTGCAGGTAAATAAAACCAGGAGAATCAGAACAGGAAAAAATCAATGTTTTCAGATTTGAATAAAAATTGGAATAACTGTCTGTTTTTACACTGATTTTGAGTTATAAAAGTTTGCTATGTGGAAATTTACTTCCCTCACGTCACCGTGCTGCGTGCGAACTCGTTTAACCTCAGCTTGTCTACTGGCACTTTTTCCTCAACATTGAAAGATGGATTTGTGGTTCCAATATTTAAATCTGAAGATCATTGTGATGTTACCATTCACAGACCAATTGTAATCCAGTCCGTCCTCAGTCAAGTTTTCGTAGGCCTCATTTTAGATATAGTACAGCATTTTTTTAAACATGTCATAATTGATTAGCAACATGGCTTTACCTCCGGTCGTTCCACTGTGACAAACCTTCTCTTCTCCAGTGCCTGGTGATGGAAGCCTTCAGTCGAAGAAATCAAGTCGATGCCATTTATACGGACTTTAACAAGGCGTTCGACAAGATCAATCATCGTCATCTTTTTGTGAAGCTATGGGTTAGTGAGGCTATGGTATGTGAGGCTATGGGTTTGCTGGCACAATGTGTAATATGGTTTATGAGCTACCTTACCGATAGACGGCTCGCTGTGTGCCTTGATGCTGACATCTCTTCGAGCTTTGCTGTAAGTTCTGGCGTTCCTCAGGAGTCTCACCTTGGACCCTTCTTGTTTTCCATCTTTATTAATGACATTAAGAATGTCATCAAGGTCCCTTTTCTTCTGTTTGCGGACGACATCAAGCTGCTTGGTGAAATTGCATCCCACCATGACTACCAGTCCCATGGAGATGTCCTTGATGACGTACTTGGCTAGTGTCTTTCCAATGATATGGCTGTGAATCCCGCCAAAACCAAGTTAATGACATTCAGTAGGAAACTAAATACACTAATGGCTGACTACTTCCTGGATGGTAACCGGGTAGAAGGATACGATACCATCAAGGCCCTTGGCGTTCTTATCGACTCTTCATTTGAGTTTCGGCACCACATCAACCACATCTACGCCAGGGCCTCACGTATGCTCGGATTGGTTTCCCGCTCTGCAAGACATGGCTTGAGCGTCCACGCCTCTACGATCCTGTATCGGTCTCTCGTCCTCCAGCTACTCGAGTACGCCTCTATAGTTTGCTATATATACTAGCTCGGCCATATTCACCATCTCCAGTCAGTGCAGAGACGATTTGTCAGGTTCCTGGGATGTCGTGCTGGACTTAACTTTCGTGAAGTCACAGTCGACGAGCTATCTGCTGCTTATGGTCTTCAGAGTCTCGAACGCAGGTGACGGGTGGCTGATGTGGTCTTCTTATTCAAAATTCTCAATCACCAAATCAACTGCCCCTTCTTACTGGAAAGAATTAAATCCCACGTTCCTACCAGAACCACCAGACATCAGCGCCTCTTCAAACTCGACCATGTTGGGACCAACTACCTAAGATCCAGTCCCATTCCTCGACCTATGCGCTCCGGGAACGATATTGTCACTTCAGTCGACCTCTTCACTGCCACCTTGGGAGCGGTTCGGCGTGCTGCATCTGATGGAAGCCTGATAATCTGAAGTTTCTTCAATACATAAGTATATGTCTTTCAATAATTCATTCATTCATTGTTGTTGCTTGCTTGGTTATTTATATTCTTAATATATGTTTATATATTTATTTCTTGTTGTTTGCTCACATTTTAATTGTTGTCACTGCTTGTTTTTTCAACATTTTGTGATTATCTATTCATCTTGCCAGATTTTGTTGGCCATCTGTGTATTCTGTAACAGCGTAAAATGGTGTATGCCGTTGGTGAATAAATAAATAAATAAATATGATTCTCTCTTATTGAGTGCTGTTTATTGCTGTCAGCAACAATATAATCTCAGATACTGTGGGTTTATACTAAGACAAAATCATTTTTAAAGGAGAGTTTATTGGGTTATCTTACGTTAGTTTTTTTTCAAAATTCGGTAACGCAAAGTAAGGCCATAGATCAGTAGCATTTTTTATATATTTTTAAAAATATTTAGCTACCACCAGCTACATAAAATATAAGAGTAATATGAAGAGCAATATTTACTTTATATACAGTACAAAATTTAATGATATAAGGGCAAAATGAATCTGGAGTTAAAAAGGATTAAATACGTTTCAAAGTTCTAAATTTCCATGAGATAAAACAATTACGCCCTAGTGAAAACTAACTAGTTTAAGTTGTATTTTAAGCTTTTGAAAGAAAGTTTGTGTTCATGATGTGTTCAATTAAAAAAATATATATCCACGTGCATGGGACCACACGGCCCTCTGTGCCGTGGAAACTTCTGAATGTGAAAGGCCACACCGGTGTAATTAATTGGTTGTCGGAATAAGCAACGTTCATCTGTTATTGCGTTATTTTACACTGATGACATAACAGAATCAACTTTTCCCTTATAAGCTTATTCCCTTATAATTATGTTTAAGTTAAAACATAGCTGATGTGAATGTTAGTTATACAGTGTGACTCTAACTGTCCCTCGGTTAAGACAGTACATCCTCAGTTGATCAAATTGTGTTTAAGCTATCCTTTCATTCAAAATAATTCGATGTTTCGGAGTATAGCTTTATAGTGGTATTAACTATTCAATAAAATGGCTTCGTTATAAAAATAAAATTGGAAAATGCTAACTGGAGTTTATACTAGTTTCAAATTTCAAATGGTTTTTATTCATTAGTCGAAGTGTGGGAATATCCCACATCACCCAGCAAGCCACAGGTAAAGTCGTACAAAGGTAAAGATAAGACCCTGGACAACAGCTGTAGGCGAACAAAGGTCAACATGCGCGCGCAGCGGCGGACCGACGAACGAAGGGCCGCGGCCGGCAGCGGAGCGTCGTCGTTGGTGTGCTGGCCAAGGAGCAGGACGTGCAGGCTAACTTTTCCAGACATGGGTGATGTACCAAATTATATTTAAGTAAGGGGTGGCTTTTTTGGGGGGGGAGTTGCGGGGATTATGGTTCAGTTCTTGGTTAGTCAATTTGGTAACAGCCAATCCAATCAATTTTCTTAATAATGAAGTAATGAGTTTCAACCAAATATATCGGCAGGTTCCTACCTGACCGTACATTTCTTCCGGGGGATTAAACGTAGTTAATGTTCATTAATCAGGAGCTCATAAAGCTGGCTTATTCTTGAGTAAGGTTAATTGAGTACTAAAAATGGGTAACGGGCCTTCAGGTTTCCTAAAATGTGGGCGGCTGAGAAATTAAATCCCGAGGCACGCCACAGTTGTAGCAGTAGCGAACAATCGTTACGGTTGACCGACCACGCTGGTAATTAAAAGTCTCTGTGATCTTATTCGAGTAGCCAAAGCTTATGTAGTTTGCTTTATTCATTCTTTTAACTTTGCAAACAAATTTTTGTACCAAGGGAAAGCAACTAAAATCATTTCGCATGGACTCGAGTCGACTTCCATTGACGTGACGTCAGAGCACATGTTCGCGTTTGCTGGTTTCTATTCCCGCCGTGACGTAATACCACGTGCAAGCATTAAATTCATCGTGCAATTTAGTTTCTGAGTGTTCAATTTCCCTGTAACGGTTAGGATTCAAACAGATGAAAATGTGTTGGGATTATTTTCCAATATCAGGTTTCCTGACAATTGTAATATTTAGCGGTTTTAACATGTTCCTTCAGACACGAAGTCAAATCAGCATGCGGTTAAAACTTTGAGTTGGTTAAAACCAGGGCCAGGTAAGAAGGGCTGTAACATTTTGCCTGTGAGCGGACCCCCCCTGTCACGTGAACCGCTACGTCACCGCGCTGACAGCCGGCTCGATGCACCGCGCTACCAGTGCTTTACCCCTACAACTTACGGCTGAAACTTGTGTTCTATTAGACACCGTGATTATACGACTTCATCCTTATTTCAGATGAATCAGGCTTTATTGCGATATAATTTTGAAAAGGATTGGCAGCTGAACTATTTATAAAACGATTTAGTAAGAAATTGAGGTTTTTATTAAGTTAAATGGAATTTATTTATTTATTTATTTATTTATTGAAAACACAATACTACAAAACAGGCATGCGCCCAATTACAATGTAGCATTCGATCATTAAAAAGAATATATGAGAGAGTTCATGCCGGTCCTTTTCCACTTTCTTCATGCACACAACAATGCAACACACATGCGAGATCACGTACTAAACCTACTTAAAAAAATAGCAAAAATTCATAAATACAAATAAATAGTTATTCATTACAAAATACAATACATAACGTGCAACAAAAAAAAAAAATACAAAAAACAGTTCCATAAAAATAAAAATAGTTAGGATGCAGCAATATTTAATCTGGTAATACACTAGATATGTTCTTACGAAACCTTTCACTAGAGCAATCAAATAAATCAATATTCACATTTTGAGCAATGGAATTAAAATTGCGAGACATAACATTGAGTGGGGAGTAAGCCCCAAGGTTTGTGCGAGAGTAGTGAGGGGAGAGCAGGAAACGACAACGAGAATTGTGCCTAGGCACATTAAATCGTAGTTTGGACAAGAGAGCCCCGCTGTCTATTGCACCGCTCGCCAGCCCGTGCAGGCATACCAACGCTGATACTCGCCGCCGCTTATCTAGGGAGTCAAGTTCAAACAGCGATAAAAGCTCTGAATAAGGAACGTCCGTCGTGTAGTGACCAAACCTTCTATAGTACAAAAACCTTAGAAACCTCCTCTGTACACCCTCAATTGCGACAGTTAGGTAATGTTGATGAGGATTCCACACCACAGAACCAAATTCCAACCTAGATCTCACCAAAGAACAATAAAGAAGCTTAAGGACACCAATGTTTTTAAGAAAATTGCTTGACCTGCGAATAAAACCCATTACAGAAAATGCTGATTTACAAATTGAAGTAATATGGTTTGTAGAATAAAACTTGGAGTCGAAAGTAATACCGAGATCTTGAATTGAAGACTTAACAGAAATTGCATTGCCTTTCATTGAGTAAGTGAAAATCAATCTACTTGCTTCAGATTTTCTTGTAAAAGACATAACAAAACACTTATTGACATGAAACTTTAAATGACGATCACTCCAGGATAATAGCCGGTCAATATCTTCTTGTATTTTTAGGCAATCAGAAATATTATTAACGAGCCGAAATATCTTTAGGTCGTCCGCATAAAGAAGGAAGTTACAGTTAAGTATACAATCTGAAATGTCATTAATGAAGATAGTGAAAAGAAGAGGACCAAGATTTGAGCCTTGAGGAACCCCAGATAACGAACAGAAATCAGATGACAAACATTCATTACATGAAACATATTGAAATCTATTAAATAGATAAGAAGAAAAAAACTTAATAAGAGGATTGGAAAGACCAAAGTAATTTAGCTTAGAAAGCAATGTCAAATTATTCACTTTATCGAAAGCCTTTTCGAAGTCTGTATAAATAACATCAACATGAGCACCTGAATCCAAAGCAGATATGCAGTACTCAGAAAAATTCAACAGATTAGAAGTAATTGATCTCCCCGGAAAGAAACCATGCTGCTGAGGACTGATAAAACACTTAACATGCTGAAATAACCTGGAGTGTAAAATTGTCTCAAAAACCTTAACAGGTGAACTCAAAATCGCAACAGGTCTGTAGTTTTTTATATCAGATCTTTGACCTTTCTTGAATATCGGGACAACCTTCGCCCTTTTCCAAGCACTAGGAAAGTATGAATTGCGGATAGAGAGATTGAAAATATGGAGCAATATGGAATCACGTGGAAAACAAGTATTTTATCGGTATATAAAAATAAAACTTAAATACTATGATCATAAGAATGATTTTGATCAATTTAAAATTAAAGGAATGTAGTTTAAGTCACATTATGTTTTTAAAAACAACGAACATCATCCTTTAGCAGCAGCGGAGTCATGCGTGAATTTAAGAAACAACTTTGCTAAAGAAAAATAAAGCGCTTAGATAATGAAAAAGAAACACTCACCTGTGTGTTTATTTTATATTTATATAGATACAGATCGTACTTATTAAAAAATTATTTCTAAATGTTAACATACAACTATTTACAAATTAATATGATGTTCTACTCTTCATCAATCTCTCTTATGCAACAGCCAAGTTTCACTGAAAACAGCAAACCTGCTTACTCCACGAATTTATAATGCAAACATAGGTATACCTCACCAACAAATAAAAATATATTATCTAGTTTAATCATAATATTGGTAAATTAGCGAGATTTAAAGTTTAGTCATCCTCCATAAGAATATGGAGGATGACTGATTGATTATGCAGGTTGCTGTAATGAGGCCGACTATAAATGGGGTTTAATGCAAATATAAATAGACCACAACCACAACGTTTTTACTGTAAATAATGTCACAAAGAAGCTTATACAATATTAGTACTGTACACTCTTAAACATCCTGTATTTGATGTGATGTCTGAAAACACGTTATAGGCACGGTGACCATACCTCCCACAGTCACGCATTTTCCCCAAGAATAGTTTTATGTATGATTAAACTTTATAAACGTACTGTTTGTAAAACATTTTGAGATGTTTCACTTTGACTGCTATGGATAAAACAGACTTATATCATATACACATTTAGTGAAAACAAACATAAATATATTTTTATGAAATATTAATTAAAAATGTATTAACTATTTCATAAGACAGTTTTATTGTGGGTATCAGTAATGCGTCCTACGCCCAATATTTAGATGCTCGTCATACCTAGTATGCAAATATAATATTTGTTAAATATACATAAATATTTACTAAAATAAATTCGGAATTCATTCATAATTTCCAGGGCTTTAAACTAATCTTACAAACAATAGTGTTGACAAATAAATCAATAACAACAAATAATTGAACTCACGGCAATCACAAGTACACGCATAACACTGCAACACTACAAACAATACAAGAAGTAAATAAACTGATCAAGCTCACTGTGCTTGATAAGCAAACGCTTTCCACTTTCTGAGCTAACTACCAAGATTATATTTGAGGATATTCAAAAATAGATAAGGACACGTGTACGAGAGGAAACGAGTGAACGGAAGGGCCCTTGGACTATAGATTTAGACGTACATATTCGTAGAAATCTTTTAAGAAAAAGTACTCATTTAGCATTTGCGCCAAGCGCGTGGTGAGCAGCTGTCAGCGCAGTGACGTCAAAGCGCTATCCGGCGGGGCTGAAGTGGGGCGGGAAGGGGTCACGGCGGCAACGCGCCGCGAACAAAGAAATGGTATTGCCCTTGTTATAGAGCCCTGGTTAAAACACTCCAACAATTCAATAATAACGAGTATTGGTATTATAACAGGATATTTCGATCCCCAATATTATTTTCTAAGTGGAACGATTATTTTAATAATAATTTATGTAAAGTTTATGTAAATGGCGCATTAGAAGATGGGCCCCTTCATCTGCACTGATACTGTCCCCTCAATACCGAACTGCCTGGGGTAGGCGTTGTTTACATTGCAGGCGTTAGGTTAATGTTGACAAATGCTCTGCCTTTAGTACCTTTATTAATTGATTTTAGCACCTTTAATTATTAATATAAGGATTTATTACAGTTGAAACTAGGTCGTTTTTACACAACAAAAAATGTGTTGCCCAGTGTTAAATGAAAATATAAATGAGCCAGCAAGTATACCGAGTGTGTGAAGACAATAGTTTACAATATGTTATTATTGAGTTGTGTGACCCCCCCCACCCACGATTAAAGCTATGTATCCAATTTTTATGCTAGGGTTATTTGTTGAACAGAGCTGGTTACATTTAGTTTGCATTAAAAATAATAATTTTAAGCTCTGTCACAATGGGTACCAAAAAAAATTAAATATGTCAACGACCAATTTCCAATTTTAATTACAATATAATTCAATTATAGTGAAAAATTGTCCTAAGACAGTATAGAACATTCAGTCCAGTTTTCAGTTAAGCAGGATCATGGTGTTAAGATGTCAACAAGCAAAACATGTTCTGCATATTTATGCAGGGTTACAATGCAATCTTCAGTAAAATCATTTGTATGTTAAGTTCCTAGTTTTTTATTAAAATAAATAGTCTCTGTCACTTTTAATGCAACCTTCACACAGTATGGCGTGTAATTAGCTTTGGCGTGTTATTTAGAGTACCCCCATGAAAATTTTCGATCAGGTCTGATCAAAAAAATAATCAGAACTGATCAGGAATACCAATCAGAACTGATCAGTCCTGAATCAGGAATTGGTGCAATTCCTGATCAGGACTGATCAGTTCTGATGCCATTCCTGATCAGGTCTGATCAGGTCTGATCAGTTCTGATGCCATTCCTGATCAGGTCTGATCAGTTCTGATTCCATTATCCTGATCAGGTCTGATCAGTTCTGATGCCATTCCTGATCAGGACTGATCAGTTCTGATGCCATTCCTGATCAGGACAGATCAGGAAATGCACCAATTCCTAATTTCAGAACTGATCACTTCTGATGATATTCCTGATCAGCACTAATTATTTGTCTGAACTTAGAATAAAACTGCTTATTACTTTATAGTTTCTAAGAAAAAACAATTTTAAATTCTGAATTAATGTTATTTATTACTTTGAAATGTAAAAATAATCTTAAAAAGGTAGATTAGATAGGTACATAAAATTACATATACAACAATTGGTACAGGTTTTATATAAAACAGTAAACATGCTACTTAATAATCTTATTTTTCTTATTTAATGTTACTACTATCAACGCTTGGCTAACTTATAAAATAAAGACAAAACAAAATAATATACCGGTAACTCATATTGCGGTACCCATATAATTATGAACCTATATTCAAAAATTGGTAAAAGTTTGATAGAAAACGGTAAAAATGCCTTAAAAAATGAAGAAATGGATCTTCCGAAGACATTTTTACCTCAGTGTAGTGATACAAATATTCCACTGGATGGGAAGCCAAATCATCTGATTTAATGTCAGTTTTAAGTTTTAAGGGATCTTGTTAGTGCACGCCAAGAAGATTCAACTGAGACATCGAAAGTTTGAGTTCTCACCACGTATTTTAGTGTTGGTTCGGTCTCCACATACTTTGCAATTTTGATTCTTAGTTGTATGATTTATTTACCTTGTAGAAAACCAACACAATTTTCAATTGAATTAAATTAGGCCTAAATACATTTTTAGCACAAATATCTAAAATTAATAAAATCACATTCATCTTCTACTTGCACTTTTATTTACTTTATAATATAATGTAAATAGGCCTAAACAATTTTAATTAATAATGATTAAAAACATAGGTATGATTAAGCCTATTAAAAATCGAATAAAGATTAATGATTTGGTATAGGTATATTGATTGTTAAAACTTCAATATTTGAATTCGACAGTATCGTAGGACGGATACGGAACTGCACCCCATATAGCCTAGTACTTCAACTGTAGACCTCTTAGAAACCTTAGTAGTAGGTGATGTGAACAAAGCTTTGAATGAAACAAATTTGTGATTGCTGTAACTACTGACCTGAAAAAAAACTTTGATCTGGTCGATTATGAAATAATGATGAGTAAGTTAAGTAAAATTGGTATTGGTGGTAGGCCCTAGGATGTTTCAGTTTTTTCTAGAGTTATTTTAGTGATAGGAGGTAGCATGTTAGCATTGGCAATGTTGTCAGTAATGGATTTACACAAAATTGTGGATTAGTTTAAGGAAGTAGTCTCTCGCCTATCTAATTATGTGTCTAGTTTAAAGTTAAAGCAAACTGTTAGGCCTAGAGTATGCTAGTGACAACCACATATATATATATATAGGTAGGCTAGTTCATTCAGACTTGAAAGTAGGCACTTAGGACAGATAAAAGTTACTAACTGATCTTGATTTAAATGGTAATAACACATTTAGTTAATGTATAACTACATGTTTAATACATGTTAAATTCAGAAAAAGCAAAGCCCGCTAAATTTAAGAATCCTAGAGTTAATATTAGTAGAGATTTGGATTTGACCCTATTTTATCATGTAAAATAGTGTCTATGTAAAATTTGGCCTACAGGGTATTTTTATGTAACTTTCAACCAATACAATTAAGTGATAACATGATAACATCAAACATGAAATTTACAAACATAACATCAGTGTCAAATAATTTGCGGATTAGGCCTATTTTGTATAGGCCTAAATATTATAGGCTAACAAAAAAAATTAGTTTTTTTCCAGAGTTAGTATTAAGAGAATTGTATATTTTTCTCTTGTCCAAAGCACTGTATATTATGAAACTAATGTATACTATCTAGTTCCTGAATATATTAAACAACGCCTTGGAAATATATTGAATATAATAGTTAAGAAGTTTTATCTAATAATGTTCCAAAAGAGCTGTTAGGTATTATGTGTTTTGATGCACTAGCCAAATATACTGATTTGTCCAGAAACTACTTTAATGAAGAGTTAGTATAGATTGTTAAAAGAGATTGGTTATAATCTTAGGCAACGCCAATTTAGACCACTAAGACACTATAATATTTATGGGAAGAATATGTACCAGAATTCCTAACCTAATTTGTTAAACTCACTACCAGTATAGCTCAGATCATTAGAAAACAAATGCCAAATACGAAACAAGTTAAAATCCTACTTTATGAACGATAGTTATGGTAATTTAGTTTGATGTTTTAAACTGCAAAAGTAATATTTTACTAGAAAAACAATGTAATGAAATGCCCATACCTCGTTGCTTGGACCTACCTTATGAGGTTAGTATGTTAGTTGGAGAACACAATGATTAGTACAGGTTTAGGTTAGCAAATAACAGCACATTACACACACAATTAACAACAAAGAAAATTATATTAATGGCATATAACGTTCCAGTTTTAAATGAATAATATAATAAGACTACGTGAAGCAACAAAGTAAACTGAACGATAACTGTGTGGGGCTAACGGACAATTTAATGTGTATGTTTTGGTGTTGGTTGATGTTTTGATTCGGCATAAGAATTGTGGATAGAGTAAGTTGAAATAAAATAATCCATAGAGTAAGTGCATCATAAGAAAAATAAAGCTTGACATAGGTCTGGGGCATCATGGGCCTGGGGTGTATACCGTATAGTGTGTCTAATATGTTGTTAAAAATGTTGCTCCTTATTGAGATTGTTGTTAATGCATGTTATTAATATATACTTTATAGATAATGTTTGCATTTAATAATTTATAAATGGCTCTAAAGATCTGCTTTAGTTGTTAAGACGAGGTATTTATTATTTGTTGGTAAATTTAAATCAAATTAACTTCTAATATATTATAGCATGAACAATAGATGTGTACGATTCCTGATGTAAATTCAATTGTATGCTAAACAAATTGGTAAAGGTTTGATATAAAACGGTAGCAATTCTACTTAGAATCTTTTTTAGCGAATCTCCCCTAGGGAAGTAACTATTACTATAGTGGTAAGCTATGCTAAGACAAGCTCGAGACCATGTTGTTTATGGATGAAACTTGGTAAGCGACTTCACCTAGATGGGTGCTATTAATATTTGCATAAAAACTCATTATTTTGTGTTCCTTGTTGCAGCAAACCTGCGTACTCAACCCATTTCAAGATTTGGTGTTCGGTGACTTCGGATATGGTGACTCGGGACATTCGGCTTGTTAATCAAAGAATTCCAAACCGTTTGTGAAATGGTCGAAAAAACGTCCTGAAGAGGTTAAACTTTGATCAGACAGTCTGATCAAAGTTTAACCTCTGATTCAGACTTTATAACTATGATTTCAGCACCTTCAGACATGAACGCTCGGGTTCAGGATCATGCCTGATCAGATCCGATCAGACCTGATCGGGCTCATATCAGGTCTGATCAGACCTGATTGGATTCAGGAACAGACTTGATCAGGTCTGATCAGACCTGATTGGATTCAGGAACAGACCTGATCAGGTCTGACCAAAACTGATCAGACCTGATCAGAACTGATCAGACCTGACGTAAATCTGATCAGATCTGATCGAAAATTTTCATAGGGGTAACTAAATTGTCAAACAGTTTAAAGCATCAGCAAGCCTGGACTTTTTTATCCGATAGTAGATTTTGAGGGCATTAACCTTTCAACAACAGGTGTTTTGAAAGATCCTCGCCTTTTAGATGAGCCTTTTATGGCAACCCTTTTTGGTTATGATGTAATAGTTGCACGTAATTTAAACTTTAACAATGCCCGCTAGTAAATCAAGTAATGATTATTTAATTTTTTTCAATAGTGCAATTTACCTTTATTTACAACTTTCTGAACTCAATGAGTTATTATTCAGTGATTGCCAGAACAATTGAGGTTGAATTGAGATACAGTATTAGCAAATGTTAATTTGTTTGTTGGGTTGATCACAGGACATAATAATTTAGCGCTTGAGTTTACACGCAATACATGAAAGGTGGTAACAAGTTACTATCATAACTCACGCCAATCGACCCATCTCTCAGTTTACAGACACGCTGGCTTTAGGTTAATTGTTGCTGGCGGTCCTTTTTAGCCCTTGACAGTTTGTATGTTGTGTAGAATTAATTGCAGTTAATAATAAATTGAGTAAACTTCCCCATTAATAGTATTGGTACCAGCCACAAATTGTATTTTATTTGTTATCCTCCGTAACTAGTTAGATTAGATTTATCATCGGTACAGTATGTAGTTAACGTGTGTTTTACGCCAGCTACAGAAATATACTAGCATGGCTCAGTGATTAGAACTTGTAAACTGAACTTCGACGCTAAGTATTGTGTACACCCCATCCCCCATGTTTTTGCAATGAATCCTCCCGCATTATTTTATGCACTCCCCCCCCCCATGAATTGTTATACACCCCATCCCCACGCGATTTTTGCAATAACCTCCCCCCAAGGATTTTGCAATGAGCCCCCCCCCGCAAGAAATTTTGCACCCCCTCAACGAGAAATTTAGATTTAAATCACCAATATTTGAAATCAATTTGATGGGTGACTCCCAGTTTTTTCGATATGAAAATGGTATGCAAGCAACGCGACACGACAAGCCCTTGATACAATTAAATGAATCATTTTGTTTTTTTGGCGCGAAAATACCTGACTGCCAGAAATATTTGAAAACAATGAATTCACCGATACCACGCAATTCAATTATCCTCATTTGCCTAGGCACGAATGACATAATCAGAAATACGCCGATTTCAAACATGAAATATAAATTTTTGTCATTGTTGAAATTAATTAGGAAACTCCACGCACCAAAGCTTTTGTTAATCCTTACCTTACCTCCCTTTTTACGTTTTGTACATGATGACAGCACACTCACACGCATTGACGACTTCAACCAATTTTTGTCTACTTTACAATCGCACTCTACACGCATACTACGATTGGATGTATCAATTCACAATGCCCATCGATTTTTTAAATCAAGGTATTATTGATTTCTCCCTTCAGGAAGAAAAGACGGAATTCATAATAATGTCAAAGCCTTTTTGCATCTCACGACAATAGTAGAGAAACATATTACTGAAACAATTTCGGACCAAATAAATTGAAGCCAACAGCGATTTTCTGTGCCTTAAATGTTTTCAGTTTCAATTCAAAATAAAAAAAATTTCAAACAATTCAAACAATTCACTATTGCGTTTGATCCTGCCACTGCCACAAGCCACAAGCATCGATGTATCTCTTTAGCATTATCATTTATGGGAATATGGGGGGTGATGAAATATAAGTCTTGTATCAGATAACAAAGTATCAAACATGCAAAGAAATATAGTTAATAATTGTTACCAATTTAATTCCATTTAAAACGATTGCATTCTTGTGCAATCAAGATGGAATCACCACGCTTCGTTAACACCTTTATCACCCTACCCTGGTCTGGAACCAAAATAGAGAATCTGTCAACTCAATAGTTGGGTTATTCAACCCAAACTTAGAATTAAGGCGAATAGTCCGATGGAACTTCTCTAAAAATACGCTGTCACGAACTCAAATACATTATTGATGGTTTCGTTCTCAATTATTTAAGCGACCACGACAATTAACTTCATTCGAGTTGAATCATATTAACCCTTTGTTAAAAAAAAACAAAAATAAGAAAAGTGTATTAGAAGCAAGAATGTTCATGAGCACAGTAGTTTCATACCTTGCATACATTGTTATACCTGACCTGAAACTGAAAATAATAAACCATGGTTAAGCGGCCTTAAGCATTCATTCCAAACTAAGACGGGTACAAACCCCCCCTTCTCGGCCCATAGCCAGTGGCAGCCGTGAGTGTGTGATGAGCTGGGGGAAAAACGACAACAACAAACGCTCTCTTATCGCGCGCCCACGGCGTCTGGTGAAAACACACCTGGTAGTAAAAAAAATAATTATTCCAGTAGGGTGACACTGGATGCCCGCGATGCGTTGTCAGGGAAAAATGGAATTGAAGGTTACCAATATAATAAAGTAAATGCCGCCAAGGTATCAATCTTCCTTTCACCTTCCTGACCAGTTGCTCAGTTATATATATAGTTAACAATAAATAAAATAAAATAAATAAATAAAATAAATAAATAAAAACCTTATCACCATCAAATCAAAGGCCTCTCCCCAAGTTATTCAAGGAAAATCGTTGTTTCTCTCCCTTTGAATCGTAAATGGTAGGATTGTCTTGCGTTTGTGACCCACTCTAAAAAATAGGGTTTCACTCGGGGTTCGCAAATCCTCCTCGCACCATAAGGTATCCGGGAAACCAAAAGCCTTGGATGTCCAATGTTGTCATACAATTGTCGCTACATAGGGAAGACAGTGTAATTGAGAGACAATGAATTTGCAAGTTATTATTCCATACTCCTTCTTACTGGTGATGTTTCAATAGAATAGGGTGATTCCATGACTAAATAATCCTGCAATACCTTACTTAACCTCTATTTACCTTTAACCTCTTTTTACCTTAACTGCCATAAATAAAATAAAAATGAAAAGCAAATAATGGAAAACTATTGGGTACGGCAAAGAGTAGGGAATTGTGGTCCGGCAATGCGTCAGGTACAACACGCCCAAATAATATTGTATTTTGCAAACTTATTCCTTTTTGAATCAACCAAACAATATTACAACAGGATTTTTTCACAGCAGGCTCAACGAACCCCCTTCACAAATTTCCAAGTTCGAAAGCCCCCTTAACCCCCCTCTCCCCAAGTGTTGAAATTTAATAATATGCCAATTTTTTGTCTTCACGACGTACCAGACACGGTAACGTGGATTAATGCGCTTACCGCTCAATAAGCAGTGGCCCAATGCTCTGCTTGGAATATCAACTCAGGCCCAACTCTAGAGGAGGATAGGATTATTCTGAAGAATTTCTTAAGGACTAACATCGATTAAAATCTTCAGCATGACAACCCACCCAATCCAAATATTCAATCGCTAGCACCAACGCTGAGCGAACAATCACTACACTGACTGAAACTACTACTTTTACGGCTGTTTTTTTTCAGCTGTTACGACAACGACCACAACTCTCACTACTACTACTCCACTAACAACAAACACAACAACTACAGTCACACCTTACAGTCAAATACCAATCCTGGACTCAAATATACAGGCCCTGGTTCAATCTCTTCAAACTATGACATTAAATGCGGTCGCTCAAACAGCAAGCACCCTCACTGAACAAATCAAAAATCTTCAAATCCAAAGTCAATCAGAAAGCACTATTAGCCCACCGTATGTTAGGGAACTGCTGAAAGAACTCCCCAAAATTTCCGGCGTCGATACTCGCTAATTGGTTAGTTTTCTCAAAAAACTGCACCAAATAATGCAGTTGAATCTAATCCAAGACAAATACATCATTTTTAATATAGTACCCTACACAACAATTCGGTTCAGAAAATTTTGGATGACTGCAATTTTGCAAAATCTAACATGGCCCAAACACTGGATAGCATTAGGGAACCTTTTCACATCAAACACACTAAGGGAACTTCAGAACCAACATTCGTATAGGCGTCATTATCAAAAGGAACATTTGGCTGATTTTGTCAAGGATATCCAGACCCTACATACCATTTTGTACCCCCAACCAAGGATCAGGAGGTTTTTCAAACCATTTTTATAGGCATGAATCAAGAGCCACGGACGATCTTTGTAGGCCTTAAGCCAATCAATTCAATCCAAGATCTACTGGATGTGGCACCTCTGTCAACAAGATTGTTAAATCAATCGATCGTAAATCCACAAATCGATCAATCACCATCCACCAGTAGAAATCAGTACCACAACAGTCCCCAATTTCACCAAAATAGAGTTACCTATTTCTATACTTATCAGCACAGGCAAGCTAACTGGCAAACAAGTTATCCCAACCCCAGCAACGCTATCAAGCTCAACAAACGCCCATCCAATACCAATATTCACCACCCAATCAGTATCAATCAAACTCATTACCTTTCAATTTCAGACCGCAATATCAGCAACCAATTAACCCGAGTCAAGGTTAGCGAAACCAAAATTTCCCTCCACGTAACGCCAACTCCAACCAAGATTTCAGACACACCAATTTAGACCCACGAGCAAATCAACCCCCACCCTCCAACAACAGACAGAATTTAAACCATCCGAGGGGAGGTTATTAGGCAGCCCATCTCCCCAGACAAGCGAGCCTGTCACATCCCAAACTAAAGCCCTTCAGGGATCAACCTCAACTAACACAAACCGCCAACAGCAATCAAAAACCCTTCAATCAAACAACAATAACAACCTCAAATCCAAGTTAAACAAATCCGCCTTTGTCTCTTTGAAATTTCGGCAGCAAATGTCACAAGCATTAGTAGACACTGGAGCATCATGCTCAATCATCTCTAGGGAATTTTTTGACAGCATTAAGACAATAAAAGGAGTGGTTACAGGTTCACTAGTTAAAGTTTCCACTTTAGCCACAACAGCTTCATCAAATTCCTTGCAATTTAAATCAAAAGTAAATCTTCACTTTAAAATTCAGTACCTTTCATGAACATTTCCCTTTTACATCGCTGAGACATTGCCAGTCAAAGACGTATTAGACATTGATTTTTTGAAACATACAGAAGCAGTAATTAACCTAGCAAGGCAAACAATCATTTTACCATACACACAACCACTTGTATTAACACTCGGTGAAGATTCACCACAAGACACCGACCAGCAACCAATAGGCCCAACCTTTGAAGACAATCTCACAAATGATCAACTTCAAGAACTCATGAATTTAACTAAACAATTCCCAAATACAGTAACCAAGAAATTAGGAAGAACTAACCTCATCAATTACCACATAAATATGAAACCAGGGCATCAAGCTAAGGCCCTCCCATACCAATTTTCGCCCCCTAAAGCAGAAGTTCTGAAACAACATATCAACTAGCTTTTGAAAAACAATGTTATTAGGGAACCACTTCACCTTTGCAGCTCCTGCTTTCACTGTTCCCAAAAAAGGGGGCAAAACGAGAATGGTTGTTAATTACAAAGCATTAAATAACTGTTTGTCCCTAAAGGCAGTTCCCACCCCCACAGTAGAATCAGTATTCGAGTATTTAGGCAAGGCCAAATAGTTTACACTTTTGGGCCTAAATTCAGCGTAAAATCAGATACGCCTTGACAAAGAATCGAAACCCTTAACGGCATTTGTAGTCCCTTGGGCCAATATAAATTTAACTATGTCCCTTTTGGATTAGCAAACGGATCTATGGTACTCAGTGATTTAATGAGGAAGGTATTAGGTGGCATCAAATTCAAATACGTCTTCTCATTCTTTGATGATTTATTAATTTACTCAGACTCCTTTGATCAACATGTTCAACATATTAAAGAGGCGCTTCAACGCCTCAATCAAGCAGGTCTAACAGTAAATCCTAGCAAAATGGTAATAGCTTCACGCTAAATCGAATTTTTGGATCATCAGATCAAAAACAACTCCCTAACGATTAGTAACACTAGAACCAAACCCATCGATTATTTTCCAACCCCTAGAACCATCAAACAACTGTCTAGATTTTAAGGTATGACCGCCTTTTATTCTAAGTTTATCCCCAATTATTCTTGAATATCAGCTCCATTAAATACACACAAAAAGAAAGGCGAAAAGTTCACTTGGGGAACATAGCAGGAAAAGGCGTTCAATAAATTAAAACAATCCTTAACTTCAGCCCCAGTTCTTAAAATGCCACATTTCGAATTGCCTTTTGTCTTGCATGTGTATGCCAGCAGAACCAGCATTAGTGGAATAGTGTCCCAGAGGTACTACAATACTCTTCTCCCAGTAGTTCACGCCCCACCAACATACACGAAAAAAATTACAGCGCCTTTGAGTTAGAATCTAGCACTTGCCATAACTCACTTCCTGGAGAAATTCCGTGTATATTTAGAACACAGGCATTTTGAGTTGTACACACATAGAAACGCACTAACCTGGCTGCTCAACCATCCCAGACAAGTAGGTAAGATCGCACGTTGGATCACCCTAATATATTCTTTCCAATTGACGGTCTACCATACTAAGGGGAAAGACAAAGTAGTAGCCGACTGTCTCTCTCGTATGTTCGAGGAAGGCCCAGTCCCAACCACAACACCCGTAGCTATTTCACCCCCACAGCAGGTCAACGTTTTGTTTAAAATATCAAATGCTTTTAAAGATATTAGGGAACATCAGTCAGAAGTCGTAGTTACTCAACAAATTATCAAATCCTTGGAAAGAAAAAACCCACCACCAAATTATTCAATGGTCGATAACGTACTGACCCACAAATCACCGACCCAAACCAAACCCAGAGTAGTAATCCCCGACCGATTAACCCCACTTATTTTCAAATACTATCATTTAGCCCCAACCACAGCCCACTTAGGTATTAAAAAGACTTGATCACGAATCGAACACACATTTTTGGTCCCCAAACATCAAGCATACCATAGCGAACATGGTCAAAACCTGTACCTACTGCCAACGATCTAAGCAGGCCCCAAATACTAGATCAGGACTCTTATCTTCCGAGGTACCAACAAGGCCATTCAAAAAGATATTCGTAGATCACATTGGTCCCTTACCACGCTCCATGAAAGGCAATAAATATCTACTCACGATTGGCGATTCGTTTTAAAGATTTGCAGTTTTTCTTCCGGCTAAGAACACAACGTCAGCAACCACAGTTTCAGTTCTACGCTCAGGCCTTTTTGCTTATTTCGGCTTCCCCAAATATCTAGTATCAGACAACGTTTCCTCTTTCACATCTAAAGAATTTTCAGACATGTGTATTCAGTTAGGGATCCGTCATGTAAAAACTACACCTTACTATCCAAACCCAAGCCATGCCGAGCGAATGAACAAAAATATCAAAATACCCATTTGAATTTAACATTCAGATCACCAGACTGACTGGGACCAAAATATCCATCTTTTCCAAATTGCCTTAAATTCAGCCAAACATTCAAGCACAGGATATTCGCCGGAAATCCTCTTCCTGAGTTTCCAAATTAATCATCCCTTGGAACTCAACTGGGATTTGGACCAATTGCTCAATCACAACACCAACCCCCAAATCACCAGGGACAAATGGGCCCAAGCGCATAACGATCCAACCAAAGCCCGAAAAGCCCGTGAAAAACAAATAATCAGGGATGACACCCCCCATCTTTTCAGATAGGTGACTGGGTCATGTTCAGACTCCACCATCAGAGCAAAGTAATCAATAGAGTCAATGCCAAATTGCTTCCACTCTGGTCACAACCCGCAGTTATTCAGGCCTACACATCACCAGTCACAGTCGTTTTAGCAGACCCTAAGGCAGGCAAAGTGCTGAGACGAGCTCATGTCTCTCAGCTCAAAAATTATTTCCAACCAAATGAGGGACAGGAAACCAATGCCCACTCCAAACAAGCCCCCAGCCACCCGTAGATATAGCAACATAGAGGTTGGAATATTTTTCTCAACCCCATTACGTCATACAAACCTTCTCAAGCTGGTGATATTAGGTTAAGTTAGGTTAAGATACTTTAAGTCCACACAGTTTACTTTTTCACCCCTTCATTCACACACACATGGGTTGCGATGGGACCTTCTCCTGTCGCTGACTGTGACTAAGGTCGTGCTTCGCGTAGGCACGTCCTTCAGAAGGCGGCAGGGTATCGCGATCGCCTATTGCAACCTGAGCTGCAGCCCTTCTCCACGCCATTGGTATAAAGTAACTTAATTTGTTGTGCAAATAAATTCCTTTTCCTTTTCTAAACTGTGAACTGCGCGCTAGCCTTTTTCCCCTTTTTCATCTTTTCAACACAGCTCAGGGGCTAATGATCGTGGGGAAGAGCGGATTGTTCCCCTCTAACTACTTGCAAATGGTTCGAGGAAACATGCTTGCACACACTTACACTTCTTTCACACACAAACACATCTCACATATTCAAGCCGGTAGATTTAAGTAGATTAAGTTAGTAATAAGATCATTAGATGCAAACCTTAGGGCAGCGCAATTTGAAATAAAACCCTACAGAAAATAAGCGCCCTACAGAGACAAATAAACAAATGTATGAATTGTATTATTATCACATTGTTATAGTTATAAGTATTTATTACTTGTTATTGTTTGTTGATATTTATTTATAAATGGATTACTATCCAAATGATAGATATTTATTAGTATATTGTTTGACAACCCCCCAGTTAAAAAAAGTATATATATATATATATATATTACCACCACTGGAACTACAGTCCAGTGTGGCATGGGATAGGCCTACCACCCCCAACAGTCAGACACCCACCCCACAAAAGCCCCCAAACAAACAAAAAGGTTTTTCTTTCAGCTTTCAACTCCGACACCCTAGCTCCAGGAAATTTTGGGGAGAGGAGGAGAGCTGTGGGAATATCCCACATCACCTAGCAAACCACAGGTAAAGCTGTGCAAAGGTAAAGATAAGACCCTGGACAACAGCTGTAGGCGAACAAAGGTCAACATGTGCGTGCAGCGGCGGACCGACGAACGAAGGGCCGCGGCCGGCAGCGGAGCGTCGTCGTTGGTGTGCTGGCCAAGGAGCAGGACGTGCAGGCTAACTTTTCCAGACATGGGTGATGTACCAAATTATGTTTAAGTAAGGGGTAAGTAAGGGGTAGCCTTTTTTAGGGGGGGGGGGTAACGGGGATTAGGGTTCAGTTCTTGGTTAGTCAATTTGGTAATAGTCAACCCAATCAATTTTCTTATGATGAAGTAATGAGTTTCAATCAAATATATCGGCAGGTTCCTACCTGACCGCACATTTCTTTCGGGGGCTTAAACGTAGTTAATGTTAATTAATAATTATTAGGATCTCATAAAGCTGGATTATTCTTGAGTAAGGTTAATTGAGAACTAAAAATGGGTAACGGGCCTTCAGGTTTCCTAAAATGTGGACGGCTGAAAGATTAAATTCTGAGGTACGCCACAGAAGTATTTAAAATATTTTATAAAATTATTATATTTACTTACTTGATGTACGTTCTGCCTTTTTCCTGCATTTTGGCTTCCTTTCATGCATTTATTAATGGCTCACGTCAACTTCCTAATGTCCTTAAAGTATAACGAATTGTATAGTTTATTACATAAAATATACGAGTTAAGAAACCGTACTTCCAATTATATCGAGTCAGAAAACATTTACATTTTAGTAAATGTAAGGGTAAGGGTAAGTGGTGGGGGGGAGGTGTTATGGTTGTATTTTAGTATGGTTTTTAATGCTCCAAATTAGTTCAAGAGCCCATAATATCGACACAGTTTAAGTGGTCCGGATCCACCAACTTGTTACTGGTCCTATTTTTTTAAATTTTATTATCATACATTCTATGCAATTTTAAATGCTGATGTAAAACTTCTATGTATGATTAAGTTTAGTTTAAGCTTTTACGCTTTATATCGTTATAACATATTTTGTACTTTTTAAAATAAAACTACTGTGGAATAAACATCTTGTAGCTTTATGTGAAGTGAAATGTCCAATACATCAGTAACCCTCGATTAAGTTACCCATTCATTAATGCGCTTTATGGATAGGTCAAGATGGGTTCAGACACACCGTATTATTATCAAATAGTGAACTATCATAGGTGTTTGGAAGTGATAGAACCCGTCAACGCAACGCGCTCTAACCACAACTTACACCCTTATTATATTAGCTAGGACTATTCCGAGTTATTGGAAATGAGTCAAAACTGTTTTCATAACTACCATACAATTAACCAGCTTCCTGTCTATAATAAGCAAATTTCGTCGGTTATACGAGGGTGATCTGCAAACATATTTATATAAACATAATATTATAAGAAAATAGATGGACATTTATTTGATTTAAAAAAGGGATATAATCAGGATGGGGTGTTTAAAAGTATGTAATACTGGAAATGCATCTTGAAAAATGCCATACAAGAATGTTAGTTATATTTGTTATAATTTTTACTTTAAATTTACAAGTTTTAACCAAGTGCTTAAGATTCAATGAAGCTAAGTTGCTTGTGCCATTGTCTTCAGAGAATTAATAACCTTCACAGTTTATAATCCAATTTCCCTTCTGAGAAGAGCTCCTGTACTTGACTCTGTCTAGAATAAATTGCACTCAAACTTAATTATAATTATTAGCGAATTTCCCCTATAGGGAAGAAGCTATTACCGTAGTCGGCATGGTAAGAACTAGGCAGGGGACCATGATAACGTTTCGTTTTGAGGTCCCCAGACCCCAAAAACACCATTCGTTCGAAACTGTATATATATATATATATATATGTGTGTGTGTGTGTGTGTGTGTGTGTGTGTGTGTGTGTGTGTGTGTGTGTGTGTGTGTGTGTGTGTGTGTGTGTGTGTGTGTCCTTGGGTACAATAACTCTCGTAAAAATGGTCCGATTTTGAAGAAATTTGGTAAAAACGTGTAAAGCAACATTTTTGACTTTAAGTTCGAAAATCAGCCAGGTCGCTCCATCCAAAGGGGTATTTTGGGGGGGGGGGTTTGTACCCCAAAAATGTTTTTTTTTAATTGTTACATGTAATATTTTAAAAAGTCAAATTTTAGCTCTCACCATTGGTTTCAGCTTTAAAAAACACACAATTTGGTGTTTTGGTAATTTCTCTACGTCAGTTGGTTACAGAGATATTGAAAGTGCTAAACAATGTGCGTTGTCCAATGCTATTCTTTTGGAGAATAAGGAAACAATGTATATCTCGCTTATTTATGAACGTATACTAACGAAACTTGGTATACTGCTTCATCTGGTTGTGGTCTATTATTTGTACAAAAAATCAATTTTTACCGATAATTCCGTAACAGCAAACCTGCGTACTCAGCCCCCATGTTATTCTTATGGAGGATAAGTAAAATGTAATATATCCCTTAATTATGAACATAAATTAATAAAACTTGGTATGTGGCTTCACCTTGTTGAGTTATATTGATATTTGCATAAACACTAATTTTTTCTGTTCCTTGTTGCAGCAAACCTGCATACTCATCCCCCATATTTATGAATGTATATTGATGAAATTTGGTATGTGACTTCACCTAGTTGACTTATATTCATATTTGCATGAAAACCCATATTTTGTGTTCCTTGTTGCAGCAAACCTGCTTACCCATCCCCCATGTAATTCTTATGGAGAATAATTAAAATATTATGTGTTGCTTATTTATTAATGAATATTGATGAAACTTGGTATGTGGCTTCATCTAGTTGAATCCTATTTATTTGCATAAAAACCAATTTGTTGTGTTAAAAGTTTCAGCAAACCTACGTAGGGCCTACTCATTCCCAACGTTATTCTTATAGAGAATAATTAAAATTGTATACATCGCTTGTTTGTGATGAATTTATTTTTATGAAACTTGGTATGTGGCTCAATGTGGTATTAAGACATATGTTATGCATTGGAAATTCGCTGAGTACGCAGGTTTGCTGCGACGGGAGTATGACGGGAGTATTTAATATTACGTTCTCAGATGGGGACCGACGTTTCGTAGCTTCTAGGTTCACATTTTAGTTAAGAATAGAAATATAAGTGTCGTAAGAAACACTTAATAGCTGTAATATGCACAATTTAAGGATTAAATTGCACTTGTAATGGGTATTGTGTTATTTGTCCGACCACAAAGTTGTGTAAGTGAATTTGCTACATGTTATATAAAGTTGGATGTTTTAGCGAATGTACCGTTGGAAATAACATGTGCATGTTGAATACAGTTATTAATTCAATATTTATGTCAACGCAACAAATACAAAAACATGTTTTGGCTAATTTCCAACTTATTTATTAACGTCTGTTTTACTTTAAAACTGTATATATCCTAGACTAGTATATTTGTAAATACTGTCTCCAATTTCCAAATTCACTAATACTGTAAATTAAAATATTAATAATACATTTATTTTGGGCATTATGTAATCTCCATTTAGTTTGGAACTTTGGTATGTTATAGTCAAAAGCATAAGTAATTAAGTAATATTCCTAACTTTAATTTTACTACCAATTGTAAAAATCAATTAACTACCATTTATTTTATATAGGCTAGTTAGTGTATATGTAAATACCTTATTCAATTCAACAATTATGTTTTACTACTAATTTAAAAAAATAAATAAATACACAGGTAAGTGCCTAATTGTTAAGTGCTAATTTATAATTTTATTGATTATTAAATGTATTATATCCCCTAATTGTTATGATCATAACTACTATTAAGGTAAAAAATAAGGGATTTGGTGTGTTTGAAATTATGGTATAAAGATTATAAAGGTCCCTAGACCAATAGCTGTGCAGTTGAAATTTGTTTGAGTTGGACAACCGCCATTTTTAAACGGTTAAGGCTCCGGTCTACCCTTGCCGCGCTACTAAATTGCAGTGGTTTGCGGGATAACACTTAACACCGACCACATTGACCCTAGAATTAAAGTTAAGGTCTCATATTAAAGAGGATAAAATTGTAAAATAATGTATTTGATGGGATTTTGAGTTTTTTTAAGTGAGTACTATCAAAACCTTTGTTCGAAATGATTAAAAAGTGTTTATTCCAAACAGTAATAACTTATGACAGAAACGTTATTTAGAAAATCTGAAAAGTTACATTAGTAGCTTTATATTTATTCTATGATAACCGTTTAGAGTGTGTCTCTAACAAAATTATTGAATCCATAAAGCTTTATCCCGTGAACCTCTGCAACTGAAAAGTTCGCTACCGTGCATTACCGGTCCCTGGCGGCTACGAGTGGAACCATGCCATCACGTGACCCTTTTAACCCTTCTCCTCCGAGCCTCGCTTCCCCTCCGCCGCCGCTTCTTCCTCGTGTTCCATCGGCCAAACTCGAGAGAACCGACCTCTCTGTTATGTATATATTGCGTTTGTTTATTTGTTTATAAATATTGATTATTATTGACGTTTACGCTAGTAACATCCTTTATGAAAGTGTACGTAGTTGCAATTTAGTTTTAGAATGCCTATGGAGACTAGGGAATCATATCCCCGAAGAAATTTTCAATTCCTGGATTTTGGGATTACGTTATAGAATCCCGGGATCCCGGGATTAACATTAATTTGCGTACAAATAATAGTGACAAATTTATTTTTGGTTTCTCAAGTTTAAAGTTAATAAGTTAGGCCCATGTTATACGGACAGCAAAAACGCGACAGATAAAACGCTGACGCTGAACATAAATAATGGACCTGTTATACGAGCGTCAGTTAACGCCGCGCCGCGTCGTCGAAGCCTACGCTCAGTGGTGGAGCTATAAACGCAGTGACGGGCAGGAAAAACGCCGCGGCAGGCACCACGGATATCATAGGAAATATATCTGCCGAGTCAAATCTGCCCATATAACAACGACTCGCGTCTTTGCTGCCAGTTTACCGGTCTGGACGCGTTGCCGACACTGACGCGGAGTTTACAGGGTCCGACGCTTGGCGCTCATGACGTGTCGCGGGGTGCGGGGTGGGGGTGGAGTCCGTAGCGCAAAATAAAGTATTTGTAAATTTGGTGCATACAGTAATAACACTAATATTATAAGTTGAAGAAAGGCGTTATTGGGAAGAAAGTTGTGTATTCACCATGACCTTCATTATATGAGTACATTTACATATTAGATAACACAACTCTCTTACGCTCCCCTCTATTTCAAATCGAGAAGTTGTTTTGACCTCTATCATTTTGTGACATTTTCAAGACATTCTGATTGGTATAGAGTGTGGAAAAAACGCGCATACGATGCAATAATATTGCAATATTAAAATATCAATTTACACGTCTTAACTAAAATTGTTTTAATCCGCCCTCGTCGATTATTTTAAACGACTTCCTAAATGAGAAAAAATATGGTTTAAGGATTGGAGAGTATTCAAACGGGATTTCATCTTTGATTGAAGTTACAACGATTTGAGTTTAATATTTCTATTATACATAATAAGGGGGGAAAATGATGTACCCTCCTCAGATTTTGGCGCCCCCTTCGATCGTTACTGTTAAGGTTCACTCCTTTAGTTTATTTTGAAAAATATAGTTTATCAAAAATAATTTACGGCAGAATAGGATATCGGAATTTTGTATTAACGACAAAATATGTTTACACCCAACTTGAGTTTTTAGAGTCACTGGTATTAAACTAAAGTGATCAAACACTTATAGATGGCAAGTTTCAATATTATCAGAGAATCAAAACACTTTGAATGTGTTCCATAGCTTGTCATTTTAGATGAACAGTATCTCACGGAACCAGAAAGAACGCAAACGCAACAAGCGAGGGAGCGAGGCGCGCACTTATCATTTTTATGTCAAAGCTTTGTGGGGAAGATTTTGGATGATGAGGAGTGGTCGGGGGGCCGCCAGCGCCGTCCTTAGCCCTCGCCCCCCCCCCCCCCCGAAATTCTTCCGTACATCGCCTACCGGTCATTACGTGTTGCCTCTGCACTACTGTATTATACATTAAGTTAGGAACAAAATACTCAACCCTTAGGCTCGGCTCACAAGGGCGATTTTCACCGGCGAGCTCGCTGCGATGAAGCAGCCAGGAAACAAGTGGTGCGATTCAAGAGAGTTCGCAGCGAGATCAGTGCGAGTCGTCGGAGCTCGTCAGGGCTGCTACGTCAACACGATCTCGCAGCGAGATGAAGCAGTAATATAGTAGAGAAATTCGTAATTCACAGGCCTTTACACTTTTCTTACCAGTATATGGATTGGTATGTATTTTCCTACCAGAAATTGCTACAACCACTATAATATCTTTGATTTAATAATCTTCAAAGACTTTAATATGCCACTTTTTTTGGCAAACAAAATTGAATAAAAAATACGTTAACGGGGTACAAGGTTATTTTAGTATAAGACCCGGTTTTAATGGTGGTTGGCAATAGGGGTTGTAGGTAATAGACACACACATGAAAATGACTCACTTTTTTCAAAACCTCGAATTTTGTGGTTATATCTGTTTCGAAAGAGGTAATTAGTGTTAGAGGTATTCGTTTTATATAAATAAATCTAGAACTCCGCCAGATGAATGTGTATATTGAACCCCTCACTGGATACCATATTAATCATGTAGATTGTGAAATAACTATGAAAGTCTGAAATATTTTATTATTTTCAGGGGAAAACGTAAAATATTACATTATAATAAATACATTAAAAACTTGATAACAAATTAATTTGTTCCAGTCAAACTTTGCCCTTGACTAATCTAATCTCGCCGAGAATAGATCGCTCGTGAGATCGTGGCGACCCTCTCGCTCGTGTGAACCGCCTTACTAGACTAAGTATGTATAGACTACTAGACAAAAATACTACTAGTACTAGTAATTGTCATTAGTTGTTTAATTTGTAATCGCCAATAGCGTACAGTTTCCTCCCTGCCATGGCCATGACGCCTCTAGCTCCCCCGTCAAAATCAAAATCTCTCAAGCGCGAGGCCTTTCTAGGCGCGATGCTCTGTGCGGCTGTATCTGGTGCACCGCCCTAAGGTCACGGGGGGGGGGCAAGCTTGGTCTTTGCACGGGCGCTGAACAACTGACGGGCCGCCCTTGTTAATATATAATACCCCCGTAGCAGCAAACCTGCGTACTCAGCGAATTTCCAATGCATGTATATGTATCTTAATACCACATAAAACCACGTACCAAGTTTCTTCAATATACATTCATAAATAAACGATTTATGACATTTATAGTAGTAAGGCCGGCCACCTTGGGCCCACCATGGAGTCTTATGGAGAATAGAATAACATGGACTCTTATGGAGAATAGATTAACATGGACTCTTATGGAGAATAGAATAACATGGGCTCTTATGAGGGAATGGAATTAGGGTGTAATTGGCTCCCTCTGTGGTTCTTTTGCTACCCTATGTGGTTGATTATTTATCTTTTTCATCCCCATGTGGTTAATTATTTAACCCTCGTGTCCTTCTGTTGTTAATCATCTAGCCTTCTGTGGTAATTATTTGACCCTCGTGTCTTTCTAAATATTTAACCCTCGCGTCCTTCTGTCTCCTTCTGTGTATCTAACTACAGCTCCTGTTCTCTCAGCGTACTGTAGCTGACGAGTCGTAACACTTTAAGTAACCTGATTGGCTGGCGTGTTAATTCGTGTCCTTCTGTTGTTAATCATCTACCCTTCTGTGGTAATTATTTGACCCTCGTGTCTTTCTACATATTTAACCCGCGCGTCCTTCTGTCTCCTTCTGTGTATCTAACAACAGCTCCTGTTCTCTCAGCGTACTGTAGCTGACGAGTCGTAACACTTTAAGTAACCTGATTGGCTGACGTGTTAATTCGTGTCCTTCTGTTGGTAATCATCTAGCCTTCTATGGTAATTATTTAACCCTCATGTCCTTCTGTCTCCTTCTGTGTATTTAACTACAGCTCCTGTTCTCTCAGCGTACTGTAGCTGGCGGGTGTAACGTGAATATTTTAAGTAACCTGATTGGCTGGCGTGTTAATTCGTGTCCTTCTGTGGTAATTATTTGAACTACGTTACCTTCTACATATTTAACCCTCGTGCCCTTCTATACATCTAACCTCCGCTTCCTTCTGCAAATCTAATCTCACCTCCTTCTGCGTATCTAACTGCAACATCCGCAACAAGTCTTTGTCAGCAAACTTGCCGTTACCTGTTAAAATACTGTTCTGTGATTGGCCGGAATAAGCTCGCACCCCATTGGTTGTAATTAGGCGTCCTGCCCTCTGATTGGTCCAGACACCCGCAACAAAAAACACCTGCTCTCTTGCCGCGCATTTTCTCCCTCTCTTTACTCTCAGCTTTCGTTGCGATCAGACGTGTCCCTGTGTTGCTCCGTTTGCTGCGCTTGGCAAAGATAAGCTTGAGCGTTTGCTTACCCTATCCTAGTGTAACATAACCTCAATTTTTCTAACCTCGCTCTTTACACTCCAACTTTACTGTATTATATTCATTTTCCGTGCATGGTATACTTCATTTTATTTTTTGTGATGTATGCGTGTTTATTGTCTTGGCTAGAGTAGTGTTGTGTTTGTGTTTAATTGTTTGATTTGATAGTTTACAGTAAAGCAGTAAACATACCCTCACTTTCTCGTGGCTAAAGTAGTGTTGTGTTGACTGTCATAACCTCACTCTCAGTAACCTTATTTTTTTGCCCTGGTTCTTTTGAACTGTAAATTCACCTCAGTAACCTCACCTTCTATTCTTGTTCTTTAAAACAGTTTTGGTTTGAACAGTTTTTGTATGTGCTGACTAACAGTAATCTCACTTTTCCGAGCCGCTGAGCGAGGAAAGAGTAAGAAGAAGATTTTCCCACCAAATTTTCCCGCCAAATTTTCTCGCCAAATAAGCGCGCCAAAAAAAATTAGCGCCAAACCTAAACTCGCTTTCTTGTGTCAAGAGTAGTGTTGTGTTTTATGTGCTGAGTAACAGTAATCTCACTTTCTATTCTTGTTCTTTTGGTTAGAGTAGTGTTTTCTACCTTCCTTAGAGTTAACTTTTGGTAACTTGTAGTTCTGATTTGACTTGCGTAGTGTGTTAGTGTTTTTCTGACTTGCGTAGTGATACAGAGGTACCGTGCTCTTTTGTAGATCCTCTGTACCTGTTATTTTAGAGAACTTGATCAGTGACTTTAAAGTATCAGTTCTAGACGTAACCGTTCCAATAGTAACAGTTACCTTCTCTATCTTGTTCATGTTATAACATTGGAAACTGCTACAAAGTAATGGTTCCAAATGGTTACAGTTCCAACAATGTAACAGTTCCAGCAGTACTCGTTCCAACGGTTCCAACGGTAACCGTTCCAAAAGTAACAGTTCCAGTAGACCAATCAGTGAAAAAGTAACAGTTCCGTTCTAAATATAGCTCTTGAACCATATCTCTATATATGGTTCTTCAGTCTGATTTCAGTCGTCACACTGGTCGGACGTGTCCCTGCGCTGCTCTTGCGTAAGTGTTCTCTTGCACAGATTATTATTGATTCTGCGTAATTCAGTTGTATCCGTGTGAGTTTGACTCTAGTCGGTGTGTTTGCTCTTTTAAGCGCTAGTAAAGTTTAGCTTGTTTTCAGTATTTGATTCTTTGTTGAAAGATGGAAGTTTCTAAAAAGGACCCTCAAAACCCGATAAATTTAATTAGTAAAGATCAAACCTATGTTAAAAAATTCAGACTTTACGGGACTAACACTGTTTTCAAATTCACTAACCCTCCCAAGGGTATCTCTGAGTTTGATTGGATTCGTAAGGGTCTTAATCAAATTGTTGAAAAAGCTAAAGCCGATGCTGTACCCACTGATTATCTAGGGTTTAAAATGCAATCAATAAATTTAAAAAGTGCAGAGCCGGGGTACGTAGATTTTAGACCGGTCTCTGAAGTTAGCAGTGATGTCCTTTGGCATATTTTCGGAGGCATAATTCAATCAAATTCCGAATCTATTAAGTCTACAGACACGTTCAAAGTAGATGTAGCACGGGTAAACGTTCCAGTAGGTTCTGGGAGGGTAAGACCTGACTTTTATAATACATTTGATGAAGAATGTTATGCTAGGAAGGGTATTGTAGTAATTAATAATAAAGACAATTTATGCCTGGCTAGAGCGTTGGTAGTAGGTAAAGCACTTGCAAAAAATGATCCTCAGTATAAAGCAATCCAAAGAGACAAGGGGAAAAGACAAACTTTCAGAGCTAATAAGCTCATAGCAAAGGCCCGTGTAGAAATGCCAGAGGAGGGTGCCGGTATCCCTGAGCTTGAGAAATTCCAGTCCCATCTTAAAAAATACAAAATTACCGTCTACAACTACGACAAAAAAGGCCGAGATGTTTACTTTGAAGGAGGTAATGAAGCAGTTTATGGACTATGTAATGGAAATTCGAAAAAAATTTAAAGATGTTTGTGTAATTGCCCAAAACGGGCAGGGTTTTGATTTCCAATTCATTCATAAATATATTATGGAAGAAACTAAATTTACCCCAAAAATAACTCCTCGGGGAACTAAAGCTATTTTGATTGAAGTAGCAAACGTAAGGTTTGTGGACTCAGCTACTTTCCCATGGCCCTCTCTGCGCTCCCTAAAGCCTTCGACCTGCCTCCCGAGAAAAAGAAGGGCTACTTCCCGCATCTTTTTAATACATTGGCAAACCAAAATTATGTAGGCCCTATGCCCGACAAAAACTACTACTGCCCCGAATCCATGTTCGAGAAACCACACAAGGCCTTTGAAGAATGGCATGACGAACGAGTCGCTGAAGACTACGTGTTTGATTTTAAAAAGGAAATCTTAGAGTACTGTATTTCAGACGTAGAAATCCTAGCTCAAGCGTGTATTAAATTTAGAGCCTTGCTTCTTCAAGAGTGTAACGTAGATCCTTTTCTCGAGGCTATAACAATAGCCAGCGCGTGTAACTTGGCCTTCCACCGCAATTTTCTAAAACCAGACACAATTGGCTTGATTCCTAAAAACGGGTACCGACTTACAGACAATCAGTCAGCCGTTGCTTTACAGTGGCTAACATGGGAGGAGGAGAAACGTGGAGTAAAGATTCAACATGCGGGCCGGGATAAAGAGGTAAAAATTAAAGGAATGAAAGTAGATGGGTTTGACGGTGAGCGAATTTATGAGTTTCACGGGTGTTATTGGCACGGGTGTCCAAAATGTTTTCCTTACTACCGAGAAGAACCTTTGAAGGAGGATCCCTCAGACAGTTTGCATCTCCGTTACGAGAGAACCAAGTCTAAAATGGCAAAATGTAATAGCTATGAGGTTGTGGAGATGAGGGAGTGTGGGTTTAAAAATTTGAAGAAAGACAAAAAATTAAATCACCTGAACCAACTATCCATTCTAAACACACTTCCACTTAATCCTAGAGATTCCTTCTTTGGAGGCAGGACGGGTATGAGGAGGATAAAGACAAGTATGTTTCTGATTTCTTTGAGCGTGAGGGTATTCAATTGGAGAAAGACAAAATTGCTAAAAACGGGGGTTTGAGATCGGTAGCCAAAATCATGCTAAACAGTTTTTGGGGCAAGTTTGGTCAACGCGAAAACATGACAAAAACTGCAATCGTGAGAGACTCTAAAGAATTGTTCAATTCGTTAACTCAACCAGGAACAAAAGTAAAGTTTGTTGAAGTAATTAACCAAGAGGTTTTATTAGTTAATTGGCAGAATGTTGATGAAGCTAGTGAGCCTCTAAAAACTGTAAATGTTGTAATTGCGGCCTACACTACAGCTCATGCAAGACTTAAACTTTATGAACACTTGGAGGCTTTGGGTGGACAATTCTTATATTATGACACAGACTCGTGTATTTATTTATACCGGGAAGGACTGTACAGGGTCCCTACGGGACATTAGCTCGGGGAAATGACAGATGAATTGGCAGGTGACTACGGGCCCGGCTCTTATATCGTAGAGTTTGTTTCTGGGGGGCCTAAAACTTACGCGTACCTTGTCTGGTCAGCCAACAAACAGAAACTAGAATCTGTGTGTAAAATAAAAGGCCTCACCCTCAACCTAAAAACCTCCGAAACATTAAATTTCGAACAATTGAAAAAGATGGTCCTTAGTGAAGCTGCTGAAATTTTAGAAATTGAAGAAAACAGAAACAGGAGAATAAAGAGACGAGAAGTCGTTACAGTAAGTGAAATTAAAAAGTTTAAAATTACAGGACCCAAGAGAAAATTTAATGATGATCACGATACCTTGCCTTTCGGCTTTAAAAAACAAAGAGTTGCTTAACGGAGCTGCCACTCACGCGGGTACTGAGTGCATATACCTCTAAACATCAGCTCTATTAACTCATTCTGTTCGAAGACGCGGTAGTGGACGGACGTGCCTGTGCTGTTACTGTTTGTCTCTCCTTGTAGAATGCCTCTTGAACATATTACACCCGCTAACCAAGAGGTGTTTCTTTTCCTTTTACACAAAAGTAGGTTAAATGAAGATTCAGAAAGTGGCATTATATGCTTGGAGTATGAGTTCTTACTTGACGGTTCAATAAATGCACAGGAATGGCCTTTGATGTTCTCGGAGTATATAGTAGATAAAATAACGGAGGACTCCTCATCAATCACCTACATTGAAGTATCAATAATGCACGGTGATATTTCAAGAGATATATCGTTCATGCCCTTACCTGATTTAACCCCGAAGTTTTTGATGATTACATTAAAAAATTATTTTGTAGTAATGCGGAACTGCCTGGTGTTTTACGTTTTGAAGTATTACTTATTCATCTTCCATAATGCTACCTTCGATAAAGGTAGCACCTTTCCCTACGGAGCAGCGTTACTCTTGTATATACCAAATGTCACTAGTACAGTTACATCATTCTGCTGCAAGTCGTGGTACTGATCAGACGTTCTTTTGCGCTCCTTTTTCCTGTACTATTGAGTAAATTGTGACATGGCTGCTAAATACTATACATTCAATAACAAACCCGTATTGGTTCTGTTTGATAATGAAGGAAAGCCATGGTTTAAAGCTAAAGACGTAGCTACTGCTCTAAAACATGTTAATGGCTGGAGTGCAGTTCGGAAACATGTAGATGACAGTGATAAATTAACTGTTAGTAGTTTTACTGACGCCCAAAAAGTAGTTTTACTGTTGGACCGATTGAGAAAACAACGGTTTTCATAAACGAAGCCGGATTATGTTCGTTGATGTTAAAATCAACTACTCGTGAGGCAAGACTGTTAGTAAGAAGTCTGTTGCCGGAGAGTTTTACCTTACTTACACAAATATGAAAGATGAAGGTTCACTTTAAATGTAAATTTTTCTTTAAAATCACAAGTTCCCACTGTATGTGTGTGTGTTCGTGTGTGTGTGTGTGTGTGTGTGTGTGTGTGTGTGTGTGTGTGTGTGTGTGTGTGTGTGTGTGTGTGTGTGTGTGTGAATGAAGGTCCCTTGCGTGGGTGACGAAAAGCCCCGTAAACCTGTATGAAGGTCACTGGTGCGGGTGACAAAAAGCCCCGTAAATCTGAATGTGTGATGAAGGGCTTAGTAGATTGAGGCGCCGGGCTAACACCCCGGCTACTCCTTCGAACAACCCGGTGTGAATGAAGGACCTTGTACATTGAGGCGCCTGGCTAACACCCAGGCTACTCCTTGGATCGGTCCGTACGGTGGGACTTAGTAAGAATAAAAATTAAAACTGCGCCTTGATGTCCGCGAAGTACTACGCTCGAAGAATATTTTTGAGTGGGGTCTAATAAAAAAAAGACCCGGCAGTCGCTCACCCAGCAGGCAGGGCTAAACCCTTTGTAAGTCCAGGGGTGTGGGGAGGTTGGCCTAAAAACCATGAAACCGTTTGTTGTAATCCTCTGACTGTCAGGGAAAACCGGATGGAAAGGCGCAACAAAAAAAAAGATAAAAATAAAAACCAAATAAAAAGTATAAAAGCAAAAAACAAAAAAATATAAAAAGGAGGTAGCATTTTGTTATGGAGTGGCTACCACTGTGAGAGGCGATGGTTGGGGCCTCTCACCCCAGAGGTTAGGCCTCCAGGGGAAGCTCTGGGTAACCAAAAAGAACGCGCCGACGCTCCTACGGCCTAGCCTAAGGGCTTACCGTGGTGTGGAAACGTGAGCGTTCAAAATTTTTTCACCGGGGTTATAAATATTTGACGGAAAACATTACAATCTAAACAAAATATTCTCCCGGTAAAGTATTTTTTACCTGACTCTAAAGTGAATAATCGGGGAATTAAAAGCACTACGGTTGAATTGATTGTAGCCCCCGTTAAAGTAAGTTCACCGGACTTGGACATAATTGACCGAGAGATTTAAATACACTACAGTCAGATTAATTGTAGCCCCCGTTAAAGTTACTTCAGCGGACTTGGACATAATTGGCAGGGAAATTTAAGAAGTTACGGTCAAGTTAAATGTAGCCCCCGGTACAGTATTTTAAGTAATTTTTTGACAGAATTGACGATAAATTAGACCGTCAGAGTACCTCACGGTCCCCGGTAATCAGTTTTAACGAACCTAAACATATTCATCCGAGAAATTACACCATCAATCTGCAGAACTACCAGGACTCAGAAAAAATAACCAACTCAGAGCGAGATACTGAATAATTTCTGTTCTTCTAAAGAATGCATTTTATGTTTGTTGTCTTTTAATATGTACCCATGGTGTGTAATTTGTTGCAAACTCTCTGATACTGGTGTTGGTTACAATCCTTTTGCTAGTAAATTCAGTAGAATTATATATTGATTCAGTTTGTTACAGAGTTTTTCAAGCAATCAACTACAACAAAAAGACAACTCTATATTTGTTTAACTTTACAGAATACCCTACTGTCTCTTTTTACATATTATTTTTAATTCATTAACAGTGGGCCCGGAGGGTCCAACACTTAGAATTATTTCCACTTCTGGTGTATGTAACACAGTTTTAAGATGACTCCAAATTACTACTGTAGACCATATTCAAAAGTATTTTGGGTGGGGGTAAAGTACATTTAAGTGAATGTACGCAGTGAATGGGCCGTAACATGGGGTCTTATGGGCTTAAAATCTGGCTTCTGATTGGTCGAGAGCCGGTCACATGATTCAAGATGGCGGTGCCCATGGTGGCGTTCCCACCAAAATTTCCTGCCAAATTTGCGCGCCAAAAAATTGGCGCCAAACATAACCTCACTTTTCATCCCGCAGATTTCCTAACCTCACTTTTAATCCCGCCAGATTCTCGTTACGTCAAAGACGGGTAAACCAAAGAGCGTGACCAAAGAAAATAAAGTCATTGATTTATGAATAATGGAGTCATTACGTCACGCTCATGGACAGTTAAGTAAGAAAGTTAACAAAAAAAAAATACGTTGACAACTTAAGAAAAAAAAGCAACTGTTGCCAACTCACATCACGCTAACGTAATTTCTCGGATGAATATGTTTAGGTTCGTTAAAACTGATTACCGGGACCGTGAGGTACTCTGACGGTCTAATTTATCGTCAATTCTGTCAAAAAATTACTTAAAATACTCTACCGGGGGCTACATTTAACTTGACCGTAACTTCTTAAATTTCCCTGCCAATTATGTCCAAGTCCGCTGAAGTAACTTTAATGGGGGCTACAATTAATCTGACCGTAGTGTATTTAAATCTCTCGGTCAATTATGTCCAAGTCCGGTGAACTTACTTTAACGGGGCTACAATCAATTCGACCGTAGTGCTTTTAATTTCCCGATTATTCACTTTAGAGTCAGGTAAAAAATACTTTACCGGGAAAATATTTTGTTTAGATTGTAATGTTTTCCGTAAAATATTTATAACCCCAATGAAAAAAATTTTGAACACTCACGTTTCCACACCACGGTAAGCCTTTAGGCTAGGCCGTAGGAGTGTCGGCGGGTTCTTTTTGGTTACCCAGAGCTTCCCCTGGAGTCCTAACCTGTAGGGTGAGAGGCCCCAACCATCGCCTCTCACAGTGGTAGCCACTCCATAACAAAATGCTACCTCCTTTTTATATTTTTTTGTTTTTTGCTTTTATACTTTTTATTTGGTTTTTATTTTTATCTTTTTTTTGTTGCGCCTTTCCATCCGGTTTTCCCTGACATTCAGAGGATTACAACAAACGGTTTCATGGTTTTTTAGGCCAACCTCCCCACACCCCTGGACTTACAAAGGGTTTAGCCCTGCCTGCTGGGTGAGCGACTGCCGGGTCTTTTTTTTATTAGGCCCCACTCAAAAATATTCTTCGAGCGTAGTACTTTGTGGACATCAAGGCGCAGTTTTAATTTTTATTCTTACAAGTCCCACCGTACGGACCGATCCAAGGAGTAGCCTGGGTGTTAGCCAGGCGCCTCAATGTACAAGGTCCTTCATTTACACCGGGTTGTTCGAAGGAGTAGCCGGGGTGTTAGCCCGGCGCCTCAATCTACTAAGCCCTTCATCACACATTCAGGTTTACGGGGCTTTTTGCCACCCGCACCAGTGACCTTCATACAGGTTTACGGGGCTTTTCGTCACCCACGCCAGGGACCTTCATTCACACACACACACACACACACACACACACACACACACACACACACACACACACACACACATACAGTGGAACTTGTGATTTTAAAGAAAAATTTACATTTAAAGTGAACCTTCATCTTTCATATTTGTGTAAGTAAGGTAAAGCTTCTCCGGCAACAGACTTCCTACTAACAGTGTTGCCTCACGAGTAGTTGATTTTAACATCAACGAACATAATCCGGCTTCGTTTATGAAAACCGTTGTTTTCTCAATCGGTCCAACGCCCTGTTTTTGGGCGTCAGTAAAACTACTAACAGTTAATTTATCACTGTCATCTACATGTTTCCGAACTGCACTCCAGCCATTAACATGTTTTAGAGTAGTAGCTACGTCTTTAGCTTTAAACCATGGCTTTCCTTCATTATCAAACAGAACCAATACGGGTTTGTTATTGAATGTATAGTATTTAGCAGCCATGTCACAATTTACTCAATAGTACAGGAAAAAGGAGCGCAAAAGAACGTCTGATCAGTACCGTGACTTGGAGCAGAATGATGTAACTGTACTAGTGACATTTGGTATATACAAGAGTAACGCTGCTCCATAGGGAAAGGTGCTACCTTTATCGAAGGTAGCATTATGGAAGATGAATAAGTAATACTTCGAAACGTAAAACACCAGGCAGTTCCGCATTACTACAAAATACTTTTTTAATGTAATCATCAAAAAACTTCGGGGTTAAATCAGGTAAGGGCATGAACGATATATCTCTTGAAATATCACCGTGCATTATTGATACTTCAATGTAGGTGATTGATGAGGAGTCCTCCGTTATTTTATCTACTATATACTCCGAGAACATCAAAGGCCATTCCTGTGCATTTATTGAACCGTCAAGTAAGAACTCATACTCCAAGCATATAATGCCACTTTCTGAATCTTCATTTAACCTACTTTTGTGTAAAAGGAAAAGAAACACCTCTTGGTTAGCGGGTGTAATATGTTCAAGAGGCATTCTACAAGGAGAGACAAACAGTAACAGCACAGGCACGTCCGTCCACTACCGCGTCTTCGAACAGAATGAGTTAATAGAGCTGATGTTTAGAGGTATATGCACTCAGTACCCGCGTGAGTGGCAGCTCCGTTAAGCAACTCTTTGTTTTTTAAAGCCGAAAGGCAAGGTATCGTGATCATCATTAAATTTTCTCTTGGGTCCTGTAATTTTAAACTTTTTAATTTCACTTACTGTAACGACTTCTCGTCTCTTTATTCTCCTGTTTCTGTTTTCTTCAATTTCTAAAATTTCAGCAGCTTCACTAAGGACCATCTTTTTCAATTGTTCGAAATTTAATGTTTCGGAGGTTTTTAGGTTGAGGGTGAGGCCTTTTATTTTACACACAGATTCTAGTTTCTGTTTGTTGGCTGACCAGACAAGGTACGCGTAAGTTTTAGGCCCCCCAGAAACAAACTCTACGATATAAGAGCCGGGCCCGTAGTCACCTGCCAATTCATCTGTCATTTCCCCGAGCTAATCTCCCGTAGGGACCCTGTACAGTCCTTCCCAGTATAAATAAATACACGAGTCTGTGTCATAATATAAGGATTGCCCACCCAAAGCCTCCAAGTGTTCATAAAGTTTAAGTCTAGCATGAGCTGTAGTGTAGGCCGCAATTACAACATTTACAGTTTTTAGAGGCTCACTAGCTTCATCAACATTCTGCCAATTAACTAATGAAACCTCTTGGTTAATTACTTCAACAAACTTTACTTTTGTTCCTGGTTGAGTTAACGAATTGAACAATTCTTTAGAGTCTCTCACGATTGCAGTTTTTGTCATGTTTTCGCGTTGACCAAACTTGCCCCAAAAACTGTTTAGCATGAGTTTGGCTACCGATCTCAAACCCCCGTTTTTAGCAATTTTGTCTTTCTCCAACTGAATACCCTCACGCTCAAAGAAATCAGAAACATAATTGTCTTTATCCTCCTCTGTTTTACACCAAGCGGGATACCCTGAGGCTTCCTGCTTTACTTTCAAGAATTTATTAATAAAATCGGTAAAAAGTCCCCCTTTCTCGTATGTAGCGACTTCATACTCCCACAACTCATACATATCCAAAATCATATAGCCTTTTTCTACAGCTTTCCTGATTTCATCCATAGTCCATGTTCCTACCATCGCCCTTTCCTCACTATCATGAAAACATTCCCCTTGGTTTAAAGTCTCCCCGCAAGTTCTACACAAAACAAACATCAATTTATTATTCATTTTGGCGGGGAGTACAGGATGATACAAGTTGTAAGGAGGTAGAATCTTACATTTCAACAAGCCCTCTACTTCAAGGCCTCTCTCCCGGCACTCATTTCCAACGTAAACAGTAGGATGACCCACGGGATACTTACAATATTTATTTACATATGGGTAGAGGGAACAGACATCAACGTATTGGATTGTTTCTCCCTCTTCACATTTACAATACGTTTTAGTATTACCCGTCCTGCCTCCAAAGAAGGAATCTCTAGGATTAAGTGGACGTGTGTATAGAATGGATAGTTGGTTCAGGTGATTTAATTTTTTGTCTTTCTTCAAATTGTTAAGCCCACACTCCCACATCTCCACAACCTCCTAGCTATTAAATTTTGCCATTTTAGACTTGGTTCTCTCGTAACGGAGATGCAAACTGTCTGAGGGATCCTCCTTCAGAGGTTCTTCTCGGTTGTAAGGAAAACATTTTGGACACCCGTGCCAATAACACCCGTGAAACTCATAAATTCGCTCACCGTCAAACCCATCTACTTTCATTCCTTTAATTTTTACCTCTTTACCCCGGCCCGCATGTTGAATCTTTACTCCACGTTTCTCCTCCTCTCATTTTAACCACTGTAAAGCAACGGCTGACTGATTGTCTGCAAGTCGGTACCCGTTTTTAGGAATCAAGCCAATTGTGTCTGGTTTTAGAAAATTAGGGCGGAAGGCCAAGTTACACGCGCTGGCTATTGTTATAGCCTCGAGAAAAGGATCTACGTTACACTCTTGAAGAAGCAAGGCTCTAAATTTAATACACGCTTGAGCTAGGATTTCTACGTCTGAAATACAGTACTCTAAGATTTCCTTTTTAAAATCAAACACGTAGTCTTCAGCGACTCGTTCGTCATACCATTCTTCAAAGGCCTTGTGTGGTTTCTCGAACATGGATTCGGGGCAGTAGTAGTTTTTGTCGGGCATAGGGCCTACATAATTTTGGTTTGCCAATGTATTAAAAAGATGCGGGAAGTAGCCCTTCTTTTTCTCGGGAGGCAGGTCGAGGGCTTTAGGGAGCGCAGAGAGGGCCATGGGAAAGTAGCTAAGTGAGTCCACAAACCTTACGTTTGCTACTTCAATCAAAATAGCTTTAGTTCCCCGAGGAGTTATTTTTGGGGTAAATTTAGTTTCTTCCATAATATATTTATGAATGAATTGGAAATCAAAACCCTGCCCGTTGTGGGCAATTACACAAACATCTTTAATTTTTTTCGAATTTCCATTACATAGTCCATAAACTGCTTTACCGGTTCCTTTTCAAATACCCTTTGCCGTTCTGAGCAAGTTTCACACTCACCCCCATTAATACATTTAAAACAGTACTGTTGTGACACGCACAAGTTTACTTTATGAGCTTTTTTATCAGGGTCAGAGGGAAGAGACTCGTCTTGGCGAGTCTCCAAGTCAAAGAAAATAAACAAAAAATCACGGTCTTTCGGAGTTCTCCTATCTACCCTCATGAAACACTGATGCGCTGAGTCTTTGAACGCATCACAGGGTTTACAATAAACTTCTCCGCATACGTGAGCTGCCTTACGTTTTTTTGGATGAATCATTTTCTTACAGTCACGGCAAAGTTTTATAGTTTTACAAACTTGCCCCTGATGGGCTATTAAACACCGCTCGTTTTTGAAGAAACGGTTGCAAAAACGACATGTGATGCCTCCGTGTTCTAGTTTACAGGGTGTGGAGATGGTATGGCAGGAGGTGCATCTGTTTGAGCATCGGTGCTCACCCTTGTTGTTATAGGGAATATGACAGGCTTCACAGAAATAATGACATACGAAAGCAGCAGTTAAGTTTGTAATTACATTATAATGACCGTTGTGAAAGAGCAAGTTAATTTTGAATCTAGCGTCTTCATTACCTCCTTCAAAGTAAACATCTCGGCCTTTTTTGTCGTAGTTGTAGACGGTAATTTTGTATTTTTTAAGATGGGACTGGAATTTCTCAAGCTCAGGGATACCGGCACCCTCCTCTGGCATTTCTACACGGGCCTTTGCTATGAGCTTATTAGCTCTGAAAGTTTGTCTTTTCCCCTTGTCTCTTTGGATTGCTTTATACTGAGGATCATTTTTTGCAAGTGCTTTACCTACTACCAACGCTCTAGCCAGGCATAAATTGTCTTTATTATTAATTACTACAATACCCTTCCTAGCATAACATTCTTCATCAAATGTATTATAAAAGTCAGGTCTTACCCTCCCAGAACCTACTGGAACGTTTACCCGTGCTACATCTACTTTGAACGTGTCTGTAGACTTAATAGATTCGGAATTTGATTGAATTATGCCTCCGAAAATATGCCAAAGGACATCACTGCTAACTTCAGAGACCGGTCTAAAATCTACGTACCCCGGCTCTGCACTTTTTAAATTTATTGATTGCATTTTAAACCCTAGGTAATCAGTGGGTACAGCATCGGCTTTAGCTTTTTCAACAATTTGATTAAGACCCATACGAATCCAATCAAACTCAGAGATACCCTTGGGAGGGTTAGTGAATTTGAAAACAGTGTTAGTCCCGTAAATTCTAAATTTTTTAACATAGGTTTGATCTTTACTAATTAAATTTATCTTTCAACAAAGAATCAAATACTGAAAACAAGCTAAACTTTACTAGCGCTTAAAAGAGCAAACACACCGACTAGAGTCAAACTCACACGGATACAACTGAATTACGCAGAATCAATAATAATCTGTGCAAGAGAACACTTACGCAAGAGCAGTGCAGGGACACGTCCGACCAGTGTGACGACTGAAATCAGACTGAAGAACCAGAGCTTGTTGTAAGAGCTATATAGATAACGGAACTGTTACTTTGTCACTGATTGGTCTACTGGAACTGTTACTTTTGGAACGGTTACCGTTGGAACCGTTGGAACGAGTACTGCTGGAACTGTTACATTGTTGGAACTGTAACCATTTGGAACCGTTACTTTGTAGCAGTTTCCAATGTTATAACATGAACAAGATAGAGAAGGTAACTGTTACTATTGGAACGGTTACGTCTAGAACTGATACTTTAAAGTCACTGATCAAGTTCTCTAAAATAACAGGTACAGAGGATCTACAAAAGAGCACGGTACCTCTGTATCACTACGCAAGTCAGAAAAACACTAACACACTACGCAAGTCAAATCAGAACTACAAGTTACCAAAAGTTAACTCTAAGGAAGGTAGAAAACACTACTCTAACCAAAAGAACAAGAATAGAAAGTGAGATTACTGTTACTCAGCACATAAAACACAACACTACTCTTGACACAAGAAAGTGAGGTTAGGTTTGGCGCTAATTTTTTTTTGGCACGCTAATTTGGCGGGAAAATTTGGCGGGAAAATCTTCTTCTTACTCTTTCCTCGCTCAGCGGCTCGGAAAAGTGAGATTACTGTTAGTCAACACATACAAAAACTGTTCTAACCAAAACTGTTTTAAAGAACAAGAATAGAAGGTGAGGTTACTGAGGTGAATTTACAGTTCAAAAGAACCAGGGCAAAAAAATAAGGTTACTGATAGTGAGGTTATGACAGTCAACACAACACTACTTTAGCCACGAGAAAGTGAGGGTATTTTTACTTCTTTACTGTAAACTATCAAATCAAACAATTAAACACAAACACAACACTACTCTAGCCAAGACAATAAACACGCATACATCACAAAAAATAAAATGAAGTATACCATGCACGGAAAATGAATATAATACAGTAAAGTTGGAGTGTAAAGAGCGAGGTTAGAAAAAGTGAGGTTATGTTACACTAGGATAGGGTAAGAAAACGCTCAAGCTTATCTTTGCCAAGCGCAGCAAACGGAGCAACACAGGGACACGTCTGATCGCAACGAAAGCTGAGAGCAAAGAGAGGGAGAAAATGCGCGGCAAGAGAGCAGGTGTTGTTTGTTGCGGGTGTCTGGACCAATCAGAGGGCAGGACGCCTAATTACAACCAATGGGGTGCGAGCTTATTCCGGCCAATCACAGAACAGTATTTTAACAGGTAACGGCAAGTTTGCTGACAAAGACTTGTTGCGGATGTTGCAGTTAGATACGCAGAAGGAGGTGAGATTAGATTTGCAGAAGGAAGCGGAGGTTAGATGTATAGAAGGGCACGAGGGTTAAATATGTAGAAGGTAACGTAGTTCAAATAATTACCACAGAAGGACACGAATTAACACGCCAGCCAATCAGGTTACTTAAAATATTCACGTTACACCCGCCAGCTACAGTACGCTGAGAGAACAGGAGCTGTAGTTAAATACACAGAAGGAGACAGAAGGACATGAGGGTTAAATAATTACCATAGAAGGCTAGATGATTACCAACAGAAGGACACGAATTAACACGTCAGCCAATCAGGTTACTTAAAGTGTTACAACTCGTCAGCTACAGTACGCTGAGAGAACAGGAGCTGTAGTTAGATACACAGAAGGAGACAGAAGGACGCGCGGGTTAAATATGTAGAAAGACACGAGGGTCAAATAATTACCACAGAAGGGTAGATGATTAACAACAGAAGGACACGAATTAACACGCCAGCCAATCAGGTTACTTAAAGTGTTACGACTCGTCAGCTACAGTACGCTGAGAGAACAGGAGCTGTAGTTAGATACACAGAAGGAGACAGAAGGACGCGAGGGTTAAATATTTAGAAAGACACGAGGGTCAAATAATTACCACAGAAGGCTAGATGATTAACAACAGAAGGACACGAGGGTTAAATAATTAACCATATGGGGATGAAAAAGATAAATAATCAACCACATAGGGTAGCAAAAGAACCACAGAGGGAGCCAATTACACCCTAATTCCATTCCCTCATAAGAGCCCATGTTATTCTATTCTCCATAAGAGTCCATGTTAATCTATTCTCCATAAGAGTCCATGTTATTCTATTCTCCATAAGACTCCATGTTGGGCCCAAGGTGGCCGGCCTTACTACTATTTATGAAAGAAAATGTTCAATCTGACCTAAGGGTTCTGTCCCACTGGCCTGCAAAGTTCCCATTGATTTAACCAAAGTTCATTTAGTTACACAAAACAGCTGTTAACAATTTGGGTGACTGGCTAACTTTCCGCCTCAATCGCTAGATCGCTCACGTACACGTAGGACACAACAGTCGCTTGGTTGGATATAGCTCGTCGTTCGCGTCGCCTGCACCGCGTTGCCCACTTAGGACACCGCTTGGCCAAACATCAATGTCAATATGCAGTTTTTTTTATCTTTGTTATTTCGTGCGTCCGTGCCATCATTTACACGACTAAATAATATAAGATTTTGACTTCTACCGCCTTCACTAATAATAATATGGCTGGTATAATATAACTAAGTAACTATAACACATTTAGTTATTTAAACTGATGACAGTTACATTTAATAAATTTGAGCTTTTAAATTGATTTATCTGTTTTGTAATGTATTTCAATTATTTAATGTGATTACAATATTCTTTATATCACTATTTATACATATTTTTATAATCCCGAAACTCCCGTAAAAGGTGTTTAGCTTCTCCTCAGTTCATTTTAATGGGATCCTCACATTTGCTTTTACCAATCAGTTCAGCTCTACAAAACAATCATATTGGTGTGTAAAACGAGCCGATTTCGGGATTTCAAATAATAATAATAATAATGCCGGTTGGGAAACAAAATTACTATTTATTCAAACTTACAACTTTACAACAACTGATTTAGAACAATTTAAACGACGTTAACAATAGGTATATCCGCGGTTAAAATACAATAATTAAGGTTACATTAAATTTAGAAAGACAATGCCAATTAATAAATTAACAGGGAGAGGCGGCGCGACGCGTGTTAATTACATCGTCACATCTTCGGGACTGGGGCGAATCCCACGTCTTCTTCCCCAATGCTGAAGCTGACCTTTATATAATAATATTAAATAAAAAATTTATATAATATCTTCCAACGTAGGTCAAATATTAGCAAAAGAAAATTTACTGCTATCCTAACACACCCTTTCCCAAGCTACAGTGCCTACACTAATTAACTCGTCAACACATGTCAAAATAGCAAATTAACATATTGACACCGAGAATCAACAAAAAAAACTTTTCACCAATCCAATGATCGTTCATAAATTCTGGTGGTACTCCACCCACTATCGGCCGAAGCCTCAAAACAACTTGAAAATTACCAATAATAAATCACATAGACAATCGAATAATCAATACAGTACAATGCATTATTAACTAATCTTTAACACAAACTCACGTTCAGTATGCCTGGTAGCGGCACAACAATGTCTTGCTGACAGGGTCCGGAAAATCCCTCAGCAAGGCATTTTCTGCAGTACTCTTGACTGGCTATACACTACTATACGTCAATTTTTTTTTTCTTTAAATTTTGAAAAATCATTCAGGCTGGCTCCCGGGTGCCTACAGTCCAGTCGGGGAGTTGAAGGGAAGGGGGTATTAGGGGGGTGGGGAGTGCCAGCATTACCTTCCTGTGGACACCAAGTTGGGCCAGTGAATCCTTTACCCTTCTTGGGATATACTACTACCATTAGTTGGATCGCTTCGAATAATAAATAAAAAAAAGTTGCCATTACCAGCCCACAAATATTACACCATTACTAGAAACACACAACAAAACATACCGGTACACAAAAATCATTAATGCTAACATAATAACAAACAACACTAATAACAAAACTCGGAGGGGGATCCCCAGTCCTTTCGCCATCGCGTCCTCGCGGAGACAAGTCCAGAAGTACTCACTCCTTCACAGCGTAGTATGCGACTTCTTGATCGCGGTCGAAAGTCTATGCTTCTTAAATACCAATTGTACCACACAGGCCGATTTCAGGTATTAAATAATAATAATAATAATAATAATAAAACTCGGAGGGGGATCCCCAGTCCTTTCGCCATCGCGTCCTCGCGGAGACAAGTCCAGAAGTACTCACTCCTTCACAGCGTAGTATGCGACTTCTTGATCGCGGTCGAAAGTCTATGCTTCTTAAATACTTTTCACTTACTTAAAGTGTCCCGGGTCCGTAATTCACTCCTCGTCGCATCTTACCGCACGGTCAGCCTAACTTTAGCTGCGCTCGTGGAACTGTCGTGCTCTGCTTCCGGTGCATGATCTGCTACCAATTCGACAGTAGGGTACCATCTCTCCAAGGTTCTGAAGTGGCGACTCTGTCTGCGCAGCCTGCGGGCGCTGTACATGGCCTCCCAGGGTGACACGGAGCAGGTCGGCAACTCGAACTCTCCATCTCAAACCTACAAAGACAACTGTGATTATCACAATAACCGAACGGCTGCCCCACATGTCCTACTCAACCATGCGGGCGCCAGCATAATGGACTCTAAGGTGCTGGAAAGTACTCTCCAAAGAATACCCCTTTACGCTTAGGTGCCAAGCTGATCCCCTAGTCCCTGCAGGACCTTCAAGGTGGCACTCACATCAATATTCATCAACTTGGTCTCTTCGTCAGAGAGCATCGACCTCAAATCAAGAACAAAACTTTACTCATCTGACCGACATGAGTGTTGCTGCCGTGTATACGGGCAGGCACCTTAAACTCATCACTAATAACGTCGCATGTTATTACACCTCGGAGATCACTCCAACTCCACTCAACTTCATGGTGGTCAAGTTGATCTTTTCGCCATTCTCATAACAGTTCAGAGTTACCTTACAGGGCTCTGAAGCACTATGCACCCATCAATTTCAGAAAAAAAAAAATTTTTCCACAAACGCTGGAATACAAGGAGCTGCCGATAAATCGGGCAGGCACCCGATCCGCCAGTGATCGAATCACACCGATAACTTCAGTCTCCTCAACAGAGAGCATTTGGACTTAGAAAAGTCAGAAATCACAACTTCACATTCCGGTCCGACATGAGTGTACTGCTGCCGTTTGCATGGGCAGGCAGTATTGAACTCATCATTAATAACAACCCCTCTATACGGGTCAAACACATCACGTTAAACATTGACCACAAATCAAAAACCAGGACCCAAGTTTTTTTTCTTGAGGGAAGCCCATTCAACGTCATAATTTCAATGGGGCATTCCCCCCAAAACAAAACTCAAATAGACTACAAAACAGGCCCAGAAGACCATCGGCTGGTTTACTCGTACCAACCCTTTAGTAAACACACAACCATCAACCTCCGCTTTGTCAGCTGTACAGGCTGGGCTTTCTACCGAACAGCTTGCCATAGCACAAGCAAAACACAATTTACTCCCCATTCCCGTTTGCTTTGATTAATTTTTCGTTCTCTTCACTGTCTGGCCAAGAATAGCATGAGTTAGCAAGCAAATTCCTGGAGCAGAGCACATATTTTAAAATTCTATTTAAAAAACAAAAAACCATAATGTGATTCCTAAACACTAGTGCATCAGTATACTTAGGTGATAACACTTGTCCACATCAGCATAATCCATTCAGTAATGGTTACGAATGCACTCCCTCGGCAACTCCACAGCGAGGAAGACCCTCCGGTGTCCCAATCCACAGGGACAGCACAAGAATGGCCTAGAATTATAACTTTCCTGTACAACAAACAAAACAGGTTATCCAGTGAACACGTGTTATCACAAGTTAGAGCACAAACCACTAAAAACAACAAACTTCCTACGAAGAATCACTTATCACTAACTTCACCAGCCTTATATTTTAAATATAAGGGAAGCTAAGTGGACTCTTTTTGTAAATTTTGAATTTAGTGTAAATGGACTAAATCATAAATCATCGTATTTAATCCTAATCTCTGGTTCATTATCTAATTCATCACGCCGCAAATGGGAGCTCTGGCTTCACAATGCTCAGTCCCAGATGAGGGGGTAAAGTATTAGACACTTTAAATATTACATCGGCAAATAATTTCTGACCATGTTCGGAATACTGATAATAAAACAGATGCAGCCATACAATTTAAGGGACAGACTGCATGCAAAAAAAACAAAATTAAATTTCTCAACCTATCAAACTAGGCAATTTGACGCTCACGATTTCAAACTGTAAAAAGAAATGCGATCATTGTTTACAAAGCACCAATCTGCAACAGTATTCAAAGCTATCTGCAGATCCTAAAACTGAACACAAATACGCATCACAATTTACTGGCCTCAACTCAAAGCTTTATTAGTTCCAATTTGAATTAATAATTTTTTTACACTTACTCCTTTAATGGATGTTAACTAAATTCACACACACAGAAAGAGGTATACTAAATATCTTCACATTGCTGATTAACTTACATAAAAAAACAAAGTCCAGTACCACAAACAAACAGTACCACTGCTCTACTGACTGTCATGTTCAGTTGGCCCAAAACCAGGAACCAGAACTCAACAATGAGCACAGTATAGCCCAGTTCCAAAAATCAATACAGCAACCAAACAGCGATTTTATTTTCTCCTCCATGCTATTTTGTCTCACATAATTTTGAAGGAGAGCAAAACAGCCTTTTTTTCAAAACTGCAAACAAAAGGTTAAATAATTTTTTTACTACCCCTTCACAACCGTTACGAAAGGTTACTGCCCGTTAATTCACTCAACATTAAAATTACTGGATCCACCAGTGTAGAACCCTCAATAACACCCTACTGATGAGAGCTTCTGAAATAATTAAAATTCGCCCAGTCCCATTTATAATTTCCAATAATTAACTGAAGCAATCATCAGAGGCTCACACGCCTAAGTCCAAACGTTGTTCGTTTTCAAATAAAATTTCAAAAATAATTTAAAGTCCCGACTTAAAGTTCAATAAAGTACACTAAAACCCCAGAACGCGATTACTCTAAGTCTCAACACGGTTAATTATTCAATCAAAATCACCAAATTAATTTCAAACAAAAATTCACAAGTCGTTTGTAGTATTCAGTGAAATTTTGAAAAATCCGGCTAAGTCCTTAGCTCAAAATACACAATAAATTTCGAAAATTATTGTCAAACGCCCATTTCCCCACTACTATGGTGGTCCACGTCGATTATTTCTAAGTCCCGATTAATTTCAATGAAATGTCACAGAACTCCTATTTCCCCACTACTAACGCTTTGTTTCGTCGAAAATTTTCAAAGTTCTGATTTACTTAATTTCTTTGGTAAATAAAATGCAGTGGTATCCTTTGTCCTGACAATGAAGATAGGCCAGAAAATTGACACAGTTTATAAGTGTCAGATCATTAATTTTTATTAATTTGTAACAATAAAATTTTTCAATCACTTGATTTTAAATTATTGGCCTATTTCCAATGACGCCCAGATTTTTTCCAATGCATTTATAGATTTACCACTTAAATATATAACCCAGAGTTAATCACACATGCAAATAAACATAGGTTAATTTAGAAAGCATTTATTCTAAGGTTAATATAATAAATAAATCCTACAAACTCCCGTCCTTGGACAAAACAATGTTAAATCAACTAAATAAAAATATAACACTTCAGGAATAACTATCTTCTCTCTTAATAACAACACACGTGTGGAACTGTTTAGATTAATCTATACAGACATCTGTTTACAAACACGGCAAACCCTACTGCCTTATAAATCACGGCGTCACGGCTATCCTGTGACGTCGCCCAGTTTTGATAATTGTTGCCTAAGTCTCGCTTCGGACAATTCGGATTAATTTACAATATAATATTTCTTCAATTTAATTCCCAAATAATTTATAATTTCATTTTAATGTCGTCCTCTCCCTTTTCCACGATAAGTTGCAACCAAGTTCACGCATTTGCACTTCAATCAAACCGAATTGGCAAATCAAAGATGGCGGATTAATCCGAACGCAACAGAGACGATTTGTCAAGATTGCAAATGGCGGCTCCAAGCTTCCTTCCACAATTAATATTCCAAGTCACTTTACTTTTAAAATAAACCTCCTTAGTCACAGGTAATACTTAAATTCAACTCTACCTTTATTATTTATCAATATCTATTATCAGTAGGCTCAACAACAACTCTGATAGCCCAATAATTTCGATTTAATATGTCTTCTCAAACAATGAAATTCTCATACATTCTCATCACGCGTCACATACAATGAATGCAGAGTGACGAAGGAGGGGGAACCGACGCTATCTGTTCCTCTCACAAAGAGGCTAATGGCGACTTGAGGATTTATTCAAATTAATCTAATTACTTTAAAATTCTCTAATAATTCGAAAAATGCATATTTCTTTACGGGAGTTGCGCTAGAATGAGTTTAATTTATTGCTTTACAAGATTATGCGGTTACCTACTGTTAAAACGATACCTATAAAATTAACAAGATTGCACCAATTAATTAAAATAAATTTATTACTTACCAAAATCCATCCTCCGTCCGTGGGATTTTTCAGAGTGTATTCTCGCAACACAACCCCCACCTGACACCAATTGTAAAACGAGCCGATTTCGGGATTTCAAATAATAATAATAATAATGCCGGTTGGGAAACAAAATTACTATTTATTCAAACTTACAACTTTACAACAACTGATTTAGAACAATTTAAACGACGTTAACAATAGGTATATCCGCGGTTAAAATACAATAATTAAGGTTACATTAAATTTAGAAAGACAATGCCAATTAATAAATTAACAGGGAGAGGCGGCGCGACGCGTGTTAATTACATCGTCACATCTTCGGGACTGGGGCGAATCCCACGTCTTCTTCCCCAATGCTGAAGCTGCCCATCCAATGAGCGGCGGCCTCAGCACGTGACGTCACGGGAACACTTCGTTGTTCAGTGCTGCCCCCAACGATCACTCACGCCATTACTCAAACTAAGAGGCACAGGAATCGTGCGTTTAAGGCCAATGCAGAGCGTCAAGTTGCTGACGCAGCGCATTCCTGTTGATATCAACGCCGGCCGGACCCGTGGGAGCGTCTAAGCTGAGATTAGCTTGGAGCAAATATCCTAGCGTGTGGTGGTTGTTTTCATATTTTGTACCAGCCAACTCTTCAAAATGAAATAATAAATGAAATAATTGAAATAATGTTAAGAGCACCGTTCCTCCTTCTAATTTTAGATTTTAGTGACGGTAGAAATTTAATTATTACGAACGGTAAACTGTAATTATTTAATTACAGTGTCGTATTAATGGCTTTTAACAGTCTAGGGATTTTGGGCCGTCACAGGTGTTTAAATTGTGATTTTACGTCCAACCGTTTCATAGATATCCAAAATGCTAAACACAGTACGTTATCCAATGTTATCCTTATGGAGAATAATTACAATTTGATATATCGATTATTTATGAATGTATATTGATGAAACTTGGCATGTGGCTTCACCTGGTATATTGAGATTTCACAAAACAATTATTTTTATCGATTTTCCCCGTAGCAGCAAACCTGCATACTCAGCCCTAATGCCATTCTTATGTAGTAAGTAAAGGATTATATCTCCCTTAATTATAAACATAAATTAATAAAACTTAGTATGCAGCTTTGACTGGTTAAGTTATATTGATAATTGCATAAAACACATATTTTGTGTTCCTTGTTACAACAAACCTGCACACTCAGCTTTCTATGTTATTCTTATGGAGAATATGGAGAATAAATGAACTGGCATTATAAATTATTTATTCGTGTATTTTTATGAAACTTGGTGAGTGGATTTATGTGGTAGTAAGAAACATATAAATGCATTGGAAATTCACTGAGTACGCAGGTTTGCTGTGACGGGGGTATTTAACAACATATCTGTAAATTGTGAATACTTGTTTTATATATATTATATATATTACTTTATATTACAAGATTTTTATTGGATATATTTTTAATAAATCCCTTTATTGTATGATGTGTTTTCATGTTTAATATTATTAGTTATGGATTTACGACCATCATCGTTAATTTCATATGGATGCCCAGCTAACCTGTTACAGGAGTAATACGTTTATCCTACCTACATATTTAGGTTCACCCCAATTATATTGGAAGGAAAACATTATACAGGCGCCGCGGCCGTGGCGGTATAGGGTGTTAAGTGGTAAAACCAGGCTGTGAGGCACTGTGACTTGCCGTCGCGTCGCCAAGGGGCTGGTCGGGCTCACGATCCACGGGCTGTCGTCGTCGAGCTAAAGAACTAAAGACGACGCGACGGCACCGCTGCGCGCGCAGCTATCCCCCACCAACGGATCGTGAGCTCACCCCTCACACCGCTTGGCCAAAACAGCGCCGTTAGCGGCCAACGTTCGAACTGGTTGTAATTTTGCCTCATGACCGGAGCCTTAAAAATAGAAAATCCAAATTTAATACCAAATTAGATTAAACTATTATAATACACATGCCGAGATTCAAATTAGTGCCTCAAGTGGTTCTTAAGATAAGCTGCATTAATAAAAAATCGCATACACCTAGAAAGACAGAAAAACTAAGCGATTTATAAAAAGGTTTATATGAAATGTTTTACTCCTTTTGGTGTGTTCTACCATTTTTGTCATACTCTCGTGGGTCACCCTCTATAGTATATGTATATATTTGTAGTATATGTACATATTCATTAGTATACACGTTGGTTCACCCAGGCGGAAAATTACTAGTTAAGGAAAAGTGGCCACCATCAACCCCTCCTCCTCCCTCTATAAGTGAAGTCCAAATAAATCAATAATAAGTTCAAATCCATCGCTATTATGATGTTCAGAAATACATATGGTGATGATATGGAATTTTAATTTATATGTTTATATAACATGTAAAATACGTAGGATGCGCTCAGCCCTCGGTGAAAGAAAAATTCCCTACGTTATTTTATGTGTTAAACCTGCTATAACTGAAATAAAACCGACCTTTTGCCACTACTAACTTTTCCCGAAACGTTGGACAGGATCGTTACAAGAAAATACATTAATGTTGGTTCAATGGTTCAGGGCTTAGCTGAGTGTCACCACGACCGCACAACATAAAAATTTCTCTCTGTATTTTATGTCTGTGCCTCTATCAAGAATTCAACATCCGTCCCCGAAAATATCCTTCCAGTGCAACGCCTCAATACACCCATCAATATTAACATTTGACCACGAGTAATTCTTAAAAAAATCAATTGAATTATTTGTACATTCTATTTCCTTCTCAATAATTATTTAATTCCTATAAATCATTTGTATGTATTAGAGTAAGTAGGAATTGGGAGTCCAATTATTTCTTACTACATGCATCGGAACAACTGTTAAGAGTAGATCTGTAGCGATTATTCTCCGGATGATTGGTAAGTACGAGACCAAACCAGCCAATCACAAGTTTGTTAATCTGCCTCAACTTCCTCTGGCTAAAACGCTCCCACCACAACGCGCCTTTGATGTTGACACTAACTACGCTACCCATCTGATTAATTGCATTGGCTTCTAGAAGAAAGTATTTCGAAGAAATTTATAAAACAAAGATAGAGTAAAAGATCATTTCAAATTAGATAAATGTACTGATAAGACTTATGCACGTCGTGTTAGGTTTTAATTTAATATCTTACCAGCATATTTGTTATTTATTTATTTATCATTCCAACGTCAATACACCACTTTATAAAGTTATAGTTATTTTTTATGAAAACATGGTAATTGATATATCTTATACAGGGTGTTTAGAAAGGGTCATTACAAACTTCGGGGGCTGGTAGTACCTATCAATTTGAACAAAAAATTTTCTATAATCATAGGTCGAAACATTTTTCGTTCAGCCGCTAGCCGCCATTTTGTATTTTTTACGAAAAAGCTAATATGTCAATAAATGTTTAAGCAACAGAAACTAAACGTTGCGCGTACGTTAAATAAGCAAAGAAGTTGTCTTAAATATTTTCAAAATGGCGCCCGTTTTAATACTTGAAAGCCAAATAACAGAAAAAAACGAAAAAACAGTAACTACATAAAACTTTTACACGATACAAAAAGGTAAACATTCTTATCACAAATCTAATGGCACTTTATTAAAAGCAATATGTCAACGCATAAGCGAGAAAATTAATTTTGGCGCTGATTGTTGTGCCCGACTTTTGCAAGCAAACCTTAAAAGTATATTTTATCGCTTGTGCATTAACAGATTGCGTTGAATAAATAGATTTGTGATAAAAATGTTAATTTTTTGTTTCTTGTAAATTATTTTATAACATTAATTTTATAACAAATTTTTTTTGTTATTTAACTTTAAGATATTAAAGCGGGCGCCATTTTGGAAATATTTAAGACAGTTTAGTAATACTTTTATTGTTTGCTTCTTTAATTATTTAATGTACATGCAAAGTTTAGTTTCTGTAGCTTAAACAGTTCTTGAGATATTCATTTTTTTGTAAAAAATGCTAAATGGCCGCTAGCGGCTAAACGGAAAATGTTTCTACCTATGTTTATATTATATTTGTTGTTCAAATTGAAAAGTACTACCAGCCCCCGAAGTTTGTAATGACCCTTTCTGAACACTCTGCATAAAACACATAATTTTGAGCATCGGTTAGGAAAAACATGTTACTTGCTTCATCCTCTTTAAAAAATTAACATAGTAGATTCGCGTATTATCACATGTTTTCTTAAACTCTATAATAAGGGATGAGTTGTAATATATTAGTAACAGTAACAAATAAAAAACCTAAACAAGTTATTATAATTTTATTAAGATCTGATAAATCTAGGTTTAAACATCTATTTCCATTATTGAGTAATATTATTTTCCAAATTTACTCAGGGTAAATTAAAAAAGCTTTACAATTTTGAGTAATATGTAATTTAAGTCATCGTACAACAATAATTTTGATGGAGAATGTTGTACTTTTTTCCACAGATTTAGTATTATAAGAATCTAACTGGCTATTGTAAAGTATTACAATTTCATTAATAATAAATAATCAGTAATTTTACTTCAAACAAAAGAATGACTTTATTAAATTAAATATTATATTGGGAAAACTCAGTTTGGTTTTAAATGAAGCATTATTTGAGTTCATCGTCCAACGACATATAAGAAAAATAAAAATCAGTTCATCTAAAGTGAGTTATTTTAAATTAGTAATATAAATACTAAATTTAACACTGGTCAGTTTTTTTTTTTTTTTTGGGGGGGGGGGGGTTATCGACATATCTTTTGCGGTCATAGATATTACAGTTTTTAACGCTGTTAGGCAGATCGTTTAATATCCTACATAATTTTTGCAATTTGAATGTACCGTAGAACTCTAAACGGAGGAAAAATAACTTATCTGTTTTGTTATTTTGAGTTGACTTTTGAGCTGATATTCCTATTATTCTAATATGTGTTAACTTAAAATCCAAAGTTATCATGATTTTATGCTAGAGATCATTAAAAACTATAGCTCTTCCTTAAAACTAAGTCTGAATGTGTTAGTATTATGTATTTGCATCCCTCTTTTGTTTAAAACCACTTTCTGGATTTTCTTAATTCATAAGTGAGAGGTTCTAAGAAGTCACAGACGATTGGTGGATATGTACTTTGCTTTCAATACTTTACCACACACAAATTCCAAACCTCTCCACATCCCTCTGCCTGCAAAGTGGTCATGTAGCCTTGTCTCCAAGTACATTCAGACTTTCAGATGTTTTGTATTGTAACTGCTGCAGCAACATTAATTTGCCCTAAGCAACCTTATTAGCAACATTATTTTGCCCAAGTAGCTTCCAAATATATGACACTTAGTAAGCTGTAAATATTAGCTGATGACTACGGTGATGTTTTCTCCATAATAGTACCCCAAACTGTGTGTCAGGAATTTAATCTTGAAGTATAGATAAACATATAAAATGCATTATTTATATTGAACTTAAATTGAAATTATATAAATTGTATTTGTGCAATTCATAAATATGAGACTCACGGTAGACATTTTATTATAAGCTTTACTGTTTATAGCAAGTGTCGAGAATATTTCTTAGTGTTTTCTTCCTTGCGTATTATTTTAGACACACAAGCCCAACATGAAAGTTTAATTAAAGTTTGTCGTTAGACTATTACCAGTATAATTCTAGTAGGAACAAGTTCTCCCTAAAGCAAGAAGGTTATCGAGACTTTCCACGTAACAGATTAAAACGATAAATTCCTTTTACCCTGCATTATTTCACCTGAGTTTAAGTCGAGATAATATCTCTTCTTTCTGCTAAAACTTGTAAAATATATCGTTTTAATTTATTATCACCATTAACACTTGTTCCAGGCTTAGTAACATAATTATTAACATAAGAGTAAGCTTAAATTCACCATAAAGATATTATCGTATGTATCAAAATAAGACCCGAATTCGATACCTTTTTCATTTTAATAAGTGTTGATTTCAAAAATAAGATTCGTTAGAGTTTATGTGTGGCTTTTTTATTTTAGTTTAGGAATTTGTATTAACACCCTCATAGAAGCAGACTTGTAAGTTCTTCCAATTTAGTTAAGTTGTTATTTTTAAAAATACTAAATAAATATTATCCCCTCCTCCAATTTAATAAGCCTGAATCATTGACTTCATCTGCTTGCCTATTAGTATTTTATATTAATAAAAGTTATCCAGAATAAACGTAAAATAGATTTTGTACTAACTTGTTTCTTGCTTGCCCTTTGCTAGTTAAATATGTAAACAATTTATGACTAGCAAAATTAGTACTATATTATTAACATCATTATCCTATTCTGAAATAAAATCCAAAAGTAATTCGCTTACACAAGTTAGTTGCGACGGAAGTATCTGAGAAAGTATCATAAATTAAGCAGCGCCTTTGCCTCTGTATTTTTTCGGGCGATTATAATAAATTATTACTTTATAATTGTTTGATCTATAACAAATATTATTTGTAACTAGTTAAAACATATTTTAAAATCCATACATTTACAGTTTTAAATATTTCCAATACTTTAACCGAATATGCTTTACCAATCTGGTACCAATTAACTAATGTATCAAATAAGTATCAGCCTGCGTGTTAAAATAGTTAAAAAAATAAAAGATTTGTAATATTTTAATTTTATTTGCAATTATGTAAATCAGGTCTACTATTTAACTCTGTAATGTCAAATATGAAAATGGAAAAGCTTAAACTATTTATTTTACCAAACGATTTCACAAAAGTTGCCTCATAATGTGGTGAGTCTCCTCAACCATTGTATATGTTATATCATGTTTAATTAAAAATAAAAATAATTGACTGTCATAAAAAAGCCTTGACAAACGTCCCATGTTGCTTTAATTCAAACAAAAGAAAAGTAAGGCAAAATTGTAAACAATAAATAAACATTACTTTCTGAAACAAAAAATCTACGAAAAGGTATCGTGGTCCCGGGCACACATCTTCCCATGCTGACTGCGGTAATATCTTCTTCTCTACAGGGGAAATTCGCTAAAAATAGCAAATGAATAGGTGGGTCGGGTGTTTAAAAGTTAATACTTCATATTTAAAACTTGAAAATTTCAGGTTCTATTATGTCAATTATCATTAAAAATAACAGTGAAGGTGAATGCAATGTTAGGTAATATTCAATAATGTCAAAGTAAATGCACAATAAAATAAACTTATCATTTAAATATTTAGTATTTGTATTTTATTTTATTTCCATCAAACTGAAACTTTATTCTAATGATCTATTTGTAGTCAAAATACTGTAATCTTTTTTGTCTAATTTTATAAAAGTTGTCATTGTTATTCAAAGTAAACAGTTATTTCAATACCATCAAATTAGATATTTCATAATAATTCAATTCAGAAACATTATAATGAAAAACTTCATGAATTGTTCGCCTTTACTTTACATCAGTAAAGATAAATATGTTCTCATAACTTGTTATTACAGATATATACATTTCCTGAATGTATAGCTTAAATTAAAATATACTGTATTCTTGAAACTCATAAAAGCGATGGATTTGAATTTATTTTTTGATTTATTTGGACTTTACCTATCGCTTCTAGTGTTTAAAACTACACTACGTTTCAGGAGGTAAGGAAACTCCTCCCGTTATGAAGTGAACCCTACTTACATCTAAATATCAAGTTCTTACACCTAACTAACCTAAATTTTGTTGGATTTTCTTAATCTTTTTCTTTTACATTTTAATGTACACTAACACAACTATAACAAATACATAGTTATAGGAGTAGTAGGAGATGTAGTAAGGAGATTTAAACATGAGACCTTTGGGAACGAGTCCTTCTTTTTTTACATTTGGTCAAATACGTGACATGATTATTTTCTAGTTAATTATATGATTGATTTACACTATTACAAAGATAACAAATACATATACAATCAAATACAATACACTAACACAATACTAACGCTAAGCCCAGCGTGTTCAAACTTTCTCTCGCCCTACTGTCCATTGCTTTCTAGTGATTTAGCTTCTTTATTTGTGATTGTTTCTTTTATTCACTGTGCCTGTCAGCAGATTTGTTTAAGTTTTTTAAGATATTTTCAAACTCTGTACCTATTAACTCAAACAATTTTTCTGTTTCTAAGTTTACTTGAGTTTTGAGTTTTTATTTGTTGCTCGAATGAAAATTAGGCCTAACTTTCATTAGTTTTTGGCTGGCTGTTGATATAATCTTTTTCGCTCTGTGGCTGTAGTAAGGAGATTTTAACATGAGACTTTTGCGAACGAGTCCTTCTTTTTACATTTAGTCAAATACGTGACATGATTATGTTCTGTTCGAATTCTTCCATAAATATGTTGGCGAATTTTGTTGACAGAGGTGATCCCATTGCCATTCCTTCATCCTGGCGGAAGATTTGGCCCTCCAATTCAAAATAATTTGACTCGGTACATAATTTAAGCAATTCCATAATTACATTTACTGGGATTTTGGTTCTTGTGTTTAAGTTTTGGTCATTGTGTAACCATTTGTTCAATGATATCTAGTGTTTGGTTTACAGGGATATTAGTAAAAAGACTTTCAACATCAAAACTAACTAACATGTCCTTGTCTGAAATTTGCATGTCTTTTGTGATTTCTACAAAATGCCTTGTGTTTGTTACATGTGAATCAAGATTTCCTGAATAAGGTTTGAGTATGGGCAGGAGAATCTACATAGTTCTCTACTTGGGGAGTCTCTTGAACAAACAATGGGTCTCAGAGGAACACCTTCTTTGTGTATTTTTGGTAGCCCATCCATTTGTGGAGTTTTTGAGCGGTGTGGTGTAAGTCGTTTGCGCTGTGCGTCTGTAAAAAATTCTTTGTATTTTCTGAGAGTCTTTTAGATTTTAGTTTCATAACTTTTAGTTGGGTTCTTTAGTAGTGTGTATTTTCCAGCTTTAAGAACATCCTGAATTGTATGCGAATAATCAACTTTATTTATTAACACAGTTGCATTTTCTTTGTCGGCTGGTAAAATCTTTAGGTTTTATTCCTTTTTCAAAGCATTTAAGGCCTCTTTTTCATTTCTTGTTCAGTTCGGTTTCACTGGTTTTACATTTTAAGTGCCTCACTTCTAAATTGATCAGCTACATCCTCAGGGAGCTGGGGTGTCGCCTATTCAATACCAGTAATGAAATCAAGTACGTTTACGACTTTTGGAGCCACAGCAAATTTTAGGCCTTTAGAAGGTTGCATTTCGTCGTGAGTCAGTGTTTTGTCCGAGAGGTCGACGACCAATTGGGGCGTTGCGGAATTCGTGGAATTTTCCCCTTGCGCCGTTAAGTCCGGCGTGTTCAAACATTCTCTTGCTCTACTGTCCATTGCTTTCAAGTGATTTAGCTTTTTTATTTGTGATTGTTTCTTGGATTCACTGTGCCTATCAGCAGATTTGTTAAAGTTTTTTGAGATGTTTTCAAACTCTGGACCTATTAGCTCAAACAATTTTTCTGTTTCTAAGTTTACTTGAGTTTAGAGTTTTTCTTTGTTACTCAAATGAAAATTAAGCCTATCTTTCAATATTTTTTGGCTGGCTGTTCATAAAATCTTTTTCGGTCCGTAGCTGTAGTAAGGAGATTTTAACATGAGACCTTTGGGAACGAGTCCTTCTTTTTTACTTTTGGTCAAATACATGACATGATTATTTTCTTTAGTAAATTTAATCTTAAGTTTCTATAATTTTCTGATTTTTTGTCTGGTTCCGGGTCCATACCGTGAATCAACTATATTCTTGAAACTCATAATAGCGATGGATTTAAATTTATTTGGACTTTACCTATCACTTATAGAGTTTAAAACTATACTACGTTTTGAGAGGTAAATAAACTCCTCCCGATATCAAGTGAACCCTACTTACATCTAATTATCAAGTTCTTCACACCTAACTAACATATTTTTTGGGGATTTTAATCTTTTTCTTTTACATTTTAATTGACACTATCACAAAGATAACAAATACATACACAAAAAATCTAGAACAATACACTAACTAAACATTTATATACACGAACAAATGGAAAACGGACAATACATTACCTGTTCTGCATCGTTGCCTCCTAGCTGACGGCAAAAACGGGAAACTTCACTCTCACGTAATCAATAATACTCTGACTTATCGGATGTTCATGTAATTTAATTAATGCCCCTTCAAAAAACTTTCTTTTTATAATATTGAGACTCATGATGTATAATTTTTGCCTCTTCCCAACTAAATCATCAACTAGATCATTTTCCCAGGCGTGTTTCGCCAATTTAGATTTTACTGTTTCGCCATTTTTGTGTTTCTTTTATGTTCGTTTATACGAACTTTTAGCGGCCTTTTACTTTCTCCTATATATTCACCCTCACATTCACATTTGATACTGTAGATACAGTTTTTTGAGGTTTGTTCTTCATTTTTCGGTTTTACTTTAGTTAGTTGCTGTCTCAAAGTGTTTGACGATTTAAAAGCTGTTAAGATCTTATATTTTTTGGCAACTCGCCTTATTTTTCCGACAGGTTTGGGACATATGGGATGCTTATGAAAGCTGTTGATTTATCCACATTTGGAATAGTGTTTGGCTTCGTCCCCCTTTCCTTTTTGCATCTGTTAATTATTTTTTGAGGATAACCATTGTTTTGTAACTCTTGTGAAATTTTATTGTGCTCCAGTTTACGTTCAGTTAGACAGTTTTACTTTCCTTAAAGTAAAATATAAATGTTGTGTTAGTGTATTGCATTTGAATTTTGTATATTTATTTGTTATCTTTGTGTTAGTATAAATTAAAATGTAAAAGAAAAAGATTAAGAAAATCCAAAATAATTTAGGTTAGTTAGGTGTAAGAACTTGATATTTAGATGTAAGTAGGGTTCACTTGATAACGGGAGGAGTTTCCTTACCTCCCGAAACGTAGTGTAGTTTTAAGCACTAGAAGCGATAGGTAAAGTCCAAATAAATCAAAAAATAAAATATACTACTACGAAAATAAAATGCTCCAATTAATAAATATAATTAACGTTTAAGATTTATTTTGTTTTGTAAAAGTTCAAAACAAAACAATCCTCAAAACAAAGGGAAATATTTGATCCTTTCAGCTTACTCTAGATGATGTTAAGGAATGGCTAATTCATTGTTAAGTCTAAATACTGAGCCCATTTCAGAGACCCTGTGTAGGGTTTATAAAAAATGGTTTTCGTATTTTATTTTTTATATTTGACTATTATGGTTATACTTGATCATATAATAACTTGAAGGTTCCTTCTCAATCAAGTATTAATGTAGACATAATTGTACTTCACTGACATTGCCAGCACAAAATATCTTGTTTAATTATCATCAACTTACCGAGGTGTTCAAACAGACTAGCTTGTATTTATTTATGCGAAATCCCGCTCATTCCAGTAAATTTGAAACACCATGGTTGCACTTTTTTATAACTTTTGTACTTAATAACAGTATAACTTATAATTCATACCAAGTAAGTTGATATGTAAGTGACGTAAAATCTGTTGAATGATGGACATGTACCAAGTAATCACGAATTAAATCTCGAAACACTCCCTAAAACGTGAAACTTTAAGTATAAACTGTTTCTTCTTTGGCCTCATAAAAATTTGTCACGTAAATTTAAACTTAAAATTACCCCGGCCGTGTTATAGTGACATTGTTATACTCAACATATTTCTTGTCAATATAACATAAATAACTACTTTTTTATGTGTAAAATATTTGTATATTTCTTATTGATATTATTATTGCTTAGCTATTGATAAAATAATGTAATTCTTGATGGATTAAAAGAATTCAGTTCATAGACCTACTTCATTCTACCTACTTCATTCATAACTTAAAAACTACAACTATGAATAAAAAAGTACAGACGTTTGATGATAACAAGAGGAATATTATGGATAAAATCTATACTCTTGCCCTTTGCCATTGTACAATTGATCAGACATAAATCTATATTTGGCATTATTCTTGGGTATTACAAAATGCCCAAATTTAGCATAATCACATTATACTCGTACATGGCAGGATAATTTTGGCAGATGCAATTCTGTCCATTTGTACATGGCAGGCACATGGACAAGTACAATTGCCATGTGCAAGTAAATGTAATACTTTAATCATGATCTAATGAGCAATGTATTAGCTCTTCGCGTTTAAAATTTAATCACCATGTTATTCTTATTGGAAAGTTTGTTGATTTTAGACTTCTTGTATCGGTATTCTCACTACAAGTTGTATAATGATAACGCAAAAATTATACAACAAAACCCCCACACACAAAACATGACTATGGATGGTTTGATTAGTTTTTAACAAAAATTACACAACTTATGATATAGTTCCTTACTTTGTTATTCCCGTCCATGTGAATTACTTAAGTAGGCACAAATCGTAAATCATGTAAACTATAAATGTATTAAGGTAACTACAGGTATTGTGGGTGCAAGGGAATGTTTCAACATGCAGTGTATACTAAAAACTTGAGCATTCGTGTACACTCTGATGTGAAATCCTTTCACTCGGTATAACAAACATCTTTTGTTTTTCTTTGATTTACTGGAGCGTTTTGATAAGAGTTACAACATCGTCCCTTGTTTTGTAAATGTTATGAAATTGATTGTCAAACACAGATAAATTAACCTAGGAAATACATTTACCATTCATACTTGATTACACGGAATATTTATGATTCGTATGCATGTATACTCCTACGATAATTCTTATAAATAACCTAATTATTATTTGTAAATTGTACATGGTTTTCAATTGTTTAATTGCTATTCAAGGTTTGCATATTGATCATAGTGATCATAATTGGACCGCTAGTTGTATTCATACAGATCGATCGACAGTCATCATGAATAGCTTATGACCATTCATCAGCCTATCTGACGACGATCAATATGGGTTCATCATCAGAATGGTAAGTGCAATATTTGAGTACATAGCAATGTTGGAAAAGTATGATATATGTTAGACATATCCCACCACAGAACGGCCTAACGAACATAGCAGCCTCTCCCATCATAGAACAACGTATTGCAACTGGGTAAAATACTAAGTAAATCCGAAGCTACAAATTTATTCCTTACTGTGAGTGGTAAAACTAGGGAAAATGTAAACAAGAGTTTTCAAAACTTTGTTCGACAGTTACCATTTAATATTTTAAAACTTTATAAACACTGACACAACTCTAACTTTGAGATGATTAACTGGAATGAAACCTCTATATCATATACTTTTAAAAATAAATGTCGTTAACTTGAAACGTTCGGGGAAACTATATGTAACCTATATATTTTAGTTATACTATGTGTTTAAGGTTTACATTTATCTCAATAGGATCCCAAATCGTTTCTCTGAGTTTACCTTATTAGTGAATTTCCTTTGGAAAGTGAACTATTAGCATGACCTGCACGGTGAAACTTAAGCCCGGGACCACCATAGAAGTTCCTAACGTGACCCCCTGAACACGTTTTGGGGGGTCGTTCATAATTTTTTATACATATATATGTGTGTATGCACTCTAGCGGTCGCATTTTTTGTCCGATTTACTTCAAATTTGGTAGGGACGTTCCTTTCTATAATCTGTTGGACAAGTTCGTTGGGCAAAACAATCGGAAAATTGTAAACCCATTGTTTGGGGATTAATCTTGCAAATATTGAGTTTTTGGGCCCAAAAAGGGTCAGAAAAGCCTCATATGTAAACTTAATGCATGTAAAAAGATGGGAATTAGAGAGGCGAAAGTTTTAAGCCCTCTCTCGTCATTCTAGCATACATATTTACCGAGTTATTAAAGAAAATGTGCATTGACCAAACACAGTACGTTGTCTTATGGGGGTTTTACATTAGAAAATCCTGTTATTCATTTGTTGGTGTACTTTTAACATCTCCAGTAACCTCACGCCTACTTTAAAGCCTGACTGGACCTTCTTCTAACCTTATAATGCACAAAATTGTATTCCCAGCATTGCAGGTAAATGAAACCAGGAGCATCAGAACAGCCAAAATATCAATGTTTTCAGATTTCAATAAAAATTGGACAAATGTATGTTTTTGCACTGATTTTGAGTTTTAAAAGTTTTTATGTGGAAATTCACTTCCCTCACGTCAGCGTGCTGCATGCAAACTCGTTATTACCTTATTACCATCCAAATGTAGTTGACTAGAACTTCTGGATTGCATTTTCTTTTGTTGAGATTATATAAGAAATTGAAAAACTAATATTTATTTACAAATTAATTCATTGCATGGCAGCCGGTTTAATCCACAAGATCTAAAAATAACCTAAGAACAAAATTCTATTAGTATAAGCTCTTATTTATTAACCTCCTACTTAGCTTACTTTTAAATGTCTTAAGTCCAAGTTTCTCACTTCCGTTGGCAGTCTGTTAAAATCTTGTTGGCCATTATTGAGTTACTCTCTATTGTCTTACTAAGTCTGCACCGAGGATGTTTATGCCTTTTCTGTATCTCAGATTGTAGCTATGCTGAACCTCTCTTGTGTTCTGTACAAACTCAGCAACTATTCTTTGCAAATATTAAAGAGTTCAAGATGAACTGAGAATATACTGTTAACATTTTCAGACGGTGTAAAAGATAGGCTGTAAAAGGATAGGCTTGAAATTTTCTATCCTGTCGGTGTCAGTTTTGATCCTCACTGGAGCTTTCTGCAGAGGTCACAGGAAGAGGAATCTCTTCGTGGCCATGAATGACCCTCCATCACAATGTATTAGTTTAAATGGCTATGAAAGAGTGCGAAATATGTTGTGATCATACATTTTATAATTTTTAGATTCTCTCTAAGAGACCCTCAGTTTTTCTAACACCCTGTGTTTTAAGAGAAAATAATTGTTTACGTTATTCTTGGACTTCAATTAAGTAGGATATAATTTGATTTAATCCTTCTAGGTCGAGTAGTTTGTCTGTAAACTGTATTCATTGGTAATAATCAGTTTTAGACAGCTTACGTGAGTCAGTCTCACTGTATAAACGTTCTTAAGAATTTATCGTTATATTTGATGAGAATTAATCCGGGGGGTTTTAATATCCAAAGTTAATATTTGTACTAAAATGAAACGGAAGTCAGCAGAACATTTATTTCACTCAATCAAAACAAAATCAAAAAAGTTATTAAGTATATTATACTAAAAGTGTATAACAACAAACGAATTTATGAAATTAAATTTAAGAAAATGTTACGAATAATACAGGTGTTCTAAATTGTATTTATTCAGTTATAAATATAAAAACAAGTCTGAGAATTACACAAGACATTTTATTATTACGTGATTGTGATGTCATCACCATCTCCGAGCCTGGCTCCCAAAGGCACACGGTGCGGTCCGAGGGTCGAACTGTGAAGTGTTGAGTGTTCACCAGCTGCCCACCACCAGTACCACCATCACCCAGAGACTCCTGGACGTCATCACTATCGCCATCACCCAGAGACTCCCGACCGTTACCATTACCGCCATCACCAGATACTCCCCGCCGTCACCAGTTCCGCCATAACCCAGAGACTCCTGGACGTCATCACTATCACCATCACCCAGAGACTCCCGACCGTTACCATTACCGCCATCACCCAGATACTCCCCGCCGTCACCAGTTCCGCCATAACCCAGAGACTCCTGGACGTTATCAGTATCGCCATCACCCAGAGACTCCCAACCGTTACCATTACCGCCATCACCCAGATACTCCCCGCCGTCACCAGTTCCGCCATAACCCAGAGACTCCTGGACGTCATCACTATCGCCATCACCCAGAGACTCCCGACCGTTACCATTCCCGCCATCACCCAGATACTCCCGACCGTTACCATTACCGCCATAACCCAGAGACTCCTGGACGTCATCACTATCACCATCACCCAGAGACTCCCGACCGTTACCATTACCGCCATCACCCAGATACTCCCCGCCGTCACCAGTTCCGCCATAACCCAGAGACTCCTGGACGTCATCACTATCGCCATCACCCAGAGACTCCCGACCGTTACCATTACCGCCATCACCCAGATACTCCCCGCCATCACCAGTTCCGCCATAACCCAGAGACTCCTGGACGTCATCACTATCGCCATCACCCAGAGACTCCCGACCGTTACCATTACCGCCATCACCCAGATACTCCCCGCCATCACCAGTTCCGCCATAACCCAGAGACTCCTGGCCGTCATCACTATCGCCATCGCCCAGAGACTCCTGGCCGTCACCATTACCGCCATCACCCAGATACTCCCGACCGTTACCATTACCGCCATAACCCAGAGACTACTGGACGTCATCACTATCGCCATCACCCAGAGACTCCCGACCGTTACCATTACCGCCATCACCCAGATACTCCAGGCCGTCACCAGTTCCGCCATAACCCAGAGACTCCTGGACGTCATCACTATCGCCATCACCCAGAGACTCCCGACCGTTACCATTACCGCCATCACCCAGATACTCCCGGCCGTCATCAGTTCCGCCATAACCCAGAGACTCCGGACGTCATCACTATCGCCATCACCCAGAGACTCCCGACCGTTACCATTACCGCCATCACCCAGATACTCCCGGCCGTCACCAGTTCCGCCATAACCCAGAGACTCCTAGACGTCATCACTATCGCCACCACCCAGAGACTCCCGACGGTTACCATTACCGCCATCACCCAGATACTCCCGGCCGTCACCAGTTCCGCCATAACCCAGAGACTCCTGGACGTCATCACTATCGCCATCACCCAGAGACTCCCGACCGTTACCATTACCGCCATCACCCTGAGTTTCCCGTCACCGCTACCGCAATTACCACCATCACCCAGAGAAGTCGATTGTGCCCTGTCAATGGAAAGAATATAACACATATCAATCTGTAAACTTTATACCTCACCATGTGTGGTTCAATAAAGAGTTTTTTGGTGAGTTATTACTCTTTTATTTCCCTTCTCCCATTGTTTAAGCTATCTCGCCTACCAATGCGCGATCCCGATCCGTGAAACCTAGTTTTTGATTCCATACAACGAATCATGACATCACAGACCACGTGATATTAAAAGTTTATGTTCTACTAGTTCTTATTTAAGTAACAGTTTAATAACTGGGTATATTTTTATAATACGGGTCCAATTTTCGTTCTCTTTTGGTGTATTTATTTTAAATCAATGCAATTTTTACCTTTAACTTAAACAGAAAACCCCAAAACTTCTAAAATAGTTGTTAAAGAATTACAGGCTAGCAATATCATTGGAAGACTTACAATTAGTTACGACACGAATTGTTGATGGATTTTTAAAAACGATTTATTTCTGAAGGAGGAATCTGAGTGTAAGTTAAATCTCAGAGACTTATTAGCCGCATAGGGGGTTATATTATAGCAACACGTCCGCATCAGTATGGTGTAAAGAAGGAATTTCAAATGAGTTTAAAACAAAAACAGGTTTAAGGCAAGACTGTATCGGTAGTCCACTTGTTACACATCGGCTCCCACATCACCAGTGTTACAAGTTATTTGTAATCATGAATGTTATTGTGAAATATGGAATCTTAAAGTAAATATATCGAAATCTAAAATAGTGGTTTTTAGGAAGGGCGGTAGGTTATCGGCACGTGATAAATGGTGGTATAAAGGGGATCAAATTGAAGAGGTATAATAGATATAAATATTTGGGGATTTCATTTACTTCAACGATGTAATGGGAAAATCATTTCATTGAGAAAAAAGATCGACTAATTTTGCAATCAATTCAGTGTGGGGAAATCCTATTAGTAACAATAAAGTTCCTCTAGAGATCAAGGTAGCTTGTTTTGAAAGTATTTTTAGGGCTATTTTATGTTACGGTGCACAAGTTTGGGGTTTTGAGGAAAATGCCCATTTAGAAAACGCCCAGAAAACATTTGTAAAAAAGTTATTTAGATTACCTTACAACACCCCAAATTACATTCTTTATCTGGAAACTTGTTTTGAAAAGCTTTATTTTTTACCCTTAACATAAATGCAACTTATTTATCAAAACTATTAGATTTGCCAGAAAACCGTTTGCCAAAAATAATTGCAAAATGTGTGATTGGAAAAAATATTTATTGGGCTAGAGGCTGAAAATTGTTAGGGCGCAAACATAATTTAAATGTAGATTTCAGCGTAACAATTTCGAGCGGTTTTTTGAGACAGTTGGTAGAGATGGTGGAGGCGGCGAGGATTAGTTGGAGGGGTGAAATGGTAGGCAGAGCTCCCACATCGCAATATCATCAGCAACTCCTCACCGTCGACCTTGACCTAGGCCCCGGGAGTGTTCTAGCTGATAACAAGGATATCAGTCTTATCTCGTGGGTCATTAAAGACCGAGCAGAGCTGGCAGATCTCAATTACAAACCTTGGGTTACAAATACAAGTTATATTTGTAGTTTGTGTAACATGCGCAAGACAGAAACTGTTTTCCATTTTGTAGCAACCTGTCCCATTCTGGGTAATGTTAGGAACCGCTGGTTTGGTAAATTGATTTTAAATCGAGAAGAATATAATAAATATATTAATGGTAGGGATTGGCGTATTTTTGGTAATTTCATTAAAGAGGAGTGGAAGGAGAGGTGGGAGTGGATCAGGGAATTTAATTATGAATAAACAAGGCAAACCTATGTTCTGTAATAAAAAGGGGGGGAACTAGATAATACCGTATGCTTAATCTATGATAATACCTACTGTTCACCCGGAATTAGGCTTTTTTCTTGCAGTATTTTGTAAGAAATGTAAACAATAACTATTGGTTTTTTATAGAGCATTTTGTACTTTCAATATATTTAATAATGTAGCATTAACATTATTTGTTTGTTTTGTTTGCTGTCATAAATAATAATAAGTATAATAATAATAAAGGTAATTAACTATGGAACAATTATTATCTTGTGTAAATATATGCTGAATAATAGATTATTAACTAAACACTACAATTCATTATTAATTTTTGCCTCTGTAAGAGTACAGCTTTATTAGCAATTAAAATGTTTAAAATTCATATTTGCTTGTACTTAACTGTTTTCAGGGTAAGATTATTTATTTCATTTATAGGAATGTTTTAGATGTATTTTTTTTTTTTTTTATTAAGAAGTGTTTATGTTTTTTTTTTAGATTTGCTTGACTATGAACTTAGAGAGAATTACAAATGAGTTATACAAACAGGAGTGGCCATCCAAACAGACGGTCTTAGGACCATTGTTTAGTTAAGTGTTTATGTTCTTGTTAGCATCAAAATGTTTAATTGTAAAATAAAGCACTTTATTCATTTATTCATTCAGTTTCATAATGGAGTATATTTTTATAATACGGGATCAATTTTCGTTCTCTTTTGGTGTATTTATTTTAAATCAATACAATTTCTACCTTTAACTTAAACATAAAAACCCAAAACTTCTAAAATAGTTGTTAAGGAATTACAGGCTAGCAATATCGTTGGAAGACTTAAAATTAGTTACGACACGAATTGTTTATGGATTTTTAAAAACTATCTATTTCTGAAGGAGGAATCTGAGTGTAAGTTATATCTCAGAGATTTATTAGCAGCATATGGGGTTATCTTTCATGAATTGTATTGGTAAAATATTCATGGGGATATTGAAAAAGCTTCAATGTTGGGTAGAGGAAAAACAGATTTTATCAGAGTTTCAGGCAGGTTTTTTAAAACTATTTATTTCTGAAGGAGGAATCTGAGTGTAAGTTAACTCTCAGAGACTTATTAGCAGCACTCGGAGGGATCAGATATGTCTTGACAGTTAAACACCGAGTTTGTAAAGTTTTTAAAGACCTACTCAGTCCAGCCGTCCCTTATTTAATCACTTTTAACCGTGTTCCATCTAAATAATAGACTGTATCAGCGAGCACAAAATAGAATAGAGAAGCTACTCGGAGCGGAGAGTGCGGCCAGTCTGGCGGACGGATGAGACAGACCAAGATGGCGGCGCCGCCCTAGTCCGAGCGTCTACCACGCACCGCTACGCACTATTTCAGTTAGTCGCAGTGAGGGTGGATACGGCTTTTGTTGTAGACCTAAGATGTCGAATTACACGAGATGGTAAATTTATTGCAATAACCGGACACCTATTTAAAACGGGGTCTCAATCACCGCTGGGATTACATTTCACAAGAGCACATGGTTTTAATTTAATTTGATATTCATATTAAGTAGTTAAAAAGTTTGCTTGCTTAGTCATAAATTGTATTGAATATTCCTATAATTTCTCTATGAAATCTAGCCGCTCTACATCTATTAATGATTCTTTTTGTGTTGGCCACAAAAGAAACGAAAATTAAAGTACGAGTTATATTATATATAATAAACGGTATTTTTATTTATGGACTAAAAGACACTTGGAATAAATAATATAATCAAATCCAATTTGTACTATCGTTTACATTTTAAAATCACTACTTTTCCATTCGTAAATTAAGGTCTTGTACAACCTTCTAAAAGTGCCGACTTTGCGAAAGATGTTTTAGAATTACCTAATTATAATAGTCTAAGGGAAAACTATATGCTCAGTAAAATGTAAAACCATGTACTTGGTCAATCTGTAGGTATGGTATGGATTTATTCCCCAACGTTTAAAATTTTTCTGATAATGAGTAGGACGATAATAATTGTTGTTTAATGATCGAAATAATAGCTCATAAGTACTTTTCTGTATAATGAACCATCATTACAGTAATATTATTAACGAAGGTCTGCATACATATAAGGTGAGACAACAACATAATAATACTGTAATTTCTTTGGGTAAATGAACTTCGATTAATGTCTTAAAACTATTTGGACTAAGTTATTTAATACACATATAAATTTAGTAAATAAAACTTGTTACACAAATTATTTTTCATTTACTAGTCCTTAAATTAATACGATATCATTACTAATCCTAGCTGAAATAAAATTACAAATAAAAAGAAAAACGACAACGTAGCCGGAAAACAAACACACTGCACTGCCTATGGTCGGGTGCGGCGCGGCAGCGGCTGCGCGAAAGACAGTTTTGGCGCTTTCTTATACCTCGATTACTGAGGAAACCAAACACTTTAGAAAGAAAAAGTTGGAATAAAAAATTAAATTTGTTTATTTATCTACAACTTTCCTGCTGAAAAAATTTCTCTAACCAAAAAATAAAAAAAAACTTTCCCGCAGAACAACTTTTTCATGTTTGGTTTTGAAAAACAGAGCTACAAGTGTGTATTAAAATATTTATATACCATTTAACAATATTATTATTAACTTTAAATTATTACCATCGTTATCCTCAGACTCTATACTATAAGCAAGCAAAATTTCAACAATATTCTTCAACTATTACTGTAGATAATGGCCGTGTATCGGTCGCGAAGTTTTACCACGCATTGAGCTCGCGGATCGTAGATTTCAGGTTGTAAGTCATACCAACATGGCGGATCTTGCCACACTTTTAATGCACGGGTTATAAGCACTTATCTTCTCTATTCTATTATGTGCTCGCTGGACTGTATAGATACTGTATCACAATGCATCACCTACGCTTGACCACGGATGACTTGCGAGGCAATCTACGAATTAGTTCAAACGGTTAGTTGGAAATACCGTATTACAGATTAAATGTAGAATCTCTGTTAAATTAGCAGGTTTTGGCATTAGGATCACTAATTTCTTTATACAATCCTCGGTTTGGCGGTTAGAGCCAAGTGACCAAGTTAGTTTGGCAGCCTCTTTTTAGCGAATTTCACATATAGGGAAGAAGCTATTACCGTAGGTCTCATCGTAAGACTTAAGCCCGAGACCATGATGACTTTTTGTTTTGAGGTCCCCAGATGCCAAAAACACCATTCATTCAAATTGTTATGTATGTATAAATATTTATTTATTTATGTGTCCGTAAGCACGATAACTCTCGTAAAAAAGGTCCGATCTTAATGAAATTTGGTACAAATGTGCAAAGTACCATTTATTTGAACGAGTTCGAAAAACCAGATGAATCGCACTATCCGAAGGGGGGTTTAGGGGGGTCATGTACCCCTAAAATGGGGTTTTTGGGATTTTCACGTGTAATTTTTATTTTAATCAAATTTTTATTTTTCCCATTAAATTCAGCTTAAAAAAATAATAATAATTTGGTAATTTGATCATTGTTCTACGTCAATTGGTTAATGATATATTGAAAGTGCTAAACACAGTACGTTGACTCCAATGTTATTCTTATGGAGAAAAAGAAAATTTTTATATATCGCTTATTTATGAACATAAACTGACAAAACTTGATATATTGCTTCATCTGGTTGTGGTTTATTGTTGTTTGTGCAAAAAAACAATTTTTCGTCTATGGTTCCCTTAGCAGCAAACCTAGGTACTCGGTCCCCATGTTATTCTTATGGAGAATAATCAAAATGCTATATTTCGCTAATTTATGAATGTATACTGATGAAACTTGGTATGTGGCTTCACCTAGTTGAGTAATAATGATATTTACATTAAAACCCACATTTCGTGTTCCTTTTTGCAGCATTCCTGCTTACTCAGCCCCCATGTTATTCTTATGGAGAAAAAGAAAAATTTTATATATCGCTTATTTATGAACATAAACTGACAAAACTTGATATATTGCTTCATCTGGTTGTGGTTTATTATTGTTTGTGCAAAAAAACAATTTTTCGTCTATGGTTCCCTTAGCAGGAAACCTAGGTACTCGGTCCCCATGTTATTCTTATGGAGAATAATTAAAATGTTATATATCGCTTATTTTTATGAATGAATATTGATGAAACTTGGTATCGGAGTTCTTTTGATTTTGTGTCTGTAACGTAATTTAAGTACGTGATAGTAGTCGCTCGACGCACAAACTTACCAGAACTCCACTGCAATGCATGTACCACTAAAATCCCTGCTAAAATCCACTCCACTTCACTGTATCACTGTGTATATACTGTACATAAATTGTCTTTGTTTCTCATATAATATGTCTAGTAGAATTATTATTGTATTTCCATATTGTTATTATTGTATTGTCAGTTCTCTATAGTTATGTTACATAGTAATTGCTTATTAATATATTACTATTTCTGATGGCTTATCTCATAGTGTAAGTACGTTGTCCACTTGTATTATTTATAGTTATTTGTCTATGCCTGTATATATGAATGTTCAGCCTAAAATTATGTTGTATGTAGATATTTTGTATTACAATTGTTTTGTAAACAGGATAAATAAACTACGTCTCACAACACCACAAAGTATATTTACACATATGCAGTACTTACATACAAAACGGCAAATATACACAAAAGTTAGTACAAGGCGATCGATTTCAACCAGTTACACCGGTCATCATCAGGCCCAATCAGAGAATTCATTATTATTAGAGAACTCATTCTCTGATTGGGCTTGATAATAACCGGTGTAACTTTATTTATTTGAGGTTTAACGTTAAATGGGAAATATCTATCAATATAAACTCTTCAAAACAATTTAATGACCCGCTGAGGTACTAAATTCGCGTCGAGCTTAACCTATTAAACAAAACTAACTTAATCTCATTTTACGAGGAAAGACTCAGGAGTTTATTTATTCAGTGCAACTTGTTGTTTTAACTCCCCTTTATGTTTGTTGGGTGCAAGATTAAACAGTCCCAACTACCTTGAAGTCAAACTGTGCCAGTTCTTGGTTTATGATTTAGCAGCTGTCAAATCGTGTTTTAGTACTTTAAAAAAGTATTCAGAGCTAGAAAGGTACTAAGGACTATTTATTAAGAATAATGGTATGTACTCTGTTAAATAAATATAAAGAGATTTACTAATGAATTTTAGATTGAGATCGCTTAAAAACATGAAAGTCATATTTCAGTTTGGGTTATTTTTAAAATACTACGCAGTTTTCCAATTAATTATGTTGGCTAAAAGCTGTAAGGATTTTTGCTGTATGGTTGATGTTTTTAATAGATAATTTTGAAGAGTTAAGAGATTATTCTTTAGTAAGTTAGCATGGTGATATTATGACGTGAACGAGTAAATAACATAATTTAAAGATGAAGATTTAAATCCTCCAAAACACATAATCCACCAAACGATACATGTTGAATGGCTCTGGCGGACTCAGGGGAGATTATACCTTATGTAGACATAGGAGGAGCTCACTGGCTAATTGTGCTAATCGTGTATCTAAAGTATTTGTGTTATATATTAGAATATAAAATAAACATAATAATAATATGGGGAATAGTAGGAAATTCCCATAGGTGCCGAATGAACACGAGGAAGAATGGTAAAACCCAGAAATGGAGTTCCCAGAATAAAATTCGTTTCGGCGTAGTTATAAAATGAGAATTATACAAAAATATGCCTTAATAAATTGCAGTTCACAATAGTGAGTTATAGTTATTGTAATGCAGAAGCTAAGAGTAGTAAGGGCCCGCGCTTTGGCCCCAACATGGGCTCTTATGGGAGAATAGAATAACATGGGCTCTTATGAGGGAATGGAATTAGGGTGTAATTACTACCCTCTGTCTTTCTTTTGCTACCCTCTGTGGTTAATTATTTATCTTTTTCATCCCCTGTGGTTAATTATATACCATTTTTGGTAATTGTTTCGCGTCCTTCACTTCCTTCTGTGTATCTAACTACAGATCCTGTCTCTCAGCGTACTGTAGCTGGCGGGTGTAACGTGAACATTTTTAAGTAAACTGATGGGTTGAAATGTTAATTCGTGTCCTTATGTTGTTAATCATCTAGCCTTCTGTGGTAATTATTTGAACTATGTTTCCTTCTACATATTTATTTTTTTAACCCCAGTGCCCTTCTATACATCTAACCTCCACATCCTTCTGCGTATCTAATCTCACTTCCTTCTGCGTATCTAACCACAACATCTGCAACAAGTATCTGTCAGCAAACTAGTTGTGACCAGTTAAAATACTGCTCTGTGATTGGTTAAAATAAAGATGTATTTTATTGGCTGTAATTAGGCGTCCTGCGCTCTGATTGGTCCAGACGTGGCCCCACCACAATACCTGCTCTCTTGCTGCGCATTCTCTCTCTCTGCTCCCACTTTCGTTGCGAACAGACGTGTCCCTGCGTTGCTCCGTTTGTTGCGCTTGGCAAAGATAAACTTGAGCGTTTGCTTACCCTATCCTACTTGTACCATAACCTCACTTCCTTGTGTCAAGGGCTGTGTCGTACTTGTATTTGTTGACTGACAGTAATATCACTTTCTATTCTTGTTCTTTATTAAGTAACCTCACCATTATGTTTTACTTGGTAGTCCTGTGTTTATATGTATTGGCTAACATAACAGCAAATCTAGTTTCTTGCGTCAAAAGTAGTTTTGTGCGTTGTATTTGATTGTTTGGCTTGGCTAAAGTAGTGTTGTGTTGACTAACATAACCTTATTTCCCAGTAACCTCAGTTTCTTGTGTCGAGAGTAGTGTTTTGCGTTGTATTTAATTGTTTGATTTGTTTAGAGTAGTGTTGTGTTGACTAACATAACCTCACACCCAGTAACCTCAGTTTCTTGTTTGATTTGACTGTAGTAGTGTTGTGCGTTGTATGTGCTGAGTAACATAACAGTAATATCACGGTATCATGCACTTGTCTTGTTCATGCCTGACTTGTCTATGTTAAGAGCGTTGTATGACTTGCTAGTGTACAGTAACATCAGAGTTAACTACATGTTTCAAGAGTAGTGTCGTGTGATTTTTAGCGTTATCTGAACTGCTAAAGTAACCTCACTTTTTCTGACCTCACTCTTTACACTCCAACTTTACTGTATTATATTCCGTGCATGGTGTACTTAATTTTATTTCTGTGTTGTGTTTATTGTCTTGGCTAGAGTAGTGTTGTTTTGTGTTTAATTGTTTGATTTGATAGTTTACAGTAAAGAAAGTAAACAAACCCTCACTTCCTTGTGGCTAAAGTAGTGTTGTGTTGACTGACATAACCTCCAGTAACCTTATTTTTTTGCCCTGGTTCTTTTGAACTGTAAATTCACCTCAGTAACCTCACCTTCTATTCTTGTTCTTTAAAACAGTTTTGGTTAGAACAGTTTTTGTATGTGTTGACTAACAGTAACTTCACTTTTCCGAACCGCTGAGCGAGGAAAGAGTAAGAAGAAAATTTTCCTGCCAAACCTAACCTCACTTTTCATCCCTCCAGGTAGTGTTGTGTTTTATGTGCTGAGTAACAGTAATCTCACTTTCTATTCTCGTTCTTTTGGTTAGAGTAGTGTTTGAAACCTTCCTTAGAGTTAACTTTTGGTAACTTGTAGTTCTGATTTGACTCACGTAGTGTTAGTGTTTTTCTGACTTGCGTAGTACAGGGGTACCATGCTCTTTTGTAGATCCTCTGTACCTGTTATTTTAGAGAACTTGATCAGTGACTTTAAAGTATCAGTTCTAGACGTAACCGTTCCATTAGTAACAGTTGCCTTCTCTATCTTGTTCATGTTATAGCATTGAAAACTGCTACAAAGTAACGGTTCCAAATGGTTACAGTTCCAACAATGTAACAGTTCCAGCAGTACTCGTTCCAACGGTTCCAACAGTAACCGTTCCAAAAGTAACAGTTCCAGTAGACCAACCAGTGACAAAGTAACAGTTCCGTTCTCTATATAGCTCTTACAACAGGCTCTGGTTCTTCAGTCTGATTTCAGTCGTCACACTGGTCGGACGTTCTTTTGCGCTGCTCTTGCGTAGGTGTTCGTGTTTTAAACCTTCATTGGAGTTAACTTTCGATAACTTGTAGTTCTGGTTTGTCTTGCGTAGTGTTAGTGTTTTTTCTGACTTGCGTAGTGATACAGGGGTACTGTGCTCCCCTACATACTATATAGCTCTTACAACAAGCTCTAGTTCTTCAGTCTGATTTCAGTCGCCACACTGGTCAGACGTTCTTTTGCGCTGCTCTTGCGTAGGTGTTCTCTTGCACAGATTATTATTGATTCTGCGTAATTCAGTTGTATCCGTGTGAGTTTGACTCTGGTCGGTGTGTTTTCTCTTTTAAGCGTTAGTACAGTTAGCTTGTTTTCAGTATTTAATTCTTTGTTGAAAGATGGACGTTTCTAAAAAGAACCCTCAAAATCCGATAAATTTAATTAGTAAAGATCAAACCTATGTTAAAAAATTCAGACTTTACGGGACTAATACTGTTTTCAAATTTACTAACCCTCCCAATGGTATCTCTGAGTTTGATTGGATTCGTAAGGGTCTTAATCAGATTGTTGAAAAAGCTAAAGCCGATGCTGTACCCACCGATTATCTAGGGTTTAAAATGCAGTCAATAAATTTAAAAAGTGCTGAACCGGGGTATGTAGATTTTAGACCGGTCTCTGAAGTTAACGGTGATGTCCTTTGGCAAGTTTTCGGAGGTATTCTTCAATCAAATTCCGAATCTATTAAGTCTACAGACACGTTCAAAGTATATGTAGCAAGAGTTAACGTTCCAGTAGGTTCTGGGAGGGTAAGGCCTGGCTTTTACAATACGTTTGATGAAGAGTGTAAGGCGAGAAAAGGGATTGTAGTAATTAATAACAAAGATAATTTATGTTTGGCTAGAGCGTTGGTAGTAGGCAAAGCGTATGCAAAAAATGATCCTCAGTATAAAGCAATACGTCAGGACAAGGGGAAAAGACAAACTTTCAGAGCTAATAAGCTCATAGCAAAAGCCCGTGTAGAAATGCCGGAGGAAGGCGCCGGTATCCCCGAGCTTGAAAAATTCCAATCCCATCTTAAAAAATACAAAATTACCGTCTACAACTATGACAGAAAAGGCCGGGATGTCTATTTTGAAGGAGGTAATGAAGATGCTAAATTTAAAATAAACCTTCTGTTTCACAACGGTCATTATAATGTAATTACAAACTTAACTGCAGCGTTTGTTTGTAATTTCTTTTGTGAAGCCTGCCATGTCCCTTACGAACACAAAGCTAGACACAGATGCTCTAACAGATGCTCGTCCTGCCATACCATCTCCCCACCCTGTAAACTAGAACACGGAGGCATTACATGCCGTTTTTGCTGTCGCTTCTTCAAAAACGAGCGGTGTTTAATAGCCCATCAAGGACAAGTTTGTAAAACTTTAAAACTCTGCCGTGACTGTAAGAAAATGATTCATCCAAAAAAACGTAAGACAGCTCACGTATGCGGAGAAGTTTACTGTAAACCCTGTGAAGCGTTCAAAGACCCCGCACATCAGTGTTTCATGAGGGTAGATAGGAGAACTCCCAAAGACCGTAATTTTTTGTTTATTTTCTTTGACTTGGAGACTCGCCAAGACGAGTCTCTCCCCTCTGACGAGAATCAAAAAGTACATCAAGTTAACTTGTGTGTCTCACAACAGTACTGTTTTAAATGTATTAATGGGGGTGAGTGTGAAACTTGCTCGGAACGGCAAAGGGTATTTGAAAAGGAACCGGTAAAGCAGTTTATGGAGTATGTGATGCAAGTTCGAAAAAAATTTAAAGATGTTTGTGTAATTGCCCACAACGGGCAGGGTTTTGATTTCCAATTCATACTACAGTATATTATGGAAGAAACTAAATTTACCCCAAAAATAACGCCTCGGGGAACTAAAATTATTTTGATGGAAATGGACAACGTCAGATTCATTGACTCCCTAAGCTATTTCCCCATGGCCCTCTCTGCGCTCCCTAAAGCCTTCGATCTGCCTCCCGAGAAAAAGAAGGGCTACTTCCCGCATCTTTTTAATACATTGGCAAACCAAAATTATGTAGGCCCTATGCCCGACAAAAAATACTATTGCCCCGAGTCGATGTTTGAGAAACCACACGAGGCATTTGAGATTTGGTACGAGGAACAAGTAGCGAGTAACTATATTTTTGATTTTAAAAAGGAAATCCTGGAGTACTGTATTTCGGACGTAGAAATCCTAGCTCAAGCGTGTATTAAATTTAGAGCCTTGCTTCTTCAAGAGTGTAACGTAGATCCTTTCCTCGAGGCTATCACAATAGCCAGTGCCTGTAACCTGGCCTTCCGCCGTAACTTCTTAAAAGAAAATACTATTGGACTTGTACCAAAATCAGGGTACCGACTTGCAGACAAGCAGTCAGCCGTTGCTTTACAGTGGCTAACATGGGAGGAGGAGAAACGTGGAGTAAAGATTCAACATGCGGGCCGGGGTAAAGAAGTTAAAATTAACGGGCTAAAAGTAGATGGGTTTGATGGTGAGAGAATTTATGAGTTTCACGGGTGTTACTGGCACGGGTGTCCAAAATGTTTTCCTTACAATCGAGAGGAACCTCTGCCGGAGGATCCTTCAGACAGTTTGCATCTCCGTTACGAGAGAACCAAGTCCAAAATGGCAAGATTTACTAGCTATGAGGTTGTAGAGATGTGGGAGTGTGAGTTTAAAAATTTGAAGAAAGATAAAAAATTAAATCACCTGAACCAACTATCCATTCTAAACACACTTCCACTTAATCCTAGAGATTCCTTCTTTGGAGGCAGGACGGGTAATACTAAAACGTATTGTAAATGTGAAGAGGGAGAAACAATTCAATACGTTGATGTCTGTTCCCTCTACCCGTATGTAAATAAATATTGTAAGTATCCCGTGGGTCACCCTACTGTTTACGTTGGAAATGAGTGCCGAGAGAGAGGTCTTGAAGTAGAGGGCTTGTTAAAATGTAAGATTCTACCTCCTTACAACTTGTATCATCCCGTACTCCCCGCAAAAATGAATAATAAATTGATGTTTGTGTTGTGTAGAACCTGCGGGGAAACTCAAAACCAAGGGGAATGTTTTCATGATAGTGAGGAAAGGGCGATGGTAGGGACATGGACTATGGATGAAATTAGAAAAGCTGTAGAGAAAGGATACGTTGTGCTTGATATGTATGAGTTGTGGGAGTACGAGGTAGCTACATACGAGAAAGGGGGACTTTTTACCGATTTTATTAATAAATTCTTGAAAGTAAAGCAGGAAGCTTCAGGGTATCCCGCTTGGTGTAAAACAGAGGAGGATAAAGAAAAGTATGTTTCTGATTTCTTTGAGCGCGAGGGTATTCAACTGGACACGGGCAAAATTGCTAAAAACGGGGGTTTGAGATCGGTAGCCAAACTCATGCTAAACAGTTTTTGGGGCAAGTTTGGTCAACGCGAAAACATGACAAAAACTGCAATCGTGAGAGACTCTAAAGAATTGTTCAATTCGTTAACTCAACCAGGAACAAAAGTAAAGTTTGTTGAGATAATTAACCAGGAGGTTTTATTAGTTAATTGGCAGAATGTTGATGAAGCTAGCGAGCCTCTAAAAACTGTAAATGTTGTAATTGCGGCCTACACTACAGCTCATGCGAGACTTAAACTGTATGAACACTTGGAGGCTTTGGGCGGTCAAGTCTTGTATTATGATACAGACTCGTGTATTTATTTATACCGGGAAGGATTGTACAGGGTCCCTACGGGAGATTACCTCGGTGAAATGACCGATGAATTGGCAGGTGACTACGGGCCCGGCTCTTATATTGTTGAATTCGTTTCTGGGGGGCCTAAAACTTATGCATACCTTGTCTGGTCAACCAACAAACAAAAACTAGAATCTGTGTGTAAAATCAAAGGCCTCACCCTCAACCTAAAAACCTCCGAAACATTAAATTTTGAACAATTGAAAAAGATGGTCCTTAGTGAAGCTGCTGAAATTTTAGAAATTGAAGAAAACAGAATCAGGAGAACAAAGAGACGAGAAGTCGTTACAGTAAGCGAAGTTAAAAAGTTTAAAATTACAGGACCCAAGAGGAAATTTAGTGATGATCACGATACCTTGCCTTTCGGCTTTAAAAAACAAAGAGTTGCTTAACGGAGCTATCACTCACACGGGTACTGTGTGCATATACCTCTAAACATCAGCTCTATCAAATCATTCTGTTCTGAGACGCGGTAGTGAACGGACGTGCCTGTACTGTTACTGTTTGTCTCTTCTTGTAGAATGTCTGCTGAAAATAATACACCCACTATTCAAACGGTGTTTTTAAAGTTTATATCTAAAAGAAAGTTAAATGAAAATTCAAAATTTCGCATTACATACTCAGAGTATGAGTTCTTTCTTACTGGGCCAATAAATGCATGGGAATGGCCTTTGATGTTCTCGGAGTATATAGTAGATAAAATAACGGAGGACTCCTCATCAAACACCTACATTGGAGTAGCAATAAAGTACGGTGATGTTTCGGGAAATATACCGTTTCTGCCTTTAGGGAATTTAACACCGTCAGTTTTGATGATCACTTTGAAGAAATATTTTGTAACGTTGAGAAACTATCTGGTGTTTTACGTCTTGAAGTAACACTTGTCTCAATTCCATGTTGCTACCTTCGATAAAGGTAGCACCTTTCCCTACGGAGCAGCGTTACTCTTGTATATACCAAATGTCACTAGTACAGTTTCATCATTCTGCTCCAAGTCGTGGTACTGATCAGACGTTCTTTTGCGCTTCTTTTTCCTGTACTATTGAGTAAATTGTGACATGGCTGCCAAGTTCTATACATTCAATAACAAACCCGTATTGGTTCTGCTTGATAATGAAGGAAAGCCATGGTTTAAAGCTAAAGACGTAGCTACTGCTCTAAAGCATGTTAATTTCTGGAGTGCAATTCAGAAACATGTAGATGACAGTGATAAATTAACTGTTGGAAGTTTTACTGACGCCCAAAAACAGGGAGTAGGGCCTATTGAGAAAACAACGGTTTTCATAAATGAAGCCGGATTATGTTCTTTGATGTTAAAATCAACTACTCCTGAGGCAAGACTGTTAGTAAAAAGTCTGTTGCCGGAGAAGTTTTACCTTACTTACACAAATATGAAGGATGAAAGTTAACTTTAAATGTAAATTTTCTTTAAAATCACAAGTTCCCACTGTATGTGCGTGTGTGTGTGTGTGTGAATGAAGGTCACTGGCGCGGGTGACGAAAAGCCCCGTAAACCTGAATTAAGGTCACTGGCGCGGGTGACAAAAAGCCCCGTAAACCTGAATGTGTGATGAAGGGGTTAGTAGATTGAGGCGTCGGGCTAACACCCCGGCTACTCCTTCGAACAACCCGGTGTGAATGAAGGATCTTGTACATTGAGGCGCCTGGCTAACAACCAGGCTACTCCTTGGAACGGTCCGTACGTGGGACTTGTAAGAATAAAAATGAAAACTGCGCCTTGATGTCCGCGAAGTACTACGCTCAAAAAATATTTTCGAGTGGGGTCTAATAAAAAAAAGACCCGGCAGTCGCTCACCCATCAGGCAGGGCTAAACCCTTTGTAAGTCCAGGGGTGTGGGGAGGTTGGCGTAAAAAACCGTGAAACCGTTTGTTGTAATCCTCCGACTGTCAGGGAAAACCGGATGGAAAGGCGCAACAAAAAAAAAGATAAAAATAAAAACCAAATAAAAAGTATAAAAGCAAAAAAACAAAAAAATATAAAAAGGAGGTAGCATTTTGTTATGGAGTGGCTACCACTGTGAGAGGCGATGGTTGGGGCCTCTCACCCCAGAGGTTAGGCCTCCAGGGGAAGCTCTGGGTAACCAAAAAGAACGCGCCGACGCTCCTACGGCCTAGCCTAAAGGCTTACCGTGGTGTGGAAACGTGAGCGTTCAAAATTATTTCACTGGGGTTAGCAGTGTTTAACCGATAAATTTTAAAAATATCCCCGTTAAAGTGAAATGTAACACATTATAATGTAGCTTCAGCGGAGGCAGGAGTAAATGACCGGAAAGATTTAAGAAGTTTCGGCCAATTTATGGCACTGCCCCCTTAAAAAAACCTTCAAGCTGAATTTCAGGTATTTGACGGAGAAGTTACAGCGTAAAAATACGACAGATCCGCCGTTTTACAGGACTTAAATGCAAATAACCAATCAAGTTTAAAGACTCGGAGCTAAATACTGTATAATTTCTGTCCTTCTAAAGAATGCATTTTATGCTTGTTGTCTTTTAATATGCACCCATGGTGTGTAATTTTTTGCCAACTCTCTGATATTGGTGTTGGTTACAATCCTTTTACTAGTGAATTCAGTAAAATTATATATTGATTCAGTTTGTTACATAGTTTTACAAGCAATCAACTACAACAAAAAGACAAATCTGTATTTGTTTGACTTTACAAAATACCCTACTGTCACCAGCCTCTTCTGCATTAGTTTTAATTCTTAAACAGTGGGTCCTGAGGGTCCAACACTTAGAATCATGATAATTGAGTTGGGACCCATTTTGGGTCCCAACTACTTCCGGTGTAGGGTTATCAAAGGGATTCGTTCCCCCTTGGAGTGGGGGTATAGTTTTATTGTCTGTCCATTTCTGCTAGTTTTTACAAGCCTCTTCTCTCCTTTTAGTTAATATAACCTTGAGATTTCTAAACAGTTCAATACATGTAAAGTTTCCCAAAGTAATTCTTAAGTAACACTTAATTTACAGGCATACACAACAGCTACAATTATTCAATCATGAAGCTAAAACCCAGTTAATATACTAACAATCTAATAAAAGACAGAGACATGACCCAAAATAACAGCTAAAATACACAAAAAACAGCTAAAATACACAAAAAAACAGCTAAAATACACAAAAACAGCTAAAATACACAAAAAAACCGCTAAAATACACAAAAACAGCTAAAATACACAAAAAACAGCTAAAATACACAAAAAACAGCTAAAATACACAAAAAACAGCTAAAATACACAAAAAACCGCTACAAATAGCCAGAGAGCCATTTTAGCAAGGGGAAGTATTGACCCCCTTTACCTTCACCTTAAAGAATCAGTCAAAGAATAATTTATTTTGTGTTGGTTTCTCACCAGTTTTCTTGTAGTTTGTGTCAATCACATGTATTTTACATTATCATGATTTAAGAGTGGCTGAGGTATATGATAATGTAGAGAAAACCATACCGGAAGTGGGGGTGAACGTTTTGTTCACCCCTTTGACCTATCAATCCCAAATAGTTTAAATCAATGAACCATGGCTTTACTATATTTAACATAAAAAAGAAGCAAACACCCTGAAAAAACTAGTACAACAGAGCTTGTAGACTGTCCAATTTTGTGATGTTTTTTCTTAACATAGTTTAAATTGTAGCATGGGTTAATAAGTAGCGAACTGCATTTCGATTGTCCCAAAAAACTCTCAATATATTTAATTTTAAAGTATAGCTCCTTCAATTGTTTTGATACTTTCCCACAGTACAGAGTTTAAGTTTTGGTAAATCTTAGCGGAGGTTAACAGGTACCTATATACCAAGTTTCATTAGAATCGGCCAAGCCGTTCTCAATATATTAAATTTTAAAGTTTTACACCCTCCATTGTCCCCTAAACAACCCTTTTCTACCCTCCAACAAAATTGAAGGTTAGAGGATGTTAACAAGTATCCACATGTCAAGTTTCAATTATATCGTCTCACCCGTTCTTAAGATATTGATTTTTAAAGTATGACTCCTTCAATTATTTTTATACTACCTGCAGTACAGAGTTTAGGTTTTTGTAATATGTAGCGGAGATTAACAGGTACATACATGCCAAGTTTCGTGAAAATCGGCCAAGCCGTTCTTGAGATATTTAATTTTGAAAATTTGCCCCTTCATTTTTTGAGATGCAACCCGCAACATTTTAGTTAAGACTTTTCATATGGGTAGATACCCCCTTGGAGTGCCTACACTACGTAGTAGGCAGTTTTCCGGGGTCAAAATGACCCTAGAACTTACCGTTTTCGAGATATTAGCGATTTTTAAGAAAATCTGATTCAAGAGAGAGAAGAAAAAGAATAAAAAAAGAAAGAAAGCCTGGTGGGGGGGAGAGGGGAAGGTGAGGGGAGTGACAGTAACAGAACACACAAGAGAGAAGAAGAAGAAATAAAACAGTGGATGGGTGAGGGGGAGAGGGGAGGGGAAGGTGAGGGGTGAGAAGAAGAAGAACAGTGCTAACAGAAGTGATCAGTAGTCTAGGCAATGATTTAGAACCGGAAGTGGCATAGTGGTTAGAGCGCGTTATTCCGGAAAGAGTAAGAAGAACATTTTCCCGCCAAATTTGCGCGCCAAAAAAAATTGGCGCCAAACAACCGGAAATGGCATAGTGGCTAGAGCGCGTTATTCTGGAAAGAGTAATAAGAACAATTACGCGCCAAACAAAAAAAAAATGGCGCGAACGTTGCGCGCCATAACCTAACTTTTCGCTCAACGGCGGGAAAGCCACTGTGTTACCAACCCAAATTTACTTGACAAAAGAAATGCCATTGATTTATTACAAATCATGGACAGTTACATTAAACTCTCACTTCCGGTCCCATCTCTTGCCCACCCTACTGATCACTTCTGTTAGCACTGTTCTTCTTCTTCTCACCCCTCACCTTCCCCTCCCCTCTCCCCCTCACCCATCCACTGTTTTATTTCTTCTTCTTCTCTCTTGTGTGTTCTGTTACTGTCACTCCCCTCACCTTCCCCTCTCCCCCCCACCAGGCTTTCTTTCTTTTTTTATTCTTTTTCTTCTCTCTCTTGAATCAGATTTTCTTAAAAATCGCTAATATCTCGAAAACGGTAAGTTCTAGGGTCATTTTGACCCCGGAAAACTGCCTACTACGTAGTGTAGGCACTCCAAGGGGGTATCTACCCATATGAAAAGTCTTAACTAAAATGTTGCGGGTTGCATCTCAAAAAATGAAGGGGCAAATTTTCAAAATTAAATATCTCAAGAACGGCTTGGCCGATTTTCACGAAACTTGGCATGTATGTACCTGTTAATCTCCGCTACATATTACAAAAACCTAAACTCTGTACTGCAGGTAGTATAAAAATAATTGAAGGAGTCATACTTTAAAAATCAATATCTTAAGAACGGGTGAGACGATATAATTGAAACTTGACATGTGGATACTTGTTAACATCCTCTAACCTTCAATTTTGTTGGAGGGTAGAAAAGGGTTGTTTAGGGGACAATGGAGGGTGTAAAACTTTAAAATTTAATATATTGAGAACGGCTTGGCCGATTCTAATGAAACTTGGTATATAGGTACCTGTTAACCTCCGCTAAGATTTACCAAAACTTAAACTCTGTACTGTGGGAAAGTATCAAAACAATTGAAGGAGCTATACTTTAAAATTAAATATATTGAGAGTTTTTTGGGACAATCGAAATGCAGTTCGCTACTTATTAACCCATGCTACAATTTAAACTATGTTAAGAAAAAACATCACAAAATTGGACAGTCTACAAGCTCTGTTGTACTAGTTTTTTCAGGGTGTTTGCTTCTTTTTTATGTTAAATATAGTAAAGCCATGGTTCATTGATTTAAACTATTTGGGATTGATAGGTCAAAGGGGTGAACAAAACGTTCACCCCCACTTCCGGTATGGTTTTCTCTACATTATCATATACCTCAGCCACTCTTAAATCATGATAATGTAAAATACATGTGATTGACACAAACTACAAGAAAACTGGTGAGAAACCAACACAAAATAAATTATTCTTTGACTGATTCTTTAAGGTGAAGGTAAAGGGGGTCAATACTTCCCCTTGCTAAAATGGCTCTCTGGCTATTTGTAGCGGTTTTTTGTGTATTTTAGCTGTTTTTTGTGTATTTTAGCTGTTTTTTGTGTATTTTAGCTGTTTTTTGTGTATTTTAGCTGTTTTTGTGTATTTTAGCGGTTTTTTGTGTATTTTAGCTGTTTTTGTGTATTTTAGCTGTTTTTTTGTGTATTTTAGCTGTTTTTTGTGTATTTTAGCTGTTATTTTGGGTCATGTCTCTGTCTTTTATTAGATTGTTAGTATATTAACTGGGTTTTAGCTTCATGATTGAATAATTGTAGCTGTTGTGTATGCCTGTAAATTAAGTGTTACTTAAGAATTACTTTGGGAAACTTTACATGTATTGAACTGTTTAGAAATCTCAAGGTTATATTAACTAAAAGGAGAGAAGAGGCTTGTAAAAACTAGCAGAAATGGACAGACAATAAAACTATACCCCCACTCCAAGGGGGAACGAATCCCTTTGATAACCCTACACCGGAAGTAGTTGGGACCCAAAATGGGTCCCAACTCAATTATCATGATTCTAAGTGTTGGACCCTCAGGACCCACTGTTTAAGAATTAAAACTAATGCAGAAGAGGCTGGTGACAGTAGGGTATTTTGTAAAGTCAAACAAATACAGATTTGTCTTTTTGTTGTAGTTGATTGCTTGTAAAACTATGTAACAAACTGAATCAATATATAATTTTACTGAATTCACTAGTAAAAGGATTGTAACCAACACCAATATCAGAGAGTTGGCAAAAAATTACACACCATGGGTGCATATTAAAAGACAACAAGCATAAAATGCATTCTTTAGAAGGACAGAAATTATACAGTATTTAGCTCCGAGTCTTTAAACTTGATTGGTTATTTGCATTTAAGTCCTGTAAAACGGCGGATCTGTCGTACTTTTACGCTGTAACTTCTCCGTCAAATACCTGAAATTCAGCTTGAAGGTTTTTTTAAGGGGGCAGTGCCATAAATTGGCCGAAACTTCTTAAATCTTTCCGGTCATTTACTCCTGCCTCCGCTGAAGCTACATTATAATGTGTTACATTTCACTTTAACGGGGATATTTTTAAAATTTATCGGTTAAACACTGCTAACCCCAGTGAAATAATTTTGAACGCTCACGTTTCCACACCACGGTAAGCCTTTAGGCTAGGCCGTAGGAGCGTCGGCGCGTTCTTTTTGGTTACCCAGAGCTTCCCCTGGAGGCCTAACCTCTGGGGTGAGAGGCCCCAACCATCGCCTCTCACAGTGGTAGCCACTCCATAACAAAATGCTACCTCCTTTTTATATTTTTTTGTTTTTTTGCTTTTATACTTTTTATTTGGTTTTTATTTTTATCTTTTTTTTTGTTGCGCCTTTCCATCCGGTTTTCCCTGACAGTCGGAGGATTACAACAAACGGTTTCACGGTTTTTTACGCCAACCTCCCCACACCCCTGGACTTACAAAGGGTTTAGCCCTGCCTGATGGGTGAGCGACTGCCGGGTCTTTTTTTTATTAGACCCCACTCGAAAATATTTTTTTGAGCGTAGTACTTCGCGGACATCAAGGCGCAGTTTTCATTTTTATTCTTACAAGTCCCACGTACGGACCGTTCCAAGGAGTAGCCTGGTTGTTAGCCAGGCGCCTCAATGTACAAGATCCTTCATTCACACCGGGTTGTTCGAAGGAGTAGCCGGGGTGTTAGCCCGACGCCTCAATCTACTAACCCCTTCATCACACATTCAGGTTTACGGGGCTTTTTGTCACCCGCGCCAGTGACCTTAATTCAGGTTTACGGGGCTTTTCGTCACCCGCGCCAGTGACCTTCATTCACACACACACACACACGCACATACAGTGGGAACTTGTGATTTTAAAGAAAATTTACATTTAAAGTTAACTTTCATCCTTCATATTTGTGTAAGTAAGGTAAAACTTCTCCGGCAACAGACTTTTTACTAACAGTCTTGCCTCAGGAGTAGTTGATTTTAACATCAAAGAACATAATCCGGCTTCATTTATGAAAACCGTTGTTTTCTCAATAGGCCCTACTCCCTGTTTTTGGGCGTCAGTAAAACTTCCAACAGTTAATTTATCACTGTCATCTACATGTTTCTGAATTGCACTCCAGAAATTAACATGCTTTAGAGCAGTAGCTACGTCTTTAGCTTTAAACCATGGCTTTCCTTCATTATCAAGCAGAACCAATACGGGTTTGTTATTGAATGTATAGAACTTGGCAGCCATGTCACAATTTACTCAATAGTACAGGAAAAAGAAGCGCAAAAGAACGTCTGATCAGTACCACGACTTGGAGCAGAATGATGAAACTGTACTAGTGACATTTGGTATATACAAGAGTAACGCTGCTCCGTAGGGAAAGGTGCTACCTTTATCGAAGGTAGCAACATGGAATTGAGACAAGTGTTACTTCAAGACGTAAAACACCAGATAGTTTCTCAACGTTACAAAATATTTCTTCAAAGTGATCATCAAAACTGACGGTGTTAAATTCCCTAAAGGCAGAAACGGTATATTTCCCGAAACATCACCGTACTTTATTGCTACTCCAATGTAGGTGTTTGATGAGGAGTCCTCCGTTATTTTATCTACTATATACTCCGAGAACATCAAAGGCCATTCCCATGCATTTATTGGCCCAGTAAGAAAGAACTCATACTCTGAGTATGTAATGCGAAATTTTGAATTTTCATTTAACTTTCTTTTAGATATAAACTTTAAAAACACCGTTTGAATAGTGGGTGTATTATTTTCAGCAGACATTCTACAAGAAGAGACAAACAGTAACAGTACAGGCACGTCCGTTCACTACCGCGTCTCAGAACAGAATGATTTGATAGAGCTGATGTTTAGAGGTATATGCACACAGTACCCGTGTGAGTGATAGCTCCGTTAAGCAACTCTTTGTTTTTTAAAGCCGAAAGGCAAGGTATCGTGATCATCACTAAATTTCCTCTTGGGTCCTGTAATTTTAAACTTTTTAACTTCGCTTACTGTAACGACTTCTCGTCTCTTTGTTCTCCTGATTCTGTTTTCTTCAATTTCTAAAATTTCAGCAGCTTCACTAAGGACCATCTTTTTCAATTGTTCAAAATTTAATGTTTCGGAGGTTTTTAGGTTGAGGGTGAGGCCTTTGATTTTACACACAGATTCTAGTTTTTGTTTGTTGGTTGACCAGACAAGGTATGCATAAGTTTTAGGCCCCCCAGAAACGAATTCAACAATATAAGAGCCGGGCCCGTAGTCACCTGCCAATTCATCGGTCATTTCACCGAGGTAATCTCCCGTAGGGACCCTGTACAATCCTTCCCGGTATAAATAAATACACGAGTCTGTATCATAATACAAGACTTGACCGCCCAAAGCCTCCAAGTGTTCATACAGTTTAAGTCTCGCATGAGCTGTAGTGTAGGCCGCAATTACAACATTTACAGTTTTTAGAGGCTCGCTAGCTTCATCAACATTCTGCCAATTAACTAATAAAACCTCCTGGTTAATTATCTCAACAAACTTTACTTTTGTTCCTGGTTGAGTTAACGAATTGAACAATTCTTTAGAGTCTCTCACGATTGCAGTTTTTGTCATGTTTTCGCGTTGACCAAACTTGCCCCAAAAACTGTTTAGCATGAGTTTGGCTACCGATCTCAAACCCCCGTTTTTAGCAATTTTGCCCGTGTCCAGTTGAATACCCTCGCGCTCACAGAAATCAGAAACATACTTTTCTTTATCCTCCTCTGTTTTACACCAAGCGGGATACCCTGAAGCTTCCTGCTTTACTTTCAAGAATTTATTAATAAAATCGGTAAAAAGTCCCCCTTTCTCGTATGTAGCTACCTCGTACTCCCACAACTCATACATATCAAGCACAACGTATCCTTTCTCTACAGCTTTTCTAATTTCATCCATAGTCCATGTCCCTACCATCGCCCTTTCCTCACTATCATGAAAACATTCCCCTTGGTTTTGAGTTTCCCCGCAGGTTCTACACAACACAAACATCAATTTATTATTCATTTTTGCGGGGAGTACGGGATGATACAAGTTGTAAGGAGGTAGAATCTTACATTTTAACAAGCCCTCTACTTCAAGACCTCTCTCTCGGCACTCATTTCCAACGTAAACAGTAGGGTGACCCACGGGATACTTACAATATTTATTTACATACGGGTAGAGGGAACAGACATCAACGTATTGAATTGTTTCTCCCTCTTCACATTTACAATACGTTTTAGTATTACCCGTCCTGCCTCCAAAGAAGGAATCTCTAGGATTAAGTGGAAGTGTGTTTAGAATGGATAGTTGGTTCAGGTGATTTAATTTTTTATCTTTCTTCAAATTTTTAAACTCACACTCCCACATCTCTACAACCTCATAGCTAGTAAATCTTGCCATTTTGGACTTGGTTCTCTCGTAACGGAGATGCAAACTGTCTGAAGGATCCTCCGGCAGAGGTTCCTCTCGATTGTAAGGAAAACATTTTGGACACCCGTGCCAGTAACACCCGTGAAACTCATAAATTCTCTCACCATCAAACCCATCTACTTTTAGCCCGTTAATTTTAACTTCTTTACCCCGGCCCGCATGTTGAATCTTTACTCCACGTTTCTCCTCCTCCCATGTTAGCCACTGTAAAGCAACGGCTGACTGCTTGTCTGCAAGTCGGTACCCTGATTTTGGTACAAGTCCAATAGTATTTTCTTTTAAGAAGTTACGGCGGAAGTCCAGGTTACAGGCACTGGCTATTGTGATAGCCTCGAGGAAAGGATCTACGTTACACTCTTGAAGAAGCAAGGCTCTAAATTTAATACACGCTTGAGCTAGGATTTCTACGTCCGAAATACAGTACTCCAGGATTTCCTTTTTAAAATCAAAAATATAGTTACTCGCTACTTGTTCCTCGTACCAAATCTCAAATGCCTCGTGTGGTTTCTCAAACATCGACTCGGGGCAATAGTATTTTTTGTCGGGCATAGGGCCTACATAATTTTGGTTTGCCAATGTATTAAAAAGATGCGGGAAGTAGCCCTTCTTTTTCTCGGGAGGCAGATCGAAGGCTTTAGGGAGCGCAGAGAGGGCCATGGGGAAATAGCTTAGGGAGTCAATGAATCTGACGTTGTCCATTTCCATCAAAATAATTTTAGTTCCCCGAGGCGTTATTTTTGGGGTAAATTTAGTTTCTTCCATAATATACTGTAGTATGAATTGGAAATCAAAACCCTGCCCGTTGTGGGCAATTACACAAACATCTTTAAATTTTTTTCGAACTTGCATCACATACTCCATAAACTGCTTTACCGGTTCCTTTTCAAATACCCTTTGCCGTTCCGAGCAAGTTTCACACTCACCCCCATTAATACATTTAAAACAGTACTGTTGTGAGACACACAAGTTAACTTGATGTACTTTTTGATTCTCGTCAGAGGGGAGAGACTCGTCTTGGCGAGTCTCCAAGTCAAAGAAAATAAACAAAAAATTACGGTCTTTGGGAGTTCTCCTATCTACCCTCATGAAACACTGATGTGCGGGGTCTTTGAACGCTTCACAGGGTTTACAGTAAACTTCTCCGCATACGTGAGCTGTCTTACGTTTTTTTGGATGAATCATTTTCTTACAGTCACGGCAGAGTTTTAAAGTTTTACAAACTTGTCCTTGATGGGCTATTAAACACCGCTCGTTTTTGAAGAAGCGACAGCAAAAACGGCATGTAATGCCTCCGTGTTCTAGTTTACAGGGTGGGGAGATGGTATGGCAGGACGAGCATCTGTTAGAGCATCTGTGTCTAGCTTTGTGTTCGTAAGGGACATGGCAGGCTTCACAAAAGAAATTACAAACAAACGCTGCAGTTAAGTTTGTAATTACATTATAATGACCGTTGTGAAACAGAAGGTTTATTTTAAATTTAGCATCTTCATTACCTCCTTCAAAATAGACATCCCGGCCTTTTCTGTCATAGTTGTAGACGGTAATTTTGTATTTTTTAAGATGGGATTGGAATTTTTCAAGCTCGGGGATACCGGCGCCTTCCTCCGGCATTTCTACACGGGCTTTTGCTATGAGCTTATTAGCTCTGAAAGTTTGTCTTTTCCCCTTGTCCTGACGTATTGCTTTATACTGAGGATCATTTTTTGCATACGCTTTGCCTACTACCAACGCTCTAGCCAAACATAAATTATCTTTGTTATTAATTACTACAATCCCTTTTCTCGCCTTACACTCTTCATCAAACGTATTGTAAAAGCCAGGCCTTACCCTCCCAGAACCTACTGGAACGTTAACTCTTGCTACATATACTTTGAACGTGTCTGTAGACTTAATAGATTCGGAATTTGATTGAAGAATACCTCCGAAAACTTGCCAAAGGACATCACCGTTAACTTCAGAGACCGGTCTAAAATCTACATACCCCGGTTCAGCACTTTTTAAATTTATTGACTGCATTTTAAACCCTAGATAATCGGTGGGTACAGCATCGGCTTTAGCTTTTTCAACAATCTGATTAAGACCCTTACGAATCCAATCAAACTCAGAGATACCATTGGGAGGGTTAGTAAATTTGAAAACAGTATTAGTCCCGTAAAGTCTGAATTTTTTAACATAGGTTTGATCTTTACTAATTAAATTTATCGGATTTTGAGGGTTCTTTTTAGAAACGTCCATCTTTCAACAAAGAATTAAATACTGAAAACAAGCTAACTGTACTAACGCTTAAAAGAGAAAACACACCGACCAGAGTCAAACTCACACGGATACAACTGAATTACGCAGAATCAATAATAATCTGTGCAAGAGAACACCTACGCAAGAGCAGCGCAAAAGAACGTCTGACCAGTGTGGCGACTGAAATCAGACTGAAGAACTAGAGCTTGTTGTAAGAGCTATATAGTATGTAGGGGAGCACAGTACCCCTGTATCACTACGCAAGTCAGAAAAAACACTAACACTACGCAAGACAAACCAGAACTACAAGTTATCGAAAGTTAACTCCAATGAAGGTTTAAAACACGAACACCTACGCAAGAGCAGCGCAAAAGAACGTCCGACCAGTGTGACGACTGAAATCAGACTGAAGAACCAGAGCCTGTTGTAAGAGCTATATAGAGAACGGAACTGTTACTTTGTCACTGGTTGGTCTACTGGAACTGTTACTTTTGGAACGGTTACTGTTGGAACCGTTGGAACGAGTACTGCTGGAACTGTTACATTGTTGGAACTGTAACCATTTGGAACCGTTACTTTGTAGCAGTTTTCAATGCTATAACATGAACAAGATAGAGAAGGCAACTGTTACTAATGGAACGGTTACGTCTAGAACTGATACTTTAAAGTCACTGATCAAGTTCTCTAAAATAACAGGTACAGAGGATCTACAAAAGAGCATGGTACCCCTGTACTACGCAAGTCAGAAAAACACTAACACTACGTGAGTCAAATCAGAACTACAAGTTACCAAAAGTTAACTCTAAGGAAGGTTTCAAACACTACTCTAACCAAAAGAACGAGAATAGAAAGTGAGATTACTGTTACTCAGCACATAAAACACAACACTACCTGGAGGGATGAAAAGTGAGGTTAGGTTTGGCAGGAAAATTTTCTTCTTACTCTTTCCTCGCTCAGCGGTTCGGAAAAGTGAAGTTACTGTTAGTCAACACATACAAAAACTGTTCTAACCAAAACTGTTTTAAAGAACAAGAATAGAAGGTGAGGTTACTGAGGTGAATTTACAGTTCAAAAGAACCAGGGCAAAAAAATAAGGTTACTGGAGGTTATGTCAGTCAACACAACACTACTTTAGCCACAAGGAAGTGAGGGTTTGTTTACTTTCTTTACTGTAAACTATCAAATCAAACAATTAAACACAAAACAACACTACTCTAGCCAAGACAATAAACACAACACAGAAATAAAATTAAGTACACCATGCACGGAATATAATACAGTAAAGTTGGAGTGTAAAGAGTGAGGTCAGAAAAAGTGAGGTTACTTTAGCAGTTCAGATAACGCTAAAAATCACACGACACTACTCTTGAAACATGTAGTTAACTCTGATGTTACTGTACACTAGCAAGTCATACAACGCTCTTAACATAGACAAGTCAGGCATGAACAAGACAAGTGCATGATACCGTGATATTACTGTTATGTTACTCAGCACATACAACGCACAACACTACTACAGTCAAATCAAACAAGAAACTGAGGTTACTGGGTGTGAGGTTATGTTAGTCAACACAACACTACTCTAAACAAATCAAACAATTAAATACAACGCAAAACACTACTCTCGACACAAGAAACTGAGGTTACTGGGAAATAAGGTTATGTTAGTCAACACAACACTACTTTAGCCAAGCCAAACAATCAAATACAACGCACAAAACTACTTTTGACGCAAGAAACTAGATTTGCTGTTATGTTAGCCAATACATATAAACACAGGACTACCAAGTAAAACATAATGGTGAGGTTACTTAATAAAGAACAAGAATAGAAAGTGATATTACTGTCAGTCAACAAATACAAGTACGACACAGCCCTTGACACAAGGAAGTGAGGTTATGGTACAAGTAGGATAGGGTAAGCAAACGCTCAAGTTTATCTTTGCCAAGCGCAACAAACGGAGCAACGCAGGGACACGTCTGTTCGCAACGAAAGTGGGAGCAGAGAGAGAGAATGCGCAGCAAGAGAGCAGGTATTGTGGTGGGGCCACGTCTGGACCAATCAGAGCGCAGGACGCCTAATTACAGCCAATAAAATACATCTTTATTTTAACCAATCACAGAGCAGTATTTTAACTGGTCACAACTAGTTTGCTGACAGATACTTGTTGCAGATGTTGTGGTTAGATACGCAGAAGGAAGTGAGATTAGATACGCAGAAGGATGTGGAGGTTAGATGTATAGAAGGGCACTGGGGTTAAAAAAATAAATATGTAGAAGGAAACATAGTTCAAATAATTACCACAGAAGGCTAGATGATTAACAACATAAGGACACGAATTAACATTTCAACCCATCAGTTTACTTAAAAATGTTCACGTTACACCCGCCAGCTACAGTACGCTGAGAGACAGGATCTGTAGTTAGATACACAGAAGGAAGTGAAGGACGCGAAACAATTACCAAAAATGGTATATAATTAACCACAGGGGATGAAAAAGATAAATAATTAACCACAGAGGGTAGCAAAAGAAAGACAGAGGGTAGTAATTACACCCTAATTCCATTCCCTCATAAGAGCCCATGTTATTCTATTCTCCCATAAGAGCCCATGTTGGGGCCAAAGCGCGGGCCCTTACTACTGCTAAGTTAAAGTATATGATGGCATTATTTAATTGCGCTAAGATCCAGTTCCTAGGGATGAGAGAGAGGGGTGTTCCCCGTAAGATGACACAGATGTACAAGATGCATTGTACTATTCTTTCAGATTTAATTTTATATAACCGACTATAGTAATTGTTGCGAAGTGTATAAATGGTGATTGTACATAAAACTGTACAGCTTAAGTTTGTCAGAAGTAAATGTAGTGCCAGGAATTAAACAAGTCAGTTATTAAACAAACGCCTTCAATAACTGGAGGCCATTTGCCACACTGAAGTGCAATACATGTTTCATATCAGAAATTGAAGGCGGACACAAATATAATAATAATCCCTTTTGAGTGGGATCTATCTAATCTGAATCCCAGAAAACAATAAACGGAATTCAAGATTGTTTTCTACACTTCATTTGTTTAATTCCTTAGCGTTTTATCCTTACACTAAGTAACAGTTTTGGAATTTATCAACTCTGTAGATTTTGAGTAAACATTAAATTAACAAACTAGGAATTTTAATGTAAAATTTTAAAATATTATACTATGTAATACATTTTCTACTTTTTTCTATTGCATGTATCCAAAATATGTTTGACAAAGAATGAGAAGTACATTTTGATTAAAATTGTAGTTTTTAATTTTTTTAATGAGTATTTTTATATTAATATAATTAAATATAAAACTACTTTAATTTAAAAAATTAATACAAAACCCTCATAGAAAGGCAAACAATCTAAATTAGCGTAAAGATTTTAAATATATTTTCATAGTTATTCACAAAGGATAGTGTATATTTAATATTTTGTAATACAGTGTAGTATTCATTTTACAGTTCCAAATAAGGGACATATATTTAATTCGCCCTAGTTCGGATGAGTAATTATTTATTCATGTTTCTAAACAAAGTATCACACTCTATAAAACTTTAAAGGAACCGTTTATTGTGTTTCTCGACAAAGAATTTATCTTTCGTTTTTATGGCATAGAATCTCTCATATTTTAAAATTATTAATATTTCTAGCAGTTATAATTTAACATATTACATACAGTATATGCAAACAATTTAAACATGTAAACCGAGAAATATTATGGCAAGCTAAATGTCCGATAAAAATAATAACCGTATAATTATTTCAAAATATATGTTATGACTGTCACAACACTTTTTTAAAATCTCGTGTCAAGACGATCTTGTGTTATCTCGTTCTGAACGGGGGAATCCTGTTTATGTCAAGACGATCTTGTGTTATCTCGTTCTGAACGGGGGAATCCTGTTTGTGTCAAGACGATCTTATGTTATCTCGTTCTGAACGGGGGAATCCTGTTTGTGTCAAGACGATCTGTGTTATCTCGTTCTGAACGGGGCAATCCTGTTTATGTCAAGACGATCTTGTGTTATCTCGTTCTGAACGGGGGAATCCTGTTTATGTCAAGACGATCTTGTGTTATCTCGTTCTGAACGGGGGAATCCTGTTTGTGTCAAGACGATCTTGTGTTATCTCGTTCTGAACGGGGGAATCCTGTTTGTGTCAAGACGATCTTGTGTTATCTCGTTCTGAACGGGGGAATCCTGTTTGTGTCAAGACGATCTTGTGTTATCTCGTTCTGAACGGGGGAATCCTGTTTATTTCAAGACGATCTTGTGTTATCTCGTTCTGAACGGGGGAATCCTGTTTATGTCAAGACGATCTTGTGTTATCTCGTTCTGAACGGGGGAATCCTGTTTATGTCAAGACTATCTTGTGTTATCTCGTTCTGAACGGGGGAATCCTGTTTGTGTCAAGACGATCTTGTGTTATCTCGTTTTGAACGGGGGAATCCTGTTTGTGTCAAGACGATCTTATGTTATCTCGTTCTGAACGGGGGAATCCTGTTTGTGTCAAGACGATCTTGTGTTATCTCTTTCTGAACGGGGGAATCCTGTTTTGGAGTTTTGCCTCCCTGTACCGACATACGATTCTTGGGCAAAACCCATTTCCTGTTTTGATGTGAAAAACGTTAACACAACCCTTATAAAGAATGTGACAATTGTATCAACACTATTTATAAAGAAGTAGTACAGTCATGATTATCCATTCCCGCTCAGTTGGATAAATGATTTACTGGTCATAAACGGGCTACGTGTAAATGTAACCTAGGCATATACGCCTTTAATGCCGCATCTATGTTTATCGAATAACGAATTTGCTTTTTTTACCAACCTAACGATGAATTAGGTATGATGATTTTATACATCGAGTGCATAAGTATATTTTCACGACCAATCCAAAATGAGTACCCTGCGTTTATATAAAATGCATTAATTTTAATATAATATTTTAAAACAATTTGTTTAAGCATTTGGCAAGAGTGCTAACGAGATAACGAATCATAACTCCATTGTAAATACTCGAAAAGCCTAATAGAAGCTTTCAAAACAAGCTATTTTAAACGAAAGTAATAATTCAAACAGCATTCAAATAACAGGCCTCGCACCACATTTCATCAGCTGTAATGAGTTCCACTGACGGGCTGTGATTATCAAAACGCTAGTCACAAACGTAAAGGACTAAAGGAAGGATTGCTATTCTCAGTCAACCTTTGAAAAACATATTTTGTACGTGTGTTTGTAAAATTCAACGTATAAGCTTACTTAAATTAAGTCAGATAATGTTTTATCAATGTTGACAGAGTATTGACTTTAATTTATTACTATACTAAACATATCAAAATAATTAATAAAGTCATCGGTTACACTCTGAAAAAATGGAGGGGATGAGAAAGGATAGACAGTTAGAGTGGATCGTACATAAAGTTTACTTTTGAGAAGTATAATCAACATCTCTTAATATTTGTTACTTTAGTTGAGGTGTACTTGGTGAAATTATTTATAGGTTCGAGTTGCAGCGATAAATTTTACCAATGTATAAAACATAACGCAGCGATATAAATTTTGTTGCAGTTTGAAGTCCTTTAAATGTTAGAATCGTGAAGTTTCCAAATCGCGCTCACAATAGTTAACACAATTCGCTTTCTTTGGCCCAGTAAATTATCTCTTTGTCACAGGGTATTATTTCATCCTCGCGCCCCTGTCAAAAACTTAGCGAAAACATTTGAATTAGATTTTCTGACAGTGTTAAATGTTGAATCTCGAAAAAGCATCGCTTACAAACCTCGATTAAGTGAACGGGACCTATTATGTTCCAAAAACATAGAGAGGTTATACTGAATACAGACTTGTAAGACCCTGGCAGCCACGCTATGGACTCTGAGGGATTAGGCGACCCTCACTACTATACTACCAATACTGTGTTCACAGGTTAATCCAGAGTGTTAATAGAATGAGAGAGTTAGAGACAGATGGAACGGAAAGAGTTAGGGGTGGGAGAATAGAGTGAGGGGAGTAAGTATGGGGTTGTGGAGGGGGACCTGTATATTGCCTTGGTGCCGTATCAAAGTGTGGAATTATTAACGCCTGATTAAACTTTTAACGATGGTTAGATTTGGATTTGGATTTTATGTCTCGCTAATTTATTAACGAATTCCGACGAAACCTGGTAATATGGCTTTGTCTAGTTGTGGTCTAGTTATATTTACGTACTAAGCCCCCATGTAATTCTAATGGAAAATATTTTTGAGATTTATAGATTAACTTATGTTTGATGATTAACTTATGTAATCTCATTTTACACGTGAGATTTATAGATATTTCAAATGCAAAATGTGATTTATCTATTAATTAAAAACATAAATTAATACTAATTGGTATGTGACTTCACCTAGTTGAGCTATATTGATATTTGAATAGAACCCTTTTTGTTTGTGATACTTCCTGCAGCAAACCTGCGTATTGAGCCCCTATTTTTTTCTTACAGAGAATAATTCAAATGTTATATATATATATATCACTTATTTATAAATGTGTATCGATGAAACTTGGTAAGTGGCTTTATGTTTATAATGTATAGTCTCTATATATGTGTGTGTGTGTGTGTGTGTGTGTATTGGAAATTCACTGAATACGCAGGTTTGCTGCGATGGGGGTATTGCCATTATGCATCGTCACAGTTTTAAGGCGTTCATTATTATTGCATTACGTCGATACAAACTATGGTAGACTACTCAATGATAGTTTATAACAGTATAAGAGATATGATTTTTTCTAAAATTCAACCCCCCTACTATCTTCCAACCGAACTAATATTTCCTTTCTCGGACATTAAACCGTTTCTAAGAAACAGTAAACCTATACAGTTAAATCTAAAATTTAAAATGTGTTGAAATTGTCGAGTATGAGAGTCCTAAATATTACCAAAGTTCAATAACCGTTAAAGTTTCTCTTGTTCTGCTGTTGGAAACCACTGCCCGATCGTCCGCAACTTCTTGCTGTCACCTCTCCAACTTGAGCAGTAACGACATTTTGATGAGCTCCAGTTTTGCTAAACCCGATACCACAACTGTTATTTTTTGCTCATAAAAAATCACTTTGAAAGTTATAATGGATGCAAATAATTCTATACATTTAAACCACGACCCCAACCGTTTATCTTTTAAACTAAAAAAAATGAAGAGCTAAATTAACGTCGTACTTGGTGCTAGTTACAAAAATGATATTATAAGGGTAACGTTATCCTGTTGACCTATTTCAGATAATTGCTTAGAATAACTTTGATGGCAACTGTAGATAAACCAGAGTAATAACTTAAAATTGGTTTGAAACGCATTTTACTCATACATTAAACAAGCTGCACACGATGAGAACTCGTTTCGTAGTTATGAATACTATACATTTTGTTGCTTTTAAAACATTTAACTGAGTGAATAGTATATTGAAATGTATGAGTTTGTCTATGGTTTATGAACCGACGTCCTGCAAATCTATTTACATTGTTCCTCAATTAAAAGCAAAAAAAAGAACCTTATTTATTAATTTTTTTTAACTTTTCCGTTTACACCACTACTATGGCAGGCCCTTGACCGGATATTTTGACCTTTGACCTTTGACCGGATTACCCATCCCTACCAGAGTGTAGCGTTGCCAACCCACCTTTGCGTAGTATTGCCAACCTTTTTTTCGTACTATATTACGGCAGCTAAATTATGCCTCGCTATTATATTTATATATTTATTTTCGCTACGCTCGGCCCCCTCTAACCCGCTTACTACTTATACGAACTTGTTACTTATCCGAACTGCTTTCTTATCCGAACTGCTTTCTTATCCGAACTTGTTACTTATCCGAGCCCGCCCGCTGATGACGGATGCTTTAACTAATTTAACAATGTCACAACGTTTAACGTTGCAAATATTAGTTTTTAAAATGTGCATGGTCCCCCCACCCATTTTTGGTGGTGGAGAGACCAAGTTCATATACTAAATTTTGATGGGCCAGCATGGGATTCGAACCCATGTTTGTCGCATTCTCCGAACCGTAGGCCACGACCCTACCCACTGAGCCACGGGACCACCGTTGAGAAATATCAAATAACCATCACTTACTGATACAAGTGGTAACAGAGTGCAACCTGTGAGACAACGGTAGTACTAACAACGCTGGTGGTACACTCTAGTAGAGGAATCAAGAACTTGCAGTGCACACTCTAGTGGCGTTTGTTGGAACGACGCTCGTGGTGCAATCTATTAGCGAAAGTAATAACTAACAGTGCACACTTTAGCGGCAATATTTTGAACCACTTTCCACCCAAGCAGAATAACATAAAACTAGGCCATATAATAGACCATTGCATCCCAATAAGGCGAATAGAGTTATGCAAAATTTTATTTAGCCTAAATATTGGTTTATTTTGACCCACATAAGTTGTATTCCTAAAGCCTTACATAAAGGGATGGAATGAAGTAGTCAAACACCAGTAATAGTTCCACATATTTTATTTGCGACTAATATAAACGTAGTGTATAGGGTCCGAAGTAAATATTTTAGTTCTAAAACGATATTCATCCGAGGTGTCTTGCTTTAGATCCGTTAGTAGGTATCCGTGAGGTTCAGACGTCGCATCGGTATAAGCGTCCTGGATAAATTTTGGATTGTCCGGGCAAATTTGATGTGCAAGATGCCTGATCTGAGCCTTGTCTCGTGGATTCTTGAAACACACTGTGTAATGGGTGTTCAGTGAAATGTCACGTTGTCCTCTACCTTGGTGGAAAATATTTTGAGTTATGTAAAACACGATGATATTGCAGTGATGACAGTCTTTGGTAAACGAATATGCTACTTTCTGATCCGTATGGTTCATCATATCGCCAATTACAACAAGTTTAGTCGATCCAATATCTTCCAACTCTTCAATGTTGGGTAATCCTCGTTTGAAACACAGAAGAACGTCGATATTTAAAAGTTTACAAGCTCCGTAAAACCAATAAACGTCATAAAATACTGCGTCAGACATTTCGTTCATATTATTTATAAAACTTTTAACAAACTGCGACTTGCCCACCATACTGGGGCCACTTATGATGGCTGAAAAAGGATGTTTTACGACTGGTCCGGACCTAAGAAACGAGACGACATTTATACATTTAGGGCTCCTCAAACTAAACCTTCGAAGTGACAATTTATTTGTAATGTAATACTTTATATAGTATAAATTGGCCTTAGAATGACTGTTCTAAACACACGTTTTAAAACGATTACGAATGACTCATTGCTATGAGGTGGCATTTACGCTTGTACACTTCATGTAGTACACACTCATTTCCCATTTACTGGTTTATTATTTCCAAAGGCTTATCATTCGATTACTTTCATTCGGTTGTTCCATTTGGTTGGTCCATTCGGTTGTTTCATTCGGTTGTTCTTTTCGAATGAATTTATCGATTATTTTCGTCAATTTTACTGTTTTTCTCATGAGGAAACCGTATCAGCATCAGGTTATTTTCATTCGATTGTTGTCATTCGATTGTTTCATTTGGTTGATGTTCGATTCGATCCGATATTTTACATAAATAGAGGGAGCAAGCAGCCCGGAGCTCATTTGCGTTCCAGCACTCCTAGCGTCAACATCGACTTGTTTAATCATGTCTTCCACCTTCTATGGACAAACAGCCCTTTTCAGGGCTACAGCTCTCTTCTCAAGATGTAGCAGATCCTGCGGAAGGAGTTCATCTCTACATTATCAGGATGAATCTAGTCTGATTGGAGACTTGGCTTACGGTGTTCAACCACTTCGGGAAGTACACCGTCCTCCACTTCGTTTGGACATTTTGACTCTTCCGGGGTTCGGGGACCTCCCGAGCAATGCCTGGCCCTCCTTGACCTGTGCCATGCCCCAACTCGGCAGTCCCGACCCCATCCCTATACCCGACTTTGATGTTGTGGGGATGTAAATCCTCCTCCTCCACCCACCTTCCACATCATCGACGAGCGTGAGCAATAGTATCGCAACTTTGAGCTGTTGGCCCGCGAATTCACTGTCCTTATTGATCCACCCTAACCCCATGACAATCCTTATGTTTGGCTTCGTGATACTTTACTGGTTTGACCCATCATCTTCTGAATGATTCTATTGCCCCCCAAGACCGTGCAGGCTTTACAATCCATAGTCCTGCTCATGTCGGTCAGCGGCCTATCGGCCTTAGTGTTCGTCGTATGGATCAGTTTTCCGTCAACGTTTTGTTACAATTGATTAAACGTTGTGTTCAGAGCAACGAGGAATTTGTTATTGCCAGTCCCTTACGTGTGGTATTCCTTCATGTCCGCATCCCAACAGGTGGCATCCGAAACAAACGTATCGACTACACATCTGACTTTCATACGTTCTGTAAAATAAGGCAGCAATAATTACAATAAATAACTATGACAATCTATGGTTAGCCCACTCATTAGTTGGTACGATCGCTTTCCTGAAAAAGGACGAGTCTCCCGCAGCTGCTACTGAATACATTGAAATCAAGGATGCCCATCGTTTTAACCATCGAGGGCTGCAATCTGTAAAGGCACAGATGCTTTGAGGCCAACGTTGATCTTACCGCGCATGGAGGAGGCATCGAGGAGTTGCGTCTCTTCCAGCAACACTTGACAGACTATTCCATCACTGTATTTACTGACAGAAGGGGCAAGGAAAAAATAATCGAAGGTCCTGCTGGTACGCCTGAATATCCTCACAAACATATTGACCTATTATTTGGTGACAATCATTATAGTGTAATAACATCTGTTACTGGAGCCTTTACAGCCAAAACATACTGTCGCCCATGCAAATATGCTTGTATCCAGCCAGGATTGTGTGATGTCAATGCACACGTTAAATGTGATGCGTACAATCGTTCTTTCCATGGCCAAGCGTGTTTCCAACGTCACTTTCTCCCATCTTTTGACAACGAATCTGCTTGTCAAACTTTGAAGAAATGCGAACAGTGTCTGCACACCTACAGTTTGGAACGCAAGAAGCGGATCCATGTTTGCGGGGAATCTTTTTGCACTATCTATGATTAGTTTGTGCCCCCAAACCATCTATGTTACGTGCAGCCAGCCAACGTTACCACAAAACCCTTTCTTTTCGTGTTTTTCGATTTCGAATGCACACAAGAGACTCCTGTTCTCGGCAATCCAGGCTCGTATAAGGATATCCCTAATCTCTGTATCTCAGGGCAAGTATGTCCAACTTGTGTCAATGTAACTGACTCTGATTGTGTTTGCGGTTTCTGCGGTCAACGGCGTCACATCTTTGAGGGTGTCAACACGGTCAAAGACTTTGTTGCCTATCTCGCAGAACCGCGTCCGCAGTACGAGGACGTTGACGTCATTGCGCACAATTTCAAGGCAATTTGTTCTGCGACACATGATCGAGGAACTCGGTTGGGCCCCGGAGTTGATTGGGTCAAAAATTCAATCGTTGAAATGTTCACATCTGCATTTCATTGATTCGTTCAATTTTCTATTGGAGGGCCTGGTCAAGTTTCCAAAACAATTTAATTTAGAGAATACTGTTAAGGGATATTTTCCACATTTCTTTAATCAAATCGAAAATTTTGACTACGTTGGCCCGATCCCTTCTCCCGACAGGTACGGTTGTGATGACATGACAGAAGACGACAGAAATAAATTTTTCGATTGCTTTACTCCTTTGTCACAGGATTCCGAGTACGTTTTTAATTTCAAAACATAACTCCTAAAATACTGCTCCCAGGACGGAAGAATCTTACGCCTCGCCTTCTTTAAATTCAGGGAAGGTTTCTTAGCTGAAAATGATGTTGACCCCTTTAGATAGGCAGTGACTTTTTCCTGGGGTATGTATGGCGGCATTCCGTACAAATCATCTTCCACGAGACACCATCTCCGTCATCCCTGCTCACGGATATCGTCTCGCCAATCCCCAGTCTCATGAGGCACTTCGTTGGCAGATGTGGGAAGCCCATTCTCGTAGCATTGACATTCATCATGCCGGAAACGGGCGTAAGAAGAAGATTTGTGGCCGAAAAGTTGACGGTTATAGCGAAGCCAACAACGTAAAAACAGTGTGGGAGTACCACGGCTGCTGGTTCCATTGCTGTCCTCTCTGTTTTAAAAACCGTGACACAGCAATTAAAAGTGGCCATTCTGGAGACACCATGACCTCTCGGTACGAGAGAACAGTGGAAAAGACTGCTCTTTTTTGTCGTAATGACTTCATGGTGAACGAAATGTGGGGTTGTCAGTTTTCAACCCTGATGAAAACTAATCCTGAGATCAGACACTTTATCGATTCTCGTGATGACCTTGCCACACCACCCCTTGATCCCCAAGACGCTTTTTTTGTGGTAGGACTAACGCCACGAAACTTTATCACAAGGCATCAGAGGTGGAGAAAATCATCCATCTTGATGTTTGAGTCTCTACCCTTACATTTTTAAGTACGGGACGTTCCAAGTCAAGCATCCGAAAACCTAAGTGGGCGCTGACTGTCCCCAAGGTTTTACAAACATCGAGGGGCTTGTTCGTATCGACATCCTCCCCCCTGACGAGTTACATGACCCAGTCCTTCCTGCCCGCTTCAACGGCAAGCTCTGTTTTGCGTTTTGTCGTACCTGTGCATAAAACATGAACCAGGGGGACTGTGACCATATTCCTGAACAGAGGACTCTCTCGGGGACTTGGGTAAACTGTGAAGTGCGGAAAGCCCTCGATCTTGGCTATGAAATAATTAAAGTCCACGAAGTTTGGCAATACGAGACCACAACATGCAACCACGATGATAGTTCCGATGTTTTATTTGCATCGTATATAAATAAATTTTTAAAACTAAAGGTTGAAGCTAGCGGCTGGCCCGAATGGTGTACCACGGTCGAACTAAAAGCTCAGTTATTTCGTGAGTACGAGAATAAGGAGCGAATCAAGATTGATCCGAACAATGTTTCTTTTAATCCTGGAAAACGATCTATTGGGAAAAATTGTCTTAACTCCTTCTGGGGCAAATGGGGGCAACGAAGCGATTTACCGAATACATCTGTTGTCAAGACGCAGGGCCAGCTGCTAGACCTCCTGACCGATCCGGGGATCGAAGTAGATGAACTGCTTCCTATCGGTGACGATCTGATGTTCGTCAACTGGCACAACCTGAATGAGGCAATTCACCCGCATCCATACACAAATGTTGTAATTGCGGCGTTTATCACAGCACAAGCCCGCCTCAAGCTCTACTCATACCTCGAGCGGCTGGGTAAACGGGTGTTATATTTTGACACCGATTTGATTTTTTTCACCCAGAACCCAAGTGACGAGTAAATCAAGGTGGGCGAGTTCTTAGGTCGGATGACCAACAAGTTGACCAAGGACGGGCTAGACGCCTATATTGTAGAGTTTGTCTCTGGTGGGCACAAGAATTATGCCTACGTCATACGGGTCGGTCCAACGAATACAAGACTGTTTGTAAAGTTCTCCGGATAACCATGAATTACAGAAACCGCGACATCGTGTGCTTTGAAAATTTGAAGAATATGATTCTTCAAAACAGCCCGACTCCTGTAGTTTCTATCCCCAAAAAGATCACCCGACCGAAGGCAGGAGTTATTGTTACCCGCCCTGAATCAAAAACTTACAGGGTGGTGTACAACAAACGTCGTCGGGTCAGCGACTTTGCACTCTGCCATTTGGGACAACGCGGCCCAGAGTTTGATTCTGTTTGGCACTAGCCTTTTGCTTATTTTTTAAGAGCCTTTTTGCATGCGCACTTTGCATGTATTTCTTCCTCTGATGACTTAAAAAAACTCGTTGTCATATTTTGCATAAGATTCTGCCTCTGTATGTTTTCTTGTACCATGTCATCTTTTGCGTATGATCCTTCCTTGTATTTTGTCTTGCACCAAGAAATCTTTTGCACTGTATTTTTGGAGGACGTTTTAAACCCACCTCCGCGTGATGTCCTCTGGGTAACGCTAAGAGATGTACATATATCTTTTAACAAACGTTATTACTTCTGGTTATTTGCCAATTATCTTTATGAAATCCTTTTCCTCTCCAAGAATAACCCTATAAACTACTATTATTTACTACAGAAATTCTTGTACAACTATACTTTTTCTTCAAACTATTTTTACGTTGTTTCTAAATCGCAACTATAATGCTCTAAATACGAGTTTGTTTCAAACTATAGTTCTATTATCACCCCTAGCGATATTCAAATAATTCCATTAGGTTATATTTATTTTTGAATTACTGTTATTAATTTTACTATAGGTTCTAATATGGCATTTCATTGATTTTGATATAGTTTTGATTGGCGGATTTTGAATTTCATATACTTTTTGTTTTAGGAAAAATAAAATCTTTGTAACAGCTGCTGGCATCTTCCCCTATAAATAGAGCATCATTTTGTTTCCCTAGTCATTTGGTCGGAATGTCTCGTACAGTGCGGATCAATTTCCAGCTCCTGCAGGCCATAGTCAAGTTGAAGCCTAATCCACGTCTATCGCTGCTACATATAGCCGACGAAAGTTTAGTCACCGCTACTTGCGAGTGCTTTTTGAACATTTTAAACGCCAACATACCTCTTACTCCTGAGGTGAGACGGAAACTTGAAAGATTCAAGCAAACTATTTGCTCTGTAGTGTCTTTGAAAAGCACGTGGAAATCTAAACGTGCGTTTTTGGTGAAACACAGTGAACTACTGGTCCATCTAGTTAATGCTACGGCCCTGGAATATTTCAAGGATGAATCCCACTAAGAAGATGGTACTGATTTCACCTGACATCTTGCAACGGTTGAACGCTGTTACACCAAAAAACGAAACGTTGAAAGTTCTGGAAGATGATATAAATAAAGTGCTTCACGCTTCGGACATTGAAGATAGGGGTAATGGGCACAGTACAAGCAGGTGCTTTAACGGAGACAGTACTTTCACGATGAAATGCGTAAACCTATGGAAATTCCTATTTTAGAAGCATCACACAGCGGTACCCGAAACTTTAGAGACGATATCCTACACACGATTCCCAAGGCGTTTCAAAAAAAAGGTGAACTGCTTTTTGAACGGTTTTGTGACAACGAGCTAATTTCATGGGACAGAAACGGTACCGTCAGTATAAATGAAGCCCCAATCCCCAACTCGAACATTGTCGATCTGGTCTGCGATGTGGTAAGGTGCAAGAAGACAGCTGCCGGCCCCGTTGGTTGGGAACAATTCGTGGAAGCTCTATGCCAGATTAACCTTCCTCAAGAATTCATCGGCAACCCTCAGCGCAGACATCAGCAATCCGGACCCTCCTCATCGAGACCAGCGTTTCCTTCCCCCCGACCAGCCTTTCCAACACTCACCGCTAGAAGGCGAAAAACAATTACACCGCCCCTCCCAGTAAGGAGAAGAAGATTAATGACTAAAGCGTGGGCTCGTATGAACCCCCAGCAACCATGAACAAGACTCTGGAAAAAATATACTACGACCTGGCAAGTTCTGCTCGTTACGCGGGAAGCCCCCCTCTCATTGCAAACACCAAGATTAAATTTAGGACCCGAAAACTAAAGATTGGCTACTCACTCAGGATCCTTTATACTGCATACGCAAAAAAGAAGAAACTTTGCCAAGAGCAGGTATATCGTCAGTAATATCGACGATTTGTGAGAAGCAGATTTGGCCATTTTGAAAAACATTTCCAAATACAACGACGGTGTCAAGTATCTGCTTGTGGTGGTGGACGTTTTCTCAAAATACGGTTGGTTGCGCCCATTGGAAAAACAAGACTGCTAAAGCGGTTAATGTTGCTTTTGAGTCTATTTTAAAAACCGAGGGACGAAATCCACATGATATCCAGTGTGACAAAGGTAGAGAGTTTGTTTTGGTGGCCTCTCTAAAGTTTTTCAAGCAACGCGGGATACATTTATACACTACCCGCAATCCCGATACCAAAGCTGCAGTGGAGGAGCGGTTTATAAAAATCAAGATTTTGGCGCTACTTTACTCACAAAAACACTTTTCGCTATGTGGACATTATTCAAGACTTGGTACGCACCTAAAATAATACAGTGCATTCGACAATCAAGATGGCACCAGCTGACGTCAATGACAGAAACGTTCTGTGAGTCTAGAAGAAGCTCTATTCCAAGAAGGAAACTTATATCGCCCCTAAACTCAATGTCGGTGACACAGTGCGTATAGCAAAGGAGAAGAAAAATTTTGCTAAAGGAAACAAAAGCAACTGGACAGAAGAAATCTTTAAATTCATACGCATCATAAGGCATCCAATTCCAGTGTACCAAGTGTAAGACCTGGCCGAAGAAGTTATTGATGGTACCTTTTACAAAGCGGAACTTCAAAAAGTAATAGTTCCGGAAAAAAAGGTTTACAAAATTGAGAAAATACTGGAAATGAAAGGTGATGAAAATGCGAGGAAGGTGTTGGTCAAGTGGAAAGGCTATCCTGCAAAGTTCAACTCCTGGATTCCTGCATCTAGTCTTTTGGACTAAACCCAGTGAATCCTGGTGCCGCTGTCAGTCTGGTCCGAGACATCGTCGAGTGAATTTGGCAGAGGTTGGTGGTATGTTTGGTGCTGTGGACCGCGCTCCTATGCCTATATCGGGGAATACTATCAAAACAATGTCTCAGTCGTTGTTCAAGCGTTGCAGAGTGAACATCAGTCCCGACTCTTCGTCAGCTGTTAAGAAGCGGAAAGCAGTACAGAAACCAAAAGGTCAAAAGAAAGTAGAAAACCCACGTAAGAAGCTAATAAGGAAGAAGAAGACCAAAGTTTCAAAGAAGAAGAAGATTTTAAAAAGGAATTATCCCTCCGACTTTTTTTATAATGGGTTACATGTTACGTGCATAATCTTTCTGCAGACTGTTCTATAACCCAATTAGATTTTTTTTCTCTACCACCCACTCAGATCAGCATCGAAGGAGATCAGTGGATCCAATACAAACCTCTGTCCTCACTTACTGATGAATCCTCGATCAAGTTTGTCGTGCCTGGCCATGGTGATTAATATTTGGACTTTTCTCAAACGTTAATAGCTGTGAAAGTAAGAATTTTGCAAGAGGACAGTAATGTTTTGGATGCAACCTGCGATAAAGTTGGACCTGTAAACTATTTTCTGCATTCTCTGTTTAGCCAAGTGGAGGTATACTTTAACCAAAAACTGGTATCAGCAAATGGAAACACTTACCCTTACCAAGTGTACTTGAAACTCTTTTGAATCATGATGATGCTGCCAAAGAAACCCACCAAACATCAGCCCTTTGGGTGAACGACACGACCGGTCAAATGGACAAAACCGGAGATGAAAACGACGGCCTGAAGAAATGATGAAGTTACTTTGCCAATAACCGGCTCGTAGACATGATTGGGTATATACACACTGACATATTCCAGCAAGGAAAGTATCTGCTGAACGGAGTAGAGCTTAAAATTAAATTCACGAGATCCCGCGATAACTTTAGTCTAATGTCCAAGTCTTTGTTTGTGATAAACGTGATGGAAGCCAGCCTGATAGTGAGAAGAGTGAAGATTAACCCCACACTGTCGATTGAACACGCCAAAAAGCTAGAAACGTGCACTGCAAAGTATCCTATAACGCTTGTGGACGTTAAGGTTTTTACTATTCCCAGTGATGTTTTGGGCAAAACTATAGACAATGTTTACCTGAGACAGTTGCCTAAAAGGATCATGTTGGGGCTAGTGAGTAACAACCCTTTTAATTTTGCCCACTACAACGTAAAATTTCTCGCTCTCTACGTTGACGGGCAACAAGTGCCCGCTAAAGTGCTTCAGCCCAACTTTGAGTACCACCATTTGTACATCGGATGTTACAACACGTTATTTTCCGGATGTGGTATTCACAACAAAAGACCACGGAAACGGAATCTCACGAAGCATGTACCCCAATGGCTATTGTCTGTACGCGTTCGATTTGACATCGGATTTGGCAGCAGCTGCGCCCCATTGGAACCTGGTCAGAAGAGGCAGTCTTTGCATAGAAATCAAGTTTGCTGTCGCCCTCACAGAAGCGGTCAACTGCATCATCTTTGGGGAATTTTGCAACATCATCGAAGTGGACAGTTACAGAAACGTCACTGTAGACTACAACTAAGCACTACATTATGCTTAACAAGACTGTTAACTAACATGATTATGTTTTATTAAAATAAAATTACATATTTTAGAAATGTAAATGTTTTTAGTTTGGCTTTCCAAAATAATTGTTTTTAGTTTCTTAAAGATATTACATTGTAGCGACAGGAAAAATGGTATTTTGTTTAGTAGATTCTTTAATTGATAAAATGTTTATATTAGTAGTTCTTACTACATGTTTAATATTTATTTACTTAATGCGTATCACTTGTGTACATAAGCGTATTTCATGTACATTAAAAGTGTGTGAATTTCTTAAATAGTTGTTATTTCTTGTTCCTGAAAAAGTGTCTGAAAAGGTACTATGTAGTGGGGGTAGGGGTGGCAATAGCTACCACCTGCTCATTATAGTGCTGGCCTTGGGCAGTGGTGGTGCTTGCCGACTTCCAGGGGTTTAAAGACTCGCACAATCAGTTTATAATTAAGGAGTTTGCTGTCTCAACGGCTGACGGTATAGTTCTACAACACTGGACAGTGAAATCCCCCTGTCCATACGCTATTCTAGACTTAAAAACCAAGAAACAGTGCACATGGGTCACCAAACATTATCACGATATACTGTGGCAGGACGGTGATTTCACCATTCAAGCGCTACACAGACAATTGTGTCTCATTTTCAAAGATTCAGTGGTGTATGTGAAGGGCCTAGAAAAGATAAAATACATTAGAGAATTCTTTAAAACGTGTCTGGTGTTGGACTTGGAAAACTACCCGTCCTTAAAGACTCTCACCAATTTGCCAGTGTTCTGTTTTACCACGAGAAAACGAAAAAGGTTTGTGCCCTGAATAACGTGTTGAAACTTGTTCAGTATCATAATCAATAATTCCTGAGTGACATTCCTTTACCGCAGGGGTTTTCCCCCACTTTACAGGTATAAAGGGCTTACTTGCAGATGTTCTTCATTCTAACAGTGACAGTGGTAGCAGCACCATCTCGAACCTACAGCTACAGTATATACATCGGACATGAACAATTTGAAAGGACGTCTCAACAACTGTAACGCTCCTCGACTCACCAGACTTAACGATCTCCAGCCTGGTACTCCGTACGAGATTACCAATTTTGCAAAAACAAATTCACGCTACGGTGAGGCAGACTGCGCAACCGTGAAAGGAATAGAAGGCGACGACGTCCTCTTGAACGTCTATTTACCACGGCGATTCCTCATCATCCTCACAGAAGCCGCCATTGAGAGTTTTAACGGAGATGCCACCAGGATGTCACTAGTGTATCGCGGCAACGGTAAAGGAATAGAATTTGTTTAAGAGGAATATCATTTTGTAAATAGTTCTAGTACAAAATGTATCAATAAACGTTTTCGTTTGTAATTTATTACTTATTATTTTTCCTTGTCTGCATAGTTTAATATTGACTTATACAAGATACAATTTGGATGAAATTAGTTTCAAAAAGCATATAACGAATCAGTATTACATAATGCGAAAAAGGTTTGGCATAGCAGATAAGTTGTAGAGCTCTGTAGGGGTCATAATCTACTGAACAAGTAGTAACAAGTCTAGACAGGTTGATACAGGAGTGATGAACCTGATAAGGGTATAGCATTATCTACAAGGTATTATTTCCACCGTAAAGGGAAATCACTATCTAAAAATGTAATCCTTTTGGAAATGTATAGTTTTTATATCAGTCTGAGCCGATACACCTGGTTCTACTAATACCTTACTAATATATTCTAACAGACAAAAAACAAGATAAAAAAGATATATAAACAAAGATATATATAAAAAAAGTCCTGTTGCAGTGTGCTAACCTTTTCAACCCCCAAACCATCCCCTGGCCACTGTAGCAGGCAAAAAAATAATAAAAAAATCCTGTTGCAGTGTGTCAATCTCCCCCTCCACAACCAACCCTATCCGACGGCTAAAGAGGGCCCAAGCGCCCTAAAGCAGCCACAGTGGGCCAGGGACTTTCCCACCCACTGGAACTTCACAAAACAACAACAACAACGCTCCCCGAGCGATCCTCTGCGATTAGTTGGTTTAGTTCGCAGACTACGCGTTACGTTTTTTCGGCGGTGTGAATTGTCCCATTTGAAACAACGGTGAGCGATCTTATAACAAGTCTGTCACACCATGTCACATAGCGTAACGTTACGCCGGTGTGAAATGGCCTTAAGACGCCTTGACCACTAGGCCAACGACTCACCAAACATGTATCAAACAAACTTTTATTAACTTATGCACACTTCCGATACAAATTATACAAACAAAGTGCTAATAAAAATTCTTCCGAAATTTAGGATGTAATTGGACACATTAAAACAAGCAGAATGTTCATTTGAAGATATGTCCTTAAACCTATAGTTTTCTATGTACCTGTCAGTATGTGTTTTTAGATAAATAATCTTAACTTCTTAACGACTTATAAGACCTATTTCGGTATAAAATATTAAGTTCATACTTTATACCATTTCAAAATGTCGGTAATTTTTTTAAAGCTAAATTGTCTTTAAAACCGTCATATTTAGGGAAAAACTATTAGAATAAAAAGCTTTTTCTAAAAATACAGATATGAAGGTTATCAATGTGGGATGGTGAATAACTGAGAATTGTGAGGTTTTAAGTTAAAAAATACTCCTCTTTACTACTTTAAAAAAAAAATTTGTTTTAAATAAAATTCACAATTGCTTTTCATTCACAACTGACACAACTGTTTTTATTCTTATATTTCTTGCCTGAATATTACAATTTTAAAGATATTTAGTTTTGAAAAACTAAAATAACCTCGATTTTTAAATTGTACAAATTATAAACTTGATACTTAATACCGATATAGGTCTTATTAGTCGTCATACATATATCGAGTTTGAATTTCATACCTCAAGATCTTAATAATAAGGAAAGGAAAAAAACGTGAAGACAGATATGCGGAAAAATATAGGCTTTAGAACATATTTTCTTATGAGTTTTTCACTTTTCTTTATGCTTGTTTTAATCCTATTTTTTGGAAAACTTCTGAACATCCTGTACAATACGTGCTTTTACTGTTTATAATCGGGTAGATGGGGGTAGGGCAGAGTTTACCACCTTATAACTGGCAATGCGTTGGTTTAATGTTGCAGCGGTTGAGACATAAAACGTTGAATAACAAGGAACATCTCAACTCCCGTTCCAACTTCACTGGCTTTTGTACGGTTCACTTCATATATGGATGCGTGAATGCTTTTAGTATTACGAGTGATTAAATAAATTAAACCTATTATTTTTACTCGGACACGTGCATCGCATATTTCTAGAAATCAAACATTTTAAATTATTATCTTAGAACTTGTTTTACAGCTTGTTGTCAAAATCTCTTTATGTGATTCTAGTGTTCATTTAGTTAAATAAACTCCATATTAAATCGTTGATGACGATATGTTGTCAAATACATTTAATCTTTGTTTGTTACCTTAACGAAATGCTGATGAAAAATTTATTACTGACTGACTGAATATAGACTGACAGTTAGTAGATTTTATGATTTCACTATTACGTCCAAACATAGGAAACTATATTTTTTTTAACTGATATTAGCGATGGATTTGAATTTATTAATGGACTTGACCTATCGCTTCAAGTATTTAAAACTACACTACGTTTCGGGAGGTAAGGAAACACCTCTCGTTATCAAGTGGACCCTTCTTGCATCTTAATATCAAGTCTTACACCAAACTAGCCTAATTTTTGTTGTTTTTATTTATTATCTCCTTACATTTGAATGTACACAAACACAAAACTAACACAAATAAAACAACTAACAAATTCAAATGCAAATCACTAGCACTACAAGTTAGTTAGTTAGCAAATGCAATACACTATTGCATGGTGTGCTAGTGAATTGCATTTGTTAGTTATTGATTGTGTATGTAAGGAAAGATTACATAAAAACAACAGCAAAGTAGGCTAGTTAGGTGTAAGTCTTGATATTTAGATGTAAGTAGAGTTCACTTGATAACAGGAGGAGTTTCCTTACCTCCCGAAACGTAGTGTAGATTTAAATACTACAAGCGTTAGGTAAAGTCCAAATAAATCAATAATGAGAAGGAAACTACACATGAGATTCAACCATAGTTCGACAAACGATTAGTCGTTAAGTTAGTCTTAGGGAGAGAAACTGACTAATATGTGTCGGTTACATAAGCACTAGGGCTGCATTATTATCGGATTTTCAGTACTACCTGGTGTGTGTTTATTAGTCACTGAGCACATGTGTTAAGATTAAGAGTCACTATGTTCAGTTTACCTGGAATATTTGTAGACAATTGCCCTATGAGTATGCTATACCAATTTATTTATCAGAAGAAAGTTATATTAAATTAAATTATATATTTTAAAGATCGCTGACTGAGGGAAATACCCTTTCCAAATCTCAGTTTGTTTACGCGATTATTGTTTAGGTACCACACTTTTTTCAATGACAGTGTTATTTGTTATTCTTTGAATATTGTTCTTCACAACCCGACTTTTGATAACCTCACAAACCAAACTGCTCTCGTAAAAAATGGTTTCTTCTATGATTTATATTGCAGTGTTTACATGTATAACCCACGTTAAGCATAACAAGTAAATATTCGGGTTTTTAGGTGAAATACCAAGTTCACAATTTCCAAATAAACCTTAACTAATATTAAAGGTAGTTTGAGTTAAGACGAATACATATCATTAGTTACTGTGGAGAGAACACGAGATCGTGATTATTTCATTAAACAGAGCCTCGTACTGTCGGAGTTTAGACTTTTTATTTATATACTAACTAAAACTTCTACTTGATTGCACTCAAATTTGATCCATACTTCTCCATAGAATATTTGTTTTCAGAGACATCCTTTATAATAATGAATCAGACTGAATTGAAATGCAAATTCAATCTTTGACGTGGAAACTGCTCTACCTTGCGCGAATCTCGTTACCGCCAGTGAAATATTTTGCAAGATTTACCATTTAAAAGGTATGTAAATGACGAGGTTCCTTTCACCCATCTGCTTCAAAGATTTGGTCTCCCCACTTATAATTTTAAAAAGCAAGTTCTATTTTACGTGAATCAATAGGAAGAAGGTTGAACGTGTTTATAGGGTCAGTTTTGTATATTAAAAAGAAATTTTTAACTAAGATTGAAAGGTGAATTTCCGCTATGAAATATAGGTTATTTGTGTACAACACTTTCATGCATTCTGTTGCCTCTATCGTTTAATGGGTTATGCACAAATAGCACACAATTAAAGGAGGAAAGTAATGTTTTTTGTTGATTGCTAAAAAAAAAGTTGTTTAAAAAAAGAGATCCAAGGTTGGTGTAACTTGTAAATTTGCTAGGATTTTCAGGACCTTTAAAATTATTTGCTTTTTGACATACCTTACTATTGACATATATTAATATACTAAATTTTTGACTATTTTAAATTTTACCAATTAAAAAACTGTATTTTTTAGATAAAAATATTTAAATTTTAGTTTTTAATTAGGTTACGTAACATATGTAAAGCTTAGTTTATTATGAGTAAGAAATTTGAATCAGACAATGACACATATTTTTGTTTGGAATATACATGGTATTCCGTAAATGTCAGTATGGTTTGGTGAGTTCTGTTTTCAACAAAATACGGTATGTGTTTGCTGTACTGCTTTAAAATACGGCCATATATTTACATTTGACAATTCGAACTAGTGGCCCTCCGTTTTGGAACACTCTGTATTTTAAACAAAATCAAAATATTGATACGTTGTTCCTTGGGGTTGATTTAGTGGGAAGTAATGTTTTTTTTATTCTTTTTGGCATATAGTAGTTAGTCTCCAATCTGTTTGTGACACATTTTGCGAAACACCTTGCATAAACTAAAAATGTAAATTTCCTCAATATATAAGGAAGATTCAACTTTAAACTTTCTAACCGAACTAAATACCAGCTTAAAATCAGTGAAATACGCTGAACCCGAATCCCGGGGTATCGATATTGCAAGGAGATTAGCCCTCGATTAGCCTAAAGTCCTGGAATTGGAAAAACCGTTCAGAATTAGTTTTTCATCAAACTCCCTAAAACAATTTTCCAAACTGACAGCGTGGATAAAGCAAGTGGTTTTCTGGGTGTTTTATAGAGAATCAACCTAAAACAATATCATAGTAGTTTGATCAATTTAGTTATGGAATGGTGTTAGAAGAATATGCAGGTTTTTCAATACAAATATGCACTTTTTTTGGTAATATAACTACAAACTATTTGTAATATTATTGTAAATATTTTACTTATCACCAAAGATAGCTTGGTACCGAGTATACATCCAATTAAATCGAAGATTTGTGTGGGTTGTTTGCTATTTGACTCTATATACGTACTAGCATTGACTATATAGTACTACCATGGACCCCCTTTGAGTCCTTTTCGACCTTTGACCCCTGACGTCACGCCCCCTCCCCCTCCCCTCCCCTCCCCAGCCCCCTCCCCCTCTCCCCTCCCCATCCCCTCCCCCTCCCCCCAACCCATCACGGCCCATGCCTATCATTTTACCTAACTTACATTAGGACCGTGTTGCCAGCCTGGTTTTTTTCTGTGTAGTACTACCAACCTAATTTTTTTAAGTGACCCTAGTTATACTGTTTGTTATATGTATATATTTATTACATCACGCTACTTTCATTTGCTACGCTTGGCCCCCTCACGCTGTTTATATATCTTTTAATACCTTTCTTCTGTTAAAATATATTAGTAAAATATGAAGTAGTACAAGGTGTATCAGAACAGACTGACATAAAAAATACGCATTTATAAAATAAAAGTAGATATTTGTATGTAGTGATTTCTCTTTACGGTGGAAATCATACACTGAGGATAATTTTATACTCTTATCGGGTTCATCACTCCTGTTTCAACTTGTTTAGATCTGTCACTATTTTTTCAGGAGATATGACCCCTATAGACTCTATAACTTATTTGCTATGCCAAAACTTTTTCACTTGTAATACTGTTTCATTATATGCTTTTTAAAACTAATTTCATCTAAAATGTACCTTGTGTAAGTCAAATATTAAACTATGCAAAAAAGGGAAAATAATAAGTAATAAATTACAAACCAAAACGTTTATTGATACATTTTGTACTAGAACTATTAACAAAATGATATTCTTCTTAAACAAATTCTATTCCTTTACCGTTGCCGCGGTACACTAGAGACATCCTGGCAGCATGGCAGCATCTCCTTTGTTGTAACTCTCGATGGTGGCTTCTGTGAGGATGATGAGGAATCGCCGTGGTAGATAGACGTTCAATAGTACATCGTCGCCTTCTATTCCTTTCACGGTTGCGCAGACTGCCTCGCCGTAGCGTGAATTTGTTTTTGCAAAATTGGTAATCTCGTACAGAGTACCAGGCTGGAGATCGTTAAGTCTGGTGAATCGAGGAGCGTTACAGTTGTTCAGGCGTCCTTTCAAATTGCTCATGTCCATTGTAGCTGTAGGTTCGAGATGGTGCTGCTACCACGGTCGCTGATAGAATGAAGAACTTCTGCAAGTAAGCCTTTTATACCAGTAAAGTGGGGGAGAAACCCTTCCCCCAAGCATTAAAGGAATGTCTCTTAGGAATTATTGATTATGATACTGAACAAGTTTCAACACGTTATTCAGGGCACAAACCTTTTTCGTTTTCTCGTGGTAAAACAGAACACTGGCAAATTGGTGAGAGTCTTTAAGGACGGGTAGTTTTCCAAGTCCAACACCAGACACGTTTTAAAGAATTCTCTAATGTATTTTACCTTTTATAGTCCCTTCACATACACCACTGAATCTTTGAAAATGAGACACAATTGTCTGTGTAGCGCTTGAATGGTGAAATCACCGTCCTGCCACAGTATGCCGTGATAATGGTTGGTGACCCATGTGCACTGTTTCTTGGTTTTTAAGTCTAGAGTAGCGTATGGACACGGGGATCTCACTGTCCAGTGTTGTAGAACTGTACCGTCAGCCGTGGCGACAGCAAACTCCTTAATTACAAACTCAATGTGCAAGTCTTTAAACCCCTGGAAGTCGGCAAACAGCTCCATGACCGCCACCACCCAAGGCCAGCACTATAATGAGCAGGCGGTAGCTACCCCCACTACATAGTACCTTTTCAGACTTAGTGGAATCATTTTATGAGAAAATATGGCCTATCCCCAAAAAAATTGCAACACAAGCGATTTATTTTTTAAATGATAGCTAATAGTACCCTTAATCATCCCTCAAAAATCGCCATCGCTGTGTACTTTGGCAACATGTCAAAAAATTCAAAATGGTCGCCAAGATGGCTGCAAAAACATATATTTTGGCTTATATCTCGAGAACGGTTAGTTTTCTCGAACAACTTAATTTCGAAAAGATTTTAGCTCTTTTAATGCTGATGAATTTTTATAGCTACATTTCTTCTGTAGGTCGTACGGTATGGCTGCAATATGCCGAGACGTATTTGATTAAAATCTGTATTTTTCCAAAAAGGTCGAAATTTTCAATTTGGATGACTATTTTTGAAAATACAAATTTTTCGGCAAAACATCATATATTTAAGTTGATTTAAATGTCGTTTCCTCCTTGTTTTTTAGTTTTACTTGTGCTTTTTATGATCATGTTCAATGTTTTTGGCATGATTTAAGTAATCTAAAATTTTAAAGGATAAGTAAGTGGCCACAATATATGGTCGAAATTTTCAATTTTGGATGACTTTATGTTCACAAATAATAACGTTACAACGAAAAATCATAGATAAACCATGAGGTCATGTGGTTTCTAATTATTTTCAGTTTTAACCCTTTTAGTGCTACAGAGTGGCTGACACCAACGATGTATTTTTCTCCTAAAGTGCGAGCGTCGCTGTAGGTGACTCCTAGCATGTTGTACTGCATGTGTCAATACCATATATTTATTGGCTGATTAATGCGTCAATACAATCCAATGGCTTCAAACTATCAATCGCCAGGGCATTTTGATCTGTCACTGTCGTTAGCGGTCAGCTGTTTACTATGCAACTATTGTTTTTGATGGATACAGATCTGGTAGTACAATAAAATATATGACCCATACACGTCCGTCTCATGCAAAGGCACCATCTGTCAACTTCACACCAGAAATGAAATTGACTGGTAAGAAAGAGGTTTTCCTTTCTAACAAAGAAAACAAACAGAGACTAATTGATCTCATCTCAAAAGAAATGGAAGAAAATGGATATATAATACTACATAGTACTACATAATACATAATACTACATAGTATCTTTTCAGACTCCAATTGCAGGAATTATAAATAACAACACTCTCTGTGTCGCCAACCTAACTTTCTAAAATTTTATTTTTTAGCGTTGCTAACCTACCTTTTTGTAACTTTGGGGGAGTGTTTCCAACCTTTGAAAGGCGTTGCTGAATGTTTCATTTAAAAAGTTGCTAACTGAACTGTTGGTATTTTCTTTTTAAATAGGGTTTCAAACCACCTTGTTTTTACTCTTTCGTTCTTAATGTTGCCAACTGAACATTTTGCAATTTTTATTTGCCGGTGTTGCCAAACTAACTCTTAGTATTTTACGGTCACACTGTTTCCAACCTAACTTTATTTCTGCTTGTTGTGGCCAACCTACTATTTGCATTTAAATAAATCTTTAGTAGAATTGTCAACTTTTATATTTCACAGTTTTGTCATACTTACGTTTTTCTCTCACAAAGATCCAACTTAACTGTTTGAATATTCTTTAAAGGGGGTTCAAACCTATTTTTTGTATCTTTCATTCTCAATAATGCCAACTTACATATTTGGAATTTGTCATTGACAATGTTGCCAAACTAACTTTTTCCTGCTTGTTGTTGCCAATTTTACTCTTTTCCTAAACTTGTTGCCAACCTAAATGTTTTATTTTTATTTCTCAGTGTCTTTAAGTACTTTTTCCTTAACAGAATTGCCAAAATAACTTTCTGAGTATTCTCTTCACATTTTCACCAACCCAACTTTATGTTGTGCAGTGTGTTTGCCAACCTAAATATTTTGTGATCTTTCTTTCACGAAGTTGCCAACCTAGATTTTTGAAATTTTGCAGGGTTGCTAACCAAGCTTTTGTATTGAGTTTTTTTGTGCATAGTTTCCTACCTAACTTCTGAATCTTTCGCTGGGTTGTGTAAACCTTATATATAAAAAAATATGTATATAATTAAAAATTGATTTGCGGGACTAGTAATTTGTACAGAACCGCACGTGGCTGAACGCACGTGGGAAACACAAGGGAGCCTGAGAACGGAGCTTGCACTAGCAAAGGTTTCATATATACAATGGGAAACAATAACACAACGTATCGAATAGAAGGATAAACACTTCATGGGAAAGTTGCATGACTAGAAATCAAAGAACTTACCAACTGGAAGTATCAGCATTCAAAAATGGCGTATTTCCGCTGACAGTTGATCAGCCAATCAAATAGTAGAGGCGTGGCTAATCGTCACCCCGATTGGTTAATAGATGATGGGATGGACATAATCTGGGGGAAACACATGAACAGAGAGAGGGAACTGAAAAGGAGGGAGGAAGGAAGACGAGGGAAGGAAGTCATTCTTGGGAGAGTTAGGAAAGGAGCAGGGACATCTGGGGGACGAGTATTAAGCCGCCCTTAGAGTTCCACAACGACTGTCACCGAGATTCACACTTCAGACGAGCACAGATTCCTCATGACTAGTCACCATCCCAGCCGAGAGAGTCCAGGACGGGAAGTTGACGGAAGACCACCGACTCAGACCTCCCGAGACGTTCGAGCGGAGCCACACCTGCGGGACGAGCGACCCCGAACTTCGGTCGAGCGAGGGCCCCGGCACTACCCCGGACCAGGACACCGCGGACCCGTGCGAAGAGGTGAGGGCCACCCCCAACAGCGAGCCCGGCAGACAGCGGCCCTTGGACAACCCCAGAGAGCAACACCGCAGCCAGGGCAGAGAACCTCTTGGGGCAGGACCACTTTGGGACTTACGGTATGTGGAACATCGTCAGACTTGTGCACAGAAAGTTAGGCTCCATTTCCCGAAAATTTAATCAAAGTTAATAAAAGCTAAAATAACGGTTCAAGCTCCTTTTTGAGTAATAAAACATAATTAAATTTATTGTGGTAATCAATTAAGGTTTGCCTGAAATGAGGAAAACGTTAAGTAAAGAGTCTTAATAGACAGTAAGTGAAAATAAGCGTTAAAAACGTGAAGTAATCCAAGAATAATAGGTTTAGGGCCCTATGTAAATATAATTAAGGAATTTTCAATAAATAAGTGTTGTATTTAATTTTGATTTGGGAATGTTTAAATAATTAACATTTGTGTAAGAACTCTATTTTGGGAAAGGGTGCGGGCCCAAGTCCTTGTTATAGGATATTCCCTAGTAGAAGGGTTGCCCTTTTGTGTGTGTTTTTCTGTGTCATATAGTAGAGTAGATTTTGGGGGAACGTAGTAAATTAGATTTAGATTTTAGACTTGAAGATTTGTTTTATGAGGGTCCACTTTATTAGTTAATTACGTGCTGGAGGGACGATATATTTTGTCTATTTTATGTAATCTATATGAACTTTATTTAGCTTTTTCTGTGCGTCCTTTATAATATAAGCATGTATTCAGATTTTAAAGTGTGCAATTAAACAGTGTATATCTTTTATCTGTGTTTGCTCAATATTCAATTATAGAGTCTCTCTCTCAGGCTAAGCGAGTATATAATTGGTGGACCAGTCAGCTCAAAGTTTATTACCTTTTGCGATTAAGCAAATAAATTTACAGTCGCCAACCTAACATTCTAAAATTTTCTTTCTCGGAGTTGCCAAACTAGCTTTTTGTAACTTTGTTGTAGTGTTTCCAACCTTTTAATGTTTTTTTGCAGGCATTGGCAAGTTTGTATTTCACAAAGTTTCCAACTTAACAGTTTGTATTTTCTTTAAGATTGGATTTCAAACATATTTTTTTAATCTTTCATTCTCAATGTTGCTAACTTAATTTTTTTTTTCTCCTTTCTAATGTTGCCTAACTAACTTTTGATGGTTTACTGAGACATTGTAGCCAACCTAACTTTTTTCCTACTTGTTGTTGACAACCTAAATGTATTTTTACTTCACAGTGTATTCTGTACTTTTTCTTTTAAGGAATGGCCAACAAAACTTTCTCTACATTCTCTTTCACACTTTTACTTACATAATTTTATTTTATGCAGTGTTTGCCAACCTAAGTACTTTGTGTTCTTTCTTTCTCAAAGTGGTCAACCTAGATGTTGTATGTTTTCGTTCTTAATGCCGCCAATACAATTTATAATTTTTGGTCATAATGTTGCCAACATAACGTCTCAATCTTTTTTGCACTCTTGCTAACATAGCTTTTTGAAATTTTGTTTCGTAGTGTTGTTAACCTAGCTTTATGTTTTTGGGTTTTTGTGCAGAGTTTCCGACTTAACTTCTGGATCTTTCACAGCGTCGCCAACCTTACTTTGTGAAATTTTCTTTTGCAGAGTTGTCAACCTATATTTTTAATGACTTTAGTAAAGTGTTTCCAACCTTTTAATATTGGTTACATCCGTTGGCAAACTAATTTTTACATATTTATTTCGCAGAGTTGGTAGTTTAACTATTATTTTGAACTTGTCATTTCTACTTCTTGATAATGATCACTACTTCCAGATTGGCAGATTATTATTTCTATTACGCAATTAATACGATTTTAACATACATTTAGTAGTTTGGGCATGTGTATTTATTGAATGAGAGTATTTTAGGGTATACACACTAAAATGGCTTATAATTTATTCTTATATTTTCCTATCAGTTAGTTATCTTTACGGTTGTGAACAGATAGTTTTTGGGTAGTGAAGATTTGTCTTTTTATATGTTTTTTCCTACCAGCTTAACGTTTTTATTTTTACAGCTGCAGGACTTTAATAACTTTCGGGTTCAAATACTAACTGAAACCTATAACGAGTTATTTTTTTCTAAAATAATATTTTATAAATATTTTCAAAACCATTTTTATTTGTTTTTGTTTGTAAGCTTATTCTCTATAAATTAAATTGGAGATTTGATTTTAAGTAATATATTTCAATTTTAAGGTGGAATTTGATATTTCCAAGTGAGATACGATTCGTAACATCATAGATTTGGGCTTATTTTAAATTTGTTGATAACTAAGTAAACCTAAAGCCGGATTTACTTGAACAAGTATATAAAGTCTTGTGACAAAACTATCTGATGTATTACTTTACAGGTAATACATTTCCAGTCGTAAACTTTAACTAACGTTTATTTATTATAGCCTTTTATTTTTAAGGTTTGCTATCTTGCCTTAAATATTTGTATTTACATGTTGAACTTGTCATTTAAATCTCAGATGTGGTTCCATGAGTAATCTTAGTAGATTCTTATTTGACTGATCGAAAAAACATATGATACAGAGAATTATTAGTGGTAGATATTGACTTGAATTATTAAAATGTGTCAGATTCATCAAAATCAAAATAAGTTACCCTACAGATTTAAAACGTACACTGATATATATTTAAACAATTTCAAATTGTGTGGGTTAACTGAATTTATGATAACCAGGTTTATCAAAACGACTAAAATTAAAAACAATACCCTTACATCTAAAACAAAGTATAATTATTTTAAAAGTTGTATTGTCGAAACAGAACCCGGTGCTTCAAACTATCCAAAAATATAAACATTGTACTCAGTTTATTTTGTTGTTTTTACAACAAAGTACTTGGAGTGTTCCTAGTAAATACTTGACTTTGTATCTAGCCCTAATCGAATCTCCGTATGATAAATGAGTTTTCCTTTCAAATTCCAAATAGTAAAAATTGAATGTAAGAAATAATCATCATTTATAAATGAGGTTACGAAAGCTAACTTGTTCTATTCTCATTTCGTATTAAACAACATGAAATTAGATTGCAACACATTTTGTTGATGAAATATAAAGATTCGCCTGAATTAAAGATTTGTAGGGCCGTTGCTAATGTTTTTTATACTTAAACTTCACATATTTACAAATGCACATTTTAGTTTGTAAACTAAACATAATATTTACAACAAAGTATCTATTTGAATAGAAAATAACCAGGTACATATGAACAGCTAAAATATAAAACTTGGACAACATATCTTATATAAATTGCTACTTAAGGCAATGTATTATTATTTTTACTAATACAGTCTTAGGGTCATTGGTAAAAACTTAACAAACCGATTGAACTGTCTTTTGGTTGACTTTCTAAATTGTTCAATTACCTACGTAAATGGATTCAATATAATGGATTCAATTTAATATAAATGTTTCGGGGGCCCACCGGTTGATCGACATGTTAGTTGCTCACAGGGACGGATGGTAGGGTTTTAGAAAATAAGTATAAATAATTAAATCAAGTCCTGAAACTCACTGATCGACATCTTAGTTGCTCGCATGGACAGTTGGTAGGGTTTCAAATAAATAAATGTAATAACAGATGGGCTACTTGCTCGATGTACCAGTTGCTCGCACGCCCTACTCCTTGTCTCGAAGAGAGGGGAGAGGCGAATATACGCGCGGATTTACAGGAACAGTCCACTTCCGTTCATTGCTGTAGGCGCGCCCAAGTAGCGGAGTAACGTAGCGTGGAGCTGATCGTCACTGAGCAGAGATACCAACACTTACAACGAAAATTTCCCGTATGATATGAATTTACCCGTTAATGTGACTGTATTTATATGACAAAAAATAGAAATAGGAACGAAATGGTGTTAATTATGTTATACCCATCATATGTTATGATTGTATCAAATATGATCTATATGTATGTATATATCTTATACATACGTTAAGGAGTAATTTGATAGACAATGCCTCCGTTATTTATGAATATATAATAACGATTGATGCTTTCCCTGATTCGTAGCCACGGCCGGAGTTAGTCATAGGCTACATAGGTAGTTACTTAGGGGCCCGATCCACAAAGTGGCCCGTACTACACATAAATCATAAAAACCTAAAACCATATTCCAAAAAATTTAGTTAACCTTGGCGGTGGACAGCAAGGGGCCGCACCACATGGTGTCTACATACCCTAAATCTGGTTCGGAACGTAGCTGGGCATAAAAGCGTTTCGTCAGTTACGTTCTGAAGGGTACTGCCTCCCCCCCCCACCCGGTTCAATATCCATCTGTCTATGATATACTCTAATATGAATAAGGTTATAGCTTGCTTGTAAATTTGAGTTTTTTAAACTGCTCCAGTGATGTCCTAAAGTGTAGGAAATATCAAACTTCTAGGATAAAAATAAATTCCAGGCAGGTGTCATTCTCTTGATAAACTCGAGTAATGTAATAAAAGTAATAATAAAACTAAAATATGTAAATGTACCTTATGGATTTTAAAATCAAAACTAAAGAATCACAACAGTCAGTCGTAACTCTGAGGTTTAATCAATCAGTGTATTGTAAAAACTCTTGAATGAAGAATAAGTATAAAGCAGTACGAAATGAATAAAAGGGATATTGAGCTATAATAACTACTGGAGTTACCTCAAACATGCATAAAAAAGACAAATATAAGCTAAGCAAATGTGCTCACCATTAGAAAGGCGTGGTGTAACATTAAGGGCCTACGCCATTCATAAAAACAAACTGCTGTCCAGGGGCGGCCCGTCAGTTTTTCAGCGCCCGTGCAAAGAACAAATTTGCCGCCCCCGCCCCCACCATCAACCAAAACCTCCCTACCCCATAGTTCTGAGATAGACTGACACTTGCGCGCCTCGCTCCCTCGCTTGTTGTTGCGTTTGCACTTTGCGATGTTTCTGGTTCCGTGCTATGCTGATCACCTGAAATGACAAGCTATGGGACACATTCAGATAAGAAACTTGTGTAGTTCAAAATACTGATTTCATATATTATCGTCCTGGAAATGTATCCCGTTTCCGATCTTCCGTGCCACTAAACGTTTTTCCATAGCAAAACTCAGAACCTCAAATAATTAAAAAATATAAATGTTTTAAAACAACAAATGTGCACACTTGTAGTCAACACCGCGTATCATGAAACAATTTTGTGTTTCTTTAAGAAAAATAATAATGAAAACAAACCCTTAAAACTGAGTAGGAATGGTGAAGTAGGCTACTTACTGATAACAGTGCATCTGTTCTGAGCGAGGGAAAGATTTCGTCCAGGGGAACCAAAACAATAATCAAAACGCTGATCAAAACCGACCGCTATTCTGACGGTTCCTGGAATCTGTGAGGCTGAAGTTCGTGATGGATACAGCAAAGTTTGTTGTTAGAGTTATTTTTGTTTTTGAAAAAACTAATGTTTTTTGAATATAATATTTGTTTATTGATTCTAATGTATACACGTTGTTCAGTTATACGGACTCTATCTTCGAGTATTTAATCTTTAAAGGTTTGTGTAGTTATAAAGTTTATTTTAATTTTTTTTTATTCTGTGATATATTGAATCTTATTTTCTAAAAGTGTTTGGATCAATTAAGTTTAATAGCAATGACTCTAAAACTCAAGTTGGGTGCAAACATGTTTTCCTTTTCGTTATTAGGCCCTACAGTTGCAACTTAATTAAAGTATTGCCAGTTTGTAAGAAATACAGATGATTAGTCAATTAATCACAACCAGAGCTCAAATAATCTTAATCTATAATGAGGAGAAGTATATGTTTAATTCTTAATATTTCCCACTCCATCTCCAATGCTCCGAGGTGAATCCGCTTGATATAGATCATTTATCCCTTTTATAACAGTATTTGTTCTTGGAAAATTTATTCTTGCAGGTTTGTGTAGTTCATTAATAATTTTCTCCTTCAGGTCTGACATGATGGTTTCACGAAGACAGCTGATATGGTATTAAATATTCCTTTGTATAAATCTGCTTATATATATATATATATATATATATATATATATATATATATATATACACAGCTATGCCCGGAGAGCCAGTCACTGAAATTATACTCGGGGAATGCAGTCAGTAACACCCCCACATATACTTGGAAAATATGCGATATATATATTTTTGTATTTGCTCAAATATTGTCGTTGGCCATTTCCGATTATATATATGTCGTATATATTACAAAAATAAAAACTTTATATACGTAAAACTTCCTATGCTAAGCCAGTCACTGGCGTTTTTGCCGGGAAGGCCAGTCACGTAAAGTTTGTACTGCTAAGCCAGTCACAATATATTGAACGTAAGTGCCCGGGATGGCAGTCACTGAAAATCTGCACTGGGAAGCCAGTCAGTTACACCCTCAAATATATCTTTGCTTATCTGTTGTTTAGTTAAAGCGATAAAGCATATGTCACTGACAATATGTGTGGCATTATATCAAGCGAGTCTTTGAAGCTCCCACGTGTTCCATCAAGTTTATTTATAAGTCTTATAAATCTTGAAAGGTCACTCTGTAATTTTACAGAACTCCAAAATGTAATTTTATTCATACAAAAATAATAACAGAAATAGTAATAATTAATAATGGCTGAGCAATATATGTTTTTTGAAATAGGTCATTAAAAGAGAACTTATAATAAAACAATTGACATTTTATATTCTACTAGCTGCTATCGTACCCGGTTTCACCCAGGAATACAACAGTTGTGTGTGCTGCATTCTGTGGTTAACCCGTGGAACTACTAAGAAACATGATCAGCTGTTTTAATTCTCAAGAGATCAAACTAAAGTGGATGTATATAAGAATAACACAGGATTGGAACTTTGACTCCCCGTGGGGTGGAGCCCTTTGGGGATTTCTTAAAATCCTTTCTTAGTGGCTACCTACGGTATGGAAAGAGTACACTGCCAAATTTCGTGGTAGTATTTGTAGAACTTTGGCCTGCAGGATGATCGGTTTTTCGAATTTATAGATATAGATTTTTACATCCGCATTCATAGCTATTCATATCAAGTCAGGTACCTTACAGATTAGTTTACGATTATCTTATCACGTAAAGGTGTTTGCCTTTTTATGGTATTTTAACTACGAAAAATTAATTAAATAATTAGTGTTTTAACTAAATACATTTGTGGAGATTCCCCTAGGGCATTTAAAAGGTTTATTATGTTTGTTTTTTGCCTGAAAAGGTTACAAGGCGATCGTCTTTTTGCAACAGGCACTGATAGTAATGGAAAGTATAAGTTAGCTTGTAACGCTAATCATAAGGATGTTAGCATATGATATATCTAATTTGAACGTTATCATTAAAGCACACAACTGTCCCCCTTTTTTCTCACATCGTAGGAGAAATTCAAGCATACCATCATTAGAAAGGTATTGTTGTATAGATGTGCAGAAACACCTTATAACTTACACCAGCCCTCAGGGCTACGCCCCACAGGCTTTCATAGTTTCAATGATAATCTTATGGAAGAACAGTAATTAATTGAATTGTATATTTGAAAGTTGATATAATAACAAAATGCTAGCACAACAGCAAAAATATATGTTTCAGGACTAATGTAAATAAAAAATTTCACTGACTACTGAAATAGTGACACCATTCTCTTATCCGTTTAACACCACATACAAAAATAAACCTGGATGTGAGGGGGAGTGGCGGATGAAAGGAAGAGGGAGAGAGAGAGAAATATGGGTTATTCGAGAAGTTCAGCATAAGGGCAATGGTTAAAATGCATTTGTAATTAACTGCTCACGCAGGATGGAACAAAAATTCACGCAAACAACCATTATTCGTGTGCACCACTTTAGGTTTACGTAGAATTATTTTTGGTCAAATTTAAACCTCTTGGTGATCGCTAGTATTTTTGTTGTGATTTAAATGTACTTTTCCAATATAAGAATTATAATAGATAAATGTTGGCCATATTTTCGTAAGATAGATTATTTTATGAACATTTAAGCAGATGCAAACCCAGCAAACAGCCCAATGGGACCGTTTCTGAATTATTGCACAGTGCAAAGACACATAAAGAAATTATATCTGATGTATTCCTTTTAACTATGCAAGTACACATTTAAGTAGATATTTAGGTTGTAGTTTACGTTTAAATGCAATATTTGTCGTAAATAACGCACTGATTTATCTCATCCATTTTACGCTAGTCACCGTAATTTAGGTTTGTAATACTTACCGGATCTGTTCCGATTATTAAGCTCATAGACTCAGTATTTTGTGGAAATGTGCATAATTTATTGTCATCGCCGAATTGAATGTTTTAAACGGAGAACGTTGCTTTGTATGACAGGAAGAATTAAATTTTCTTTACTTATAGTGCTTAACCATTTAAGTTGCAAGCGTATAAGGGTCGTAATTTACATTATAATGTCCTTTGTCGTATTGCTAATTAATAGAAAACACACATATTATCTTTTTTCTTTTCATATTTTTATTTCCTAATCTGTTTCTTTGAAACAAATTACCTTAAAGTAACAACATACACACCTTAAAGTAATAGAGTATTATATAATGTAGCAGCTTGGAGACACGATGTGTATAATTTGTCATGATAAGGTATTACTACCGCTACACAATACTTATCGTCAACATGGATTCACTTAAGGATAATCCAAATTTTATCACCAAATATGCCAAAAAAACCTGATATAAATACATTATTAAATATATGATATTTGTCAAAGTATTTGTAACTATCACAAAACCATAAAAATATCACTATTTATGAAAGTTAAAGATAAGTGGTTATGATATACATTTCCCCAGAGAATGTGTGATGTTTTTGTAACTTTATACAACAATAGGATACGGTGTATTGAACGAAATATGCATGTAAATGATCTGTTTAATGGATATGCAAAAAATAAGCAAGTAGATAAGTCCTTTGTCTTTTAAAATATAACTTTACAAGTTAACAGGAAAATTTATTACTATGAAAAACAGGCATTTTATATCAATTATTGCAATACAAAAAAATCACTAATGTTCAAATATATTATATAAATATGTTAGTAGGAATTTAAATTGCAATTAAAGTATTTAAAACTAAAGAAATATTTATATTTGTTAGTAAAAATAAAGTTTGAACTTAATGTCAGTACATGGGAAAACTATTTTTTTTTTTCTAGGAAAAGCAGCGAATTTTGCTGAAGTTACCGGTACAAGATAAACTTAACTATTATGCAATAGTTATATGAAACAAATAAGTATTGTTTCTTATTTACTCGTTTCTTCTTCTTTTTGATATGTCCGCTTTATATTCAATCTTTATTTTTATTAGTTATAGTTACACATAACCTAGTCCATGTAAATATTTAAGCCCTGTACATTGGTTCTAATCACTAATCTCACAAAATAATCTAACAATTATACTTTACCAAGTGAGCGTTACCTTAGGAAATGGTTGTTTTTGAACAGCTGTAGTTTAGTTGTTTCGTAAGCTTATGTTACAGTAAGCTTATGAGGGATGAACATTTCCAAAAATATCGGGAAATGTCCTGCAAAAAATAATTCCGTTTTTCGGGCGGGATTTATTTGACCTCGAGATTATTTCGGGGCGGGATTATGTAATCAAATTGGTAATCTGTGGTGCGATCGTCTTTTACGAACATGATTACGCGGTACGATCGTCATTTACGGCCGTGATTATGGTCGCCGTTTATGGCCAATATTACGTGGTCCAATCGTCTGTTTCGGCGAATAGCGGTGCGATCGCCATTATTTTTTTATAAAGTGCGGTGCGATCGTCATTTATGACTGATTGCACTTGTTGCGATCATAAATTACGGCAACTATAACGCGGTTCGGTGCCTCTTTCAATTGAAATCCATTTTTGAGATTTAATAAAAAAAGTGCTTACTATTCTAAAAACGTATAAGTGTTTTAAGGGGAGTATGTTTAACGATTTAAAAAGAGGAAAAGAAGGTTCCATCATAGTTTTTTTTAGCATGCAACGAACAATTCTCTTTTGTATATTTACAACTGGTTTTAATAAATTTGAATAAGTATAGCCCCAGCACACTATTCCATATTGAATTTTAGAAGCTATTAGACCAAAATACACATTTTTTTAAATATCAATCGAACAAAATGTTCTTAGTAAAAATATCTTCCTAGCCATCATCAAAAGAGATTTTTTCAGATTTTCCAGATGAAATTCCCATTTTAATTTATAATCGTAAGTAACTCGTAAATACTTCATATCAGATACCTGTTCAATTTTGAGACAGTTAACATTACACAAAGAATCTGTTTCTAGGCAGTTTGAACATTTATATAAAAGGTGGTTGTCAAACGTGATTTTATTTCGCAAACTGAAGGTCATAAATTTAGTTTTAGAGCTAAGAATAAAACCATTTGAATCGAACCAATACTTTAACTTATTTAAATCGTTCTGAATTTTTAAAAATAAATCAAACTTTGATGAGGCAGCGTATGAAAAAGCCGTATCGTCAGCAAAAGCTGTTAAGTTGCCATTGAAAACACCCTGACACAAATCATTACAATAGATTAAAAATAAGATGGGCCCAAGAACTGACCCTTGGGGCACACCACAAGTTACTTTAACAGGTGAACTAAACACGTTTTTAATTTTGACAATTTGACTTCTGTCGCTTAAATAGCTCTTGAACCAATAGAAAGCATTTCCTCTGATACCGATATTCCACATCTTTTGCAACAGTAAATCATGATTTACAGTATCGAATGCTTTGGTGATATCAACGAAGAGGCCAGCTACAAATAAATTGTTGTTTATACCATTGTACAAGAAAGAACAGAACTTGATCAGCGCATCTTCAGTAGATCCACCAGAAATGAAACCAAACTGATTTTCACTAAAAAAAGAATGTTTGCTTAACAAGTTTAACAATCTAGATTTCATTAGTTTTTCCAATACTTAAGAACAAATTGGTAACAAAGAAATTGGACGATAATTATTCAACAAAATTCGATCCCCTTTTTTATGAATAGGAACAATGATAGCCGATTTCAGCGGATTTGGGACAACTCCCTGTATGAAAGACAAATTGAATAAATAGCTCAGCACATCAGCTATATGAGGAGAAATTGACTTTAAGGTGAAAACTGATAGACCATCAATACCTACAGACTTTTTATTTTTCAAATAGTTAATAACATTAATAATTTAAAATTTATCCGTTGGAAAAATAAAAAATGAATCTAAGTAAGAAAGACCAGGAAAAAATTTCTTATAACGATCCACTGTCTGCAATGAACTTTTAATATTTGATGATTGAGCTGTATTTTGGAAAAATGCACTAAAAGCATTAGCTATATCAGTAGGATCTGTCAAAGATTGGTTATTAGCACATAAATTAACTGCTTCAATATCCTTCATGTTTTTCCTACGTCCACAACCAATTATTTCATCAACGTAATTCCACTGCATTTTAACATTATTTTTATTTTCTTGAAACAATTTGTTATAGTAAATCTTTTTTGTTCTCTCAAGTCAGAGTTTAAAGTATCACGATAGTTTTTAAAATACCGTTCCAAAGCCTTATTGTTTGGTTGTTTTAAAAATTTATGGGATAAAAAGTTTTTTTCTAACCACTCGCCTGCGTAAAGTCTCAGTCATCCAGGGCTTTAACAGTCTTACGCTTCGTTTCCGTTGTGAAAATGAAGAAGAAATGCTAATAACATCATTCAAGGCGTTCATAAACTGTGCAAATGCAAGACAACAATCTGTTTCACAATAAATATTCTTCCAATCATAATCAGCTAATAAACAATTTAAAATATCATAATTGATCTTATTAATATAAATACATTCATTTACCTCCTTAATTTCAGTATGCATGTCGCTCAATGTTACATAAATACTACACAGGATAAGAAAATGATCAGTTATATTTAAGTTTACCGGAACACCTTTTAATGAAATTTTGTTTTCATTATATCTACAAAAAACATGATCAAGGCAAGATATGGACTGATTTTGAATTCTAGTTGGACTATTATACAATTGATAAAAACCATGTGAAGCAAGTAATGACAAATAGTTATCTGATTGCATAGACTGCTTTAAAGTACATATATTTATGTCACCTATAAAACAAACATTTGTATTTTTAACGTTTTCTAGTAAATTAGAGAGTTCTGTAATAAAGGTGTCCGCGGTGTAAGCGTGCAGCCGGTACACAGCTATGAACGCAACAATGAGGTCCGTCTGCAGTGTTACATTGACCTTGAGCGCGTCAGCTGTTGACAGCCCGAGATCACTCGCCGCGCTCTTGTACTGACGAGAAACATACACTGCCACACCTCCCGCAACGCGCTCACTGCATGCGACATACATCTCATACCCGTCGATGTTATACATGTTGACCTCAAAATCATCAATCCAAATTTCAGAAAAGACAATCATTTCTGGTTTTTTTCTGACTTTTTTATTTGACTTCTATCGATAAATTCCTTACTTCTAACATTTGGTATTACTAATAATCTGTCCATAACGTATTAACGGTGCAATTCAAATACATTATTCCTTATTTTTATCTTAAGGGCGAAAAACGAACTTTGAAACCGGCCCGTGCCCTTCAGATTGAAAATATCGAAAAATAAAAACCTTTTTGCACAACTAGTTATCAGGTCAAATAGGCTATGTTGAAACCTCAATCGTCAAAATAGGCTCAGAAATAACGGAGGAGTACTCTTAACAAGAATCGGCTCAGCTTAATAGTATACAAGATATAGAATGATAGTTTAATAACAATTTCTTTCCTATTGCTGAAATGTCATCAATACTAAAAATGTTAGATTTTCCTCACATAGTTCCTAAATTGAAGCAGCACTAGATTGCCCGAAGATGTCACTGTGTTGACGGAACGCATTCAGTTTAGGAACTGTCTTAAAGTAAATCTTAAATTTATAACATAGTTTGATATTTGTCAGTACTATAAATTTAACGGAACGGGTTTTATAAAAAAATAAGGGTAAACTAACCACTATGCCCCAGTCTACTAGATTGAATAATAATAATTTTAAATATGTGACGAACTTTCAACTACAGAGTTCTGTTAGGCCTTGCCATCCGTGGTATACTTTCCTCATATATTTTATAGTATCGAAGAGTTTATTATCATTGAATTGTATGTCATTAACGATTTCAGCGGTCTTATAGAGTGTGTTTTATGTTTGATTGCGCAAAGGTTTTCTACAGAAAGGGAAGTCCCAACATACCTACACTTCTGTCCCTTTAAATTAAACTTAAATTGGAAAATGTGTAATACAAATGATGGCGATTTTAAGAACAAATAGAGGGGAAAATAAATACGCAAAGTGAAATCTGCACTCTACATTTGTGTCGGTTTTGAGGGTTTCTGTCCTTTTGTGAGGAAGAATAAATATAAATAATACAAAAATACAAAATACTTTTTAATAGATATAAAGAGTAAAAACTTAAACTTAATATAAGTACCTAATTTGTACTGACCTCTTTTCGTTGTTCATTATTAGGTAATTTTAGTTAAAGAGTACAGTAAAATTATAAAACCTTTTATTATAAGGATAAGCAAATTCATACATTTGTATCTTTCTTCGTACAAAAATTATTTAAAAAAAACGGCGGAGATAACTTGCTTTTAGATATAAGTAAGTTACAATTATAAAGCTATACTACAAAGCCTCAAAAAAATTTGGCTAATTAAAGTTATGATTTTAGTATTTTATAGTTTTTGTAAAATTATTAACAAAATAATTGAATGCGTGTTCGACGGGATTAAAATCCAAGTACTGTATTTTGTATTTGACAGTCATACGTCAGTTAAAACTAGTTTCCACTACTCGACTGAGCGCGAATGTGACAAGTAGTTACACATACCGGCACACTATAGCAGCACCAGTAAGCCGTCTCGGTATGTAAAGGATGCACGGCAAGCCGTACCTGACTGCCTTTCGGGAGGGCTGACTGGCTTTCGGGCAGATGACTGCCACACCGTGTAAAATACCAGCGCGGTGACTGACTTACCGGGCGCAGATGAATGTATATATATATATATATATATATATAGTTCAAGGTCATTCAACACTTGTGTAAAAAAGGGGAAACACAGCTTAACATTGCTGTGTTTCACCTTTTTTACGGAAAGGAAAAGGATAAAGGATCTAGGACGATGAAAGGGTTACTGGTCAATGGGGTTGAGGGAATTATGGCCGAATGGTAAAGTGTGGATGTTGTCTGGAAGAATGTGTCGTTTATTGTCATTGGAAGAAAGTGCTTTTGTAACTTCTGTTATGCTGTACAGAAGTTATGGATGTTATGGATGGTTAAAACTTCTGATTGTATTGAATTTAGCTGTAATGACTTTATCTTCAAATAAACATTGCTTGTATTGGTCAAAAATAACTTTCTTCTCTAAATATAATTTCTTTACACCTTTAGCTTTCTTAATATAGCTATTCTTTTATTCTTCTTCTTCTTTTTCATTATTAAGTTTCAAAGAACACAATTTAGACATAAGTGCGACAATTTCTTCAAGTAGAACTCCATTTGCGTCATCCTTAAATTTGCCCAGTACTTTTTTGTTTCTGTCTTGATCGTAGTTAGGATGGGTCTTTGGGTAGTCAGAAAAATCTAATTCGTTTTTGTGAACAAATGTACGAAGATCTTGATACATATTATTTGTAATAATCCAATCCACAAAAGCGTCTGTATCCATGTAGCTAATGCCGATGTTCTCTCTTCCATAGAGGGCAAACATTTTGTTATAATGAAAATCGTACATGTTTGTTTTTGAGATGTCCAAGATTGACATGCCTATATATATAGGACGATCCATCTTCACACTCGTCTTCTTCATGGACAATGCTACAAGTTTTTCATTAATAATAATGGATGTTCCAAAGTTTGGCTGTTGTACGAGTTTCTGTAGTTTTTTGGTGTTGGTAACGAGTTTAATATTTTTGTGTCTTCTTTTGTTTTCTAATGTTTTTCCGAATATCGCATTATTCATTAATTTAAAAAAGATTTTGGAATTCTGATGTAGTGGCTGCTCTTCTGGTGGTGTTTGAATCAATGTAGGGTTTTGGGCCAACAAGCCATCGAATTAGGACTACGTATTACAAAAATTAATAGAGTTTTGAAATTTTCTCAGTCATGTTGGTGAAACTTCTGTTTTAGAGAGGAGTGGGAGGTCGTAATAGAGATCATGTAAATGTTCCGCGTATTCAAAATCGCAATCCAAAATATTTCCAGTGTCACCATATTTTGGAATTTGTGAAATATCGCCAATAGAGTCAGTATTAATCCATTTGAAGTTATCAAATGGAAGTGGGTTTGACATAGCCCATCCATATAAGTTATTTGCATCGAAATATCCCAAATAGGTTGTTGGTTTAGTTTCGTCATAATTAGGAAGGTATTTGTTGTTGGCTTTGACATGGCTGGTAACACTTTGAATCAATCCACCTCTTACACCCGCTTCAATCATTAAAACCATGTCAACATCTGTTAAAAGTTGGAGTTTGCATTTTGTTTCTTTTAACATGGCTTGCCAAGCTAATCCCGGAGAAGTATACGAATTTAAAGGGTCCAATCCATATGCGGCAAAACAGGTGTTTCGAAATTCTTCAATTACATCACAAAGAAGGGTCACATCTAGTTTGACATAAAAGTCTGACTAATCCCCTAAGGTCTCCATATTCATCTCGTTCCATACTCAAAGTGCATGTTGATAATCTTCAGGTTTTATTTCTTCATCATTAAAATTGTTTTTGAATTTATCTTGTGTAGGAAGTGATGTTTCATCAAATCTATGCAGTCCATCGATGTAATCATAGGGGAAGACTCCTTTTCGAAGAGCTAAATCCGTTTTATCAATAGGCACAATTTTGCTTGTTTCAATCAAATCTTGCCTTCTTAAATTTTTAGTTAATTTTGCAAGGCTAAAAGGCATAAATCTGAATGAATCAACAAATCTTAGTTTTATTTTACCAACTTTTTTAAAGAAGCTTATAAATTTCTCCATGGTTGTTGCCAAGACATCTATTTCTCCATTATCTCTGCCTAATTCTGGGATTATAAAGTGGGAGTCGTACTCACTAAGATTATGTAAAACAACGGAGATAAAATTTGGAAGTTTGAAGTTTAGATTGCAAGAGTTACAGGCTGCACCTCTGTAAGCTCTTGTTAGATGGTCATGGTCTCGCACTTTACTGTTAGCCAGTGTAAAAGTGTTAATACACAAATAACATGTTGTTGCTGAATCGTGTCGTTGAATTTCATCTTCAGTCATAGGAATCATCGGCACCACATTTCTGTACATTTCTTCAACTTTCCATGCTATGTTATATAAGTCATCGACAAAGCTTCGAGCTGCTTCTTCACCGCGATATATCTTTGGTGTTGTTGTTAATTCATATCTTCGCAAATGTTCTTCAGATAGTGTTGATTTTATCATTAAACAATAGCTGTTTGGTGTGTGCTGCTGGTATTTGCTTCTTCTTGTTACGTTTTCTTCTTGATGTTCGAGCGGAAGTAAAGACGCCTCAAAATCAGCATACACAACAACGGTTAAACGGTATTGTTGGATTACTTTGTCGAATTTTATCTGCGCTCTGCTAGGATGTGGCAATTTCATTCTTACTTCATAGTCAACAACTTTTTTATTAGCATATTACGTGTTGTTATTACTTAAGGGATGTAATAAAAGACGTCTTACAACACTTAAGATATATTTACACTTATACTGATTCACATACAGACGGTAAACATATATAAAAGATGGTACTAGGCTATCGATTTCGACCAGTCACACCAGTCATCATCAGGCAAATGAGAGAACTGACAGAATCAAAATGGCGTCCTTGCTTATCTAGACGTTGGGATAAGCAAGGACGCCATTTTGATTCTGTCAGTTCTCTCATTGGCCTGATGATGACTGGTGTGACTGGTCGAAATCGATAGCCTAGTACCATCTTTTATATATGTTTACCGTCTGTATGTGAATCAGTATAAGTGTAAATATATCTTAAGTGTTGTAAGACGTCTTTTATTACATCCCTTACTTCATAGTTTCCATTATATAGCCGTTGGTGTTCTACTAGCCTATCTGACCCTCCCCTTCTTAGTTCTTTGTTCACGTGACAAAAACATCTTTTGCAAATTGTCATCTTTTTTTCATGATTGGATAATTGTTTAGAAACAAGACGTTCAAAATTTCTGATGTATACAAAGTGTGAAATATCGCCTTTAGTAATCAATAACAAATCGGTATGATCTCTGCACTCATTTGGTGTTATACGCACGGGGTACACATTGTTTGACGAATCCAATCCAAATAGCTTGACAGAAGCTGAAGGATTTTGTTTTTCAAATTTTGAAACGTCTGTTATAGCATCAGGGTAAGTCATCCCTTGAAAATTATATCGATGTTGTACTTCTTCATAATGGTGACTTGGTGTTACCGGATGGTCTGTTACATATTTGGCCAAAATAGCATATTTAAAATAGTCAGTATCTTGATTTTGTAGTTTGATGCAAGATTTGGTATCACTAATCTTTTTTGGTAAAGGGATATAGCTACTACCACGAATTCCATAACCGTGTTTGTGCACTCTCAAGTCTAGCCATGTGATGCTCAACAAACTCCATCCAGATCCTCTTCCTTCGTGTTCTTGTATTTTTGTCAAAAGTTCCTCAAAACATTCTGTTACGATCTTTTCAATATCTGACGCGGCCATGAGGGTTCGGTTTTTTGTCATGAATCCTCTTGGTGATGTTTCGTTTTGAATGTTAGTGAACACAGCATCTAGTAACAGTCCAAATTTAATAAAATTTAATCTTTTTTGTTCATTCTTTAGTGTTTTGATTACTAATCCTTTGGCGTTATTTAAAAAGTTTTCAAGTTATAATTTTGCATTGTCAATTTTAAAATGTGTTACTACTTTACCAGGTAGTGATTGAGCGTGTAGTTCCACATTTACTGCTGTTGATGTTGAAGGACGGTGAAGTGTAGACAGAGAAGGCGTAGTAGTCGATGCAGCTGATGATGTTGAAGGACGGTGAAGTGTAGACAGAGCAGAGGTAGAAGTCGATGTTGATGGTGTGTATTGTGCATATTGAATAACACTTGGTCTGGAATGTTGGTGTTGAGCTAACATTTGATGTATTTCTTTCAGTTATTCTTCTTCATACTCTTCATCTTGGTTGTTGTTATGTTTTAGTTCTTTATGAATCATTAAAAGAAATTCATCCTTAAATGAAGACTTGCAAATATCGTAGCGATGCATAATGTAGGTGCGTTCTCCACAAGGGTCAACGCAATAATGAAAAACACTGCAAATGCCCCTCTATTTATACCCTAGCAAAAGTGGTGGGGGTAAGTATTAGGTTAAGTTGACTATTTTTTACATTTTATATTTACTATTATAGCTGGAGGCAACAAAGTTTTGTATTTGGGTCAAGGTCATTGAACATATTTGCCAAAACGGGGAATAGAGCAGTAAATGATTTCATTTTAAACCATAAACTGATCTATTCCCCGCTCTGTATTTAACAAGGAAAATTTTCTCCAACAGGAACATGTAATAGATTTTAAACTCGGATGTGAAGTCGGATTGTACACAGTGCATCTCGATCAACTAAAAATGTCATAAAACAATAGGGATCTTCAGTTGTAGATTCATTTTTAACATATTCGATAGTCAACATTGCTAAACGAAGGTCTTGTGGAATTACGTCGACTTTTATTAGTCGCCTTTCGAGTTCAAACCGTTTTGTTATTGATGTAAGTTTTATCACATCATCGATATCGAGGAGGGAAAAACTCTAACAAACGGAGTTTGCTGGTGGGTTCATCATGGCGATATGATAAATATACACTGTTGCATCGGCATTAAATAGACGTTCCCCCACCATTAAATGTATAAGTTACCCCCACTTTTTCAGTCTTGTAAATGGGTCAAGGTCATACAACGATATTACCAAACCGGGGAACAGAGCAGTAAGTAGTTCTCACTTTGACTACAAACTGATCTATTCCCCGCTCTGTATTTAAAGTTAAACAGTTGACAAGAAAAAAAACAACACTTAATCAGACTCATTTGATGAATCAGAATCAGTTGTATCAGAAGCATCGGAAGGAAATAGTCGCCGACGAATATGATATACCCCTCGCGCGCCATCGAAAAATAACCAATCCAAACTACTACTACTAGTGGTTGGAGTTTCATCATGTATTTCTTCAGAACAGAGAAGATGCTGATAGATGCTATAGGTTTCAGATTCCACGTCACTTAACGGTTCAATTTGTTCCATATATCCTGCTTCAAGATCATTAATGTCCATATCACTTAATAATTCAAGATCTTCCATTGCATCCATATCACTTAATAATTCAACATATTCCAATTCGTCTTCATTTTCATCCTCACTTTCAATCAAAATATTTTTTATATTTCCCACGATTGATTTTGCAGAAGGAAATATATTATCCTTTGGTGACATAGCTGCTATATATCCTAGTGCTAACACAAGTAGGAGAATGAGATAAGCACTGATGGGAAAACTCATTTTATACCCCCGATTTAAGGGGTGGGGGTAACTAGTGATAGGGAATGGGTATTATTGTGTCAAATATATGTGACAATGTTGATGTAACAAAGATAAATAAGTCCTGTAAGTGAGTCAAGGTCACCTTAACTTATTACCAGAACGGTGAATAGAGCAGTAAGTGATTCTCACTTTGACCGCAAACTGATCTATTCCCCGCTCTGTATTCCCCCGTTCAGTATTTCCAAAACATCTTTAGCCAGTTGAAGCAAGATGATCAATTTCGAATGTTAGAAGATCTTCAGGAAGGTCTTGTTGAAGCGATGCACTTTCTAACAACGTTTCTAACACATTAATGTATTTTATTGCCTGCATTAAAATGGCTTCCTTTGAACTTTTTGTATCCATAAACGGTAATTTTGATTATAATAACATATATGTTTGATTTATTTTTTCAATCCTTCCTCTTTCTCTAGCATTCCTTCTTCTCGCTTCATCATTCTTGTCCTTGTGTTTTGTTGTAGGCTGCATCGATGTTGTAGGCTGCGTCGATGTTGTAGGCTGCATCAACTCTGCTGGGCTATTCATAGCTGAATAACTATACTCTGAAGCTGTACGCCTTATATATGTTTACCCCCACTATTAAAGTCAAAGGATTTGCATGGTGGGGGTGTAAGTGATAGGGAAAGGATGTGTTATTTAACAATTATCATCCGCAAATTTTTTTCCAAGTCTCGTCCGTGGGTCAAGGTCACCTGAACATATTGCCAAAACGGGGAATAGAGTAGAATAAAGCAGTAAGCGGTTCTCACTTTGACCGCAAACTGATCTATTCCCCGCTTTGTATTTAAAAAGTCTTTAATTTGTTAAGCTAGTTATTCGTCCTGATCTTCATCCATGAGGAAGATTTGTTTGTAGGCTGAAGGTTCTTCAGCGAAAAAAAGGTTGATCGGCCAACTCATCCTCTTTCAGAAAAACGGCTTCAAAAGGTGGAGGGGTGTTCAAGGTTTCTTCGTGAATTGAGGACGGTTCTTGAGCTGCGAGTGAAGGTTTGTAATGTACTTAATTGTCTTTTGTATAGTGGTTAATTTAGAATCATACGGATTGGAGGATGGTAGTATGCTTCTTAATACTTTATAACGGTCAGCGATTCTTGCTCTCAATTTTCGAGAATTAGCAGTGTTTTTCTCGGTTTTGAGAGATCTCAAGTTGAATTTTGGAGAAGTACTACCTGACTCTGGAAGAATGTGGGATAGAATCATGGCCTGGACAAGTATCGATGGGACAGCAAAAGATGGGACAGCAGAAGATGAAACAGTACAAGGAGAGGCGGCAGAAGTTGGTTTTCTGTTGTGCTTTATGGTGTCCGAGGTGAGCAAACAAAAGCAGCAGACTGATTTAACCATCGATGAAGTGACTCTTTTATACCCAATGGAAATGGTGGGAGTGCAAGTTTTTGGGAGGGGATATTTTTGTAAGAAATACATAGATATATATTTCAATATTTTTGCATAATCGAGACTTTTCTAAGTCCCAACGTCATCTGAAGAAGTTGCCAAAACGGGGAATAGAGCAGTAAGTGGTTCTTACTTGGACCACACACTGATCTATTCCCCACTTTGTATTTCAAAAGTAAACATTAAATCTTGTCACTATTGAGCAGCCTTTGCTCTTTGAAGCTCAAGTTCTAAGTCTGCAACCAGGCGAAATTCTGCATCGTGTTTCTCCCATTGGTCAGGAGAACGCGGCTGTCCACACTACTTTGTGCAGGCGTATCCCATCGCTTCATTATACTCCTCCAGTATAACACGATTGGGTCTTGGTTGCTGCGTTGTAGGCTGCATCGATGATGTAGTTTGTTGAGGTTGTGACTGGGCATCATTCTCCGCAACCTTATCAATCTTAGCAACCTCAGTCATTTCAGCAGCCTCAGCAATCGCGTACAACTCCTCTTCGCTAATCTCCTTTCCCCATGTGTTGCAGTTGACGCTCATGATGATGCAACTAATAATTATATTCCAAATCGCTTGCTTAAATACCCGCTTACCCCCTCCCCTCTTTACTGTTGAATAATGTCTTTAGTTTAATATTTCTCCTTTTTCCTTTTAAGTTTTATCTTTGACTTAGTGTAATATTTCTAAGTCCGTTATCTAGGTCAAGGTCGTTGAAACATTATAAAAAAAGTGTGGGAAACCTATTTACACTCTGCAGCATATGCTACAAAATGTAAATAGGTTGTCCACACTTTTTTTAATTTGGAAAAACTTTATTTAATTTGGAATAAACTTTTTGGTCTTTTTTTATTTTAATGTTTTCCACACAGTGATACGTGAATCATTTCAAATTAAATAGTCCTTTTTGGTAAGTTCTTCGACGTGGAGGTCCATGGCTCTAGGTGACTCTACATAGTACAGTTTACCTTCACATTGAACCACCACCTTTGCAAAGCCCTTTGATTTAACAAAAAAGTATAGTTTGTTGTTACAAAGCCTATTAATTCGAATTTTGCTTTGTTTCACTGTTGGACTTGTTGTAGAAAGATAAAAGGTACCCTTTTGATTTTTTTTTTAAATGAGATCTGCATACTTCTTCATTTAAAACCCAAGACTTAGTACAACGTTCCCCTTTCCTTACACTTTTTTTGAAACTGTAGCTGCATAGCGGTGCAGGAAGTATAGACTGCCTTCTCAAGGCTCTTAGTTGTTTAAATTTCTCTGAAGGAGGTTCGTTATTTATGCAGTTTATCGAAGGACGGGGATGGATACTTGCAGAGGGTGTAGATGGTCTGGTGGGAGACGAAGGATGGACACATGCAAATGCTGTAGAAGGTGTAGACGGACTGGTTAAAGAAGGTGTAGAAGGAGTAGAAGGTCTGGTGCGAGAAGAACTTGAGGATCCCGAGCTTGATGATGAAGAAGAGGATCTCGAGCTTGATGATGAAGACCTTGACCTTGGTGTTGGAGAAGATGTTGATGGAGACCTTGGCCTTGGTGATGGAGGCCTTGGCCTTGGTGATGAAGAAGATGGAGAAGCGTGTGCCGAATCAGACTTTTTTCCGGGAGAATACAAGACAAAAATAATGCCTGGTGGACTATGGATGGAAGACTGGATGATGCAGAAGCCTGTGAGGATGAAGCCTGATGGGGTAGAGATGGTGCAGTAGAAGTCAATGGTTCAGAAGCAGCAGATAACATTCTAGTGGAGGAGTTCAACTTCACCGGTCTAGTTTGCTTCCTGATATGCGCCATGGTTCTGAGGCGAGTTAGAACAAGCAGCAGAATGATTTTTCCAGTGATGGGAATATCTTTTATGCCCATTGTAAGTGGTGGGTTAAGTGGTGGGAGTATAAGTGTTAAGGAAGGGATATTTTTGTAAAGAATAAATATATTTTCCAATATTTTACCATACGAATATTTGCTATGTCCCGTCAGTAGGTCAAGGTCATCTGAACATGAAGCCAAAGCGGGGAATAGAGCATAACATACTGCTCTATTCCCCGCTCTGTATTGGGGTAGGGGACAAAAGACAACAAACAAGAGACTGATTTTAAACAAGAGACTGATTTTATATTTCACAAACGTTTCTCGGGCTAAGATGGGTAATGTCAACCAGTTTGCGCGCCGTATTGACATAAGGTTAGTTTGCGCGCCTTACCTTTTTGTAAGGGGTTAGGAAAAGGATGAGAAACAAGTTACATTACTTTGAAAATTAAGACTTTACCAGCAACTATTTAAACAAAATTAATCAGTTAACGTTACTTTTACAAGAACAGCTGAGGTCGGTTTTGCAAAGGTCAACAGTATCACTGAAACCCGGTGGGACTTAGATCCAATCACCCAGCGTCAGGCTGCTGCGAACCCAAGTTTTGACCAAGGTTGTTGAGTTTGGGGACCTGTAGGGCCGGGAGTACATATTTCATTAGTAAATAAGACACTTTAAAACCAACACCAAACACCACAATCAGTTAAACTAACTATATTTACTAGCAGCAAACTACAAGCAATAATACAATAAACTACCATGCTTAACAAACTAACAAGCACATGCAAGGGCACAGATCTCTTAATTGCGCGTCGGGCCCAACGCACACTTAACAGACATAAGCTGCAGCAGAGTGCAACCCGATGGGACATAGATCCGAATACAGGCGGCAAGCTACTGCGACGAGACAGCGGGCTGTTCCCACTTATAAAGGCGGCAGTCAGTGGCCACGCCCATGTGACGTCACCGGGGGGTGTGACCTTGGGGGATGACATTTGGGCGATGACCTTGGGGGGAGGGACTTTGAACATGACCCAAAAAAGGGGGTGCCCTAATCTAAACCGGTCTACGGCTTTCTTTCCATATAAGGTTGGAACAGGTTACACTTTGCGACCCGCTTTACTCCGGCTGTCAGCTCATTCCAGCTTTGCTTTGCGATCTGTAACCATCTACATCGCTATGACTTCTCCTCTGACAATCGAGAAACTGCAACGTGTGAAGGACAGTTTGAAGAAGTCTTCAGAAAAACGGAGCGGATTTAAAAGACCTAATTCTTTCAAGTCTTGTACTATAAAGAATATCCGGAACCACCCACTATATTTTAAACAACATCCCGAGCCTCAACCTTCAACTCCCCCTTCAACTTCGCCTCAACCATCTACTTCTGCCACCACTCGACCATCGACTCTGCCTCTAACTGCCGATGAGGTGCTTAAGCGGATGAAGATCGACGATGTAATTTCCCCATTCGAGGTGTGAAGACCAAGTTTAGAAAATTGAAGCTGGAGACGGAATATATATTTGTATGTAGAAACGCTAACACCAGCCTCCTTCAACACCACTTCAGCGAGAGGTACATCAATGTGGATATGCCACGGTGTATTCTACCGCCTCCTGAGACAGACTGTGAATTGCGTCTAATAAGCAGTAGGGGCTCGTAAAGTGGGTGGTGAAGGAATAAGCCGCTGACCTTCAAACTGACCGCCGTTCCACCGTTCCCTGACCACCGTTCCGCTGTCCCAACACACAAACGGTCCTTTTCAGGACCACCCTAAGCATTTTAAGTTAGGGACTTAGCCGTTGCATAGGCAGGAGACTGTTAGTCTCATGTTTGTGTGCGACCCACTTTGCGTAGCCGCTTTCTAACTGGTTATGCAAGTGACCTTGACCTTGAGGGGGATGACCTTGAACATGACCCAAAGAGGGGGGTGACCTTGAACATGAGTCAAAAAGGAGGGTGACCATGAACATGACCCAAAAAGGGGGGTACAAATTTTGTGAAAAGTATGTCATGTGGGTACTCAAATTACGCGAATTGATCAGACGAACAAGATGGTGCAAACTGAATTCAGATCCGACCAAGGGTATAGCAGTAATAGCGAAAACAACTATTTTGAAGGACAAACCTAAATAACTTCTTTATTTCCGGTTAAAGATATATCAAGTGGGTACTCAAATTACACGTATTGATCAGACAAACAAGTTAGTGCAAACAGAATTCAGATACGACCAAGGGTATAGCAGTATTATCGAAAAACAACTATTTTCAAGGACAAACCTAAATAACTTCTTTATTTTTGGTTCAAAGTATAACATAAGGGTACTTCAATTACGCGGCTTGACAAGACGAGCAAGAAGGTGCAATCGAAGTTTAAATCTAAACAACGGTATAGCAACCGTAGCGTAAAAACAATTGTTTGAAGGACAAGGTAACGTTGTGGTGGGGGGTAGGTGCCTATCTTACACGATAACGCTACATCATTATAATTCCAGCTCTTGACGGATGAACATCTACTTAGAGGGTCTGAAATATATCACAGTTTTACAGGAACATGAGGAAGATAACCTTCAGTAGTCCACTTGACACTACCTTCTACTTCTCTGACAATGAAGACAGAAGGTCTACGCTTTTAGTGGACAATGAGTGGTTTCGTCGAAAAATAATCGAGGTTGAAACACTTTTAGCCAGTTGTTTGCTACGCAAAAAGCACCATATGAATACATGCACTGGTTTAGATCATAGCAAATGCTATAGTTATACAGCGTTGAGCAAACATTATTGAAGGTTTCAGTTACGGAGCTAAGGTCTTGAAATTCTAAGAGCTAAACCCTAACTAACACATGTAAACTAGTTATTGTGCGATGTAAAACTTGGTGGGGGGACTGGTGTGGTGGGGGAAGAGCCGAGTACCTAACCTACGCGCAAACGCTACATCACTATATGTCCAGCTCTTGCGCGGTACACATGGATTCACAAATACAAGACAATAATGTTTCTTCCACATCTGTCTCTTATAATGTTGAACACAATGACACTGATGAAAATATATCTGGTGAAATACAAGTACATGAAGTTTCTACAACAACACCATCTGATACAGAAGCAACGATGTCATCCTTGATGGTCGTTTTATTAAACAATAATGGAAGAAGGTGGTAAATGAATTCAATTATTACCATCTGCCCCTCACCATCTGCCCCTCGCCATCTGCTTTGTTACCACCTGCCCCGCGCCATCTGCCCCGCATCCTACACTTTTACCCCCACCTATTTATTTGATACCAGAACGCTAGCTAGCGAATAGTCAGTACACCTCCAGGTCTCGACCGGTGAACATCGAGCTCTCTCCGCGTTCTTCACAAACGTAAAACATTATATTGAAATGTCCATTAAAATTAGGTGTATTCATTATGACTCTAATCATCTGGCGACTTTCCAAGACCTCGAGGTTTTTAGTGAAGAGTTAAGACTTCTCATAGCGTCCGGTTAGATTTATCTTTGGAACTTTACGCAACAAAAAACAACATGGACTCTGCGCAGGGATCAAAGTATCTACTTTCTTTCATCAGGAAAAAACACGATGGTTGCGACTCGTCGGGATCAACAACTTTGATTATAACCAACAACGGTGGAAGCTTCGCATTGTAAATAAGGACAAACATTGTAAATAAAATAAAGTAATTTTTGTAATAGTACTACCTCGCACTCGTATCATTCGATTGTTTCATTAGATTGTTTTCATTCGATATTTTATATCGATTAAACTATCGAATCACGATTCGAATTTTACGCGTGCGAGGTAGTACTGTTTTAAAATATCCTCATCGTGACCTTGAACTTTAACCTTTCCCTCATTACGTCACAAAACCACCTACTTCACTGGCTGAGGCTCAGATGAGGTATATAATGACTCAGCGCGTTCGGTCACGTGACTGCGTTACGTCACTTCCGGTCTAGAACCGGAAAATCCCCACTGCTAACTTGAAATATTCAAATGAATCTCAAGAATGTAAATAATCTTTCAGTTTATTACTAAACAACATAGCAAATAACGGTTTTGTCTCTCTCTCCCTTTTCAGGGTTCCAATGTGTCCGATGCTGCAAACACTTTTCGAGGAAGGACGCATTGGCTCGTCACGTGCGGTATGCTTGTCAAGGGTGGCAGGAGCGAGCTTCCTCAGAGGATCTTGCGGTTGCAGGACCGAGCAGGGGGCAACCACAGTCACCAGCACCGTCATCATTGGCATCGAGAGACACCGGCAGCAGCATCAATCAAGACGACGACGATTCGACGGTGCAACTTGGAGGTTTGACCTCCGATGGTTTCGAGGAATTCCAAACATCGCTTCTTGGTTGATTTAAATCATACCGCTTACTAGAACCCGCATATCACCGTGTAACGTTGTTGAAATTCCTCGGAACCATTCGGAAGCGTGTGGTAACTCTCATGCGTCAAGTACTCGAACAAATCAACGCCATCACGATGATCATTGTTGTCAATTGTGATTTCGCAAATGTGCATGATGATACTTGTGAACGAAACTTCAAAACAGAGAACGCTCTCATTTTCCGCACGCCTGATCTGCATAAAATATGCTCAGATTACTTTCAGAGCATACTTGCGGAAAAAGAGGCGTGCCAGATGAAGGGTTCTGGGTGGAGCTCCGTGAGGCTGCTAGATATACAACTAAGAGTTAATGTCTACCGCCCTAACGGAGGAGGTTCATACATTCCAGTACCACAAGATATCATCATAAAAAGCCGTGGTTAAAGTGCTCAATGATCTGGACAAACGGTGCTTCGAGTACTCTATTCTAACGAAATACATCATTGACCTGGGCGACAATCAACTAAAACCGATTCACTTCGATGCAGAACTTAGAGCCAGAGCCAATTTAAACTTTAATGGCCTTCACTTCCCCGTTAGGAAAGAGCAGATTCGTACATTTGAGTGCAACAATCCCGGCGTAAGCCTAAACGTGTACGCGTTGGACGAACAGCAAAATAAGAGAGATGGCAGTTCCCAAACATTGTAAATCCACTTCGTGTGTCAAAATGGGAACTGCCCAATTATTTTGAGCTATTGTTCCTGACAAACCAAGACACGACCCATTATACTTATGTAAATAATTTCGTGAGGTTCATTGGATGACAAATGAATCAACGTGGCCACAGACTATTCATCTGCAAGAGATGTTTTGCCACATTTGACAATCGGCCAATAAAATTAGGTCTGTTCGGGGAGCAACGACTTGAAGAACATAAGTGTTATTGCTGTGATCATGCTCCTCTGCATACAGATCTATCATAAGACGTGGACATTAGATTCCGCAGACTGGAGCGATTACAAAGTAGTCGATTAACTATCTACGCTGACTTTGAGAGCGCTATGGTACCAGTCAACCAAGAGGAACCTCTCGAACCTCCTCCAACGATTCAACCACCTGCATGGGATCCTGCAAACAGCAGAAGAGTAGGAGGAGGAATAGTGGGACAACGTGATGGGAATGAGTCGAAGAATTTCAGGACATTAAATGTCCATACACCGTAAAGTTTCGCTTACTACATTTGCGACGACAACCGAAGCGCAGAAGAGGGAAACAACAACGACAACGAAGATCCAGTGACGCGTGACACATTTTATAAATTACGCTCGTACAGGGGTAAGGATGCTGCTAAAGATTTCATCAATATGCTGCGGGACGATGTCAAGAATATTGGCGACATATTATAAGGCAACCGTCGACCAGGAAACCGCCCGTAGCTTACATATCAAGAGGTGTTAGCGTTCCAACAGGAGAACTCTTGTCACATCTGTAGACAAGAGTTTATCCGGTGTAATGTGGCAGATTTGAAGGTGAGAGACAATCAACACTTTCACCCGTACAAGTACAGAGGAGCGGCGCTCAGTTCCTGCAACCTGCGCTTCAAAGAGCATGGTTATTGATGCCATTGTCACTAGCGATATTGGCATCAATCTTACCAGTCGACAAGAAGACAAAATGCCGAGCCCAATTCACAGACCCGGAAGAGTTTGAGTTGCTACAGCGTTAAGGGAGTACGAGCACATAACGTCGCAGGAGGTACTGAATAAAAATGTGTCACTGACAACTTGGAATCTTCAGAGATGGCGTCAAAGAAGAAGACTTTGCACACGCCCAACGCGTCTGGACCAAGTTCGGCTGTCAAACCCTCGGAGATTATTCAGACATATATCTCCTAACAGACGTCCTGCTGTTGTCTGATGTTTTCGAGGGTTATAGAGACATGTGCAAGACACACTACAACTTGGATCCTGCACATTATCTGACGCTAACATCATACGCTTGGGACGTGAAGCTGTTCATGACCGGCCAGGTCCTGGCGGAATGCAACGACTTGAACGTAGTTAGTCTGCCTGCGGACGGTGAGTACGGATATGTTTTAGAGGTAGATTTTGAATACCCAAGAGATCCAACGATCCATGATAAACACCGTGACTTGCCGTTTTGTCCCGAGGTTAGAAGAGCGCCGGCAGACCGACTCCCATACACACCAGAAGAACTTCTATCGAGTGGCACGGGAAAGTCAACCAAACTAATGGCCACCCTGATAGACAAGGAAGGATACCTAATCCACTACCACTATCTACAACAAGCGTAGGCCAATGGATTGTGTATTCAACGAGTCCACCGGGTAATGCGATTCAAACAATCAACATGGTTGAAGCCATACGTGACGATGAATACCGAACTGAGACAGCAGGCCAGAAACAAATTTGGAGTGCAGCCGTTCTAGCTAATGGTCAATGCTATCTACGGTATGAGTCTCCATAATGTTCGAAAAAATCTTAATGTTAAACTGGTGACCTCCCGCAAAATATACACAATGTTCGTGGCCAAGGCGAATTTCAGCGACCACATCTGGTACAATGAGAAACTGGCCCTAGTTCAGATGGCGAAAATGCGGGTGGTCTTGAGCAAGCCAGTTTATGTAGACATGAGCATTTTGGACCACAGCAAACGGTGGATGTATGGCTTTCACTATGACATGGTAGAACGATACGGATTAGATAGGATTAGAATGGCATATATGGACATTGATGGTGTTAACTACGCTATCCGTACCAGAGACGCCTACCATGACATGGTGTTGAACCTGGACGAATTCAACACCAGCAACTATGCCCAGAATCACATCTGCTACAGCGGTCAGAATGACAGGGTTCTGGGGAAGTTCAAGGAAGAAGCCGGCGGGATGGTCATTGGGACATTCATAGGCATAATGGCGAAGCTATACTGCGTAGTGTATGGAGGAATGACGTGCAGTATTGATTATGAAGATGGTAATGAAATTTATGCACCTCCGCCCACAAAGAAGGCGAAGGGTGTTAATCGTGCCGTAGTGGAATAAAGTTGACTGTGGCTGATTATGAACAGTGTTTGTTTCAGCACACAGTCAAAAACACTGAAAACAAACGCTTTCATAGCCGTCACCACATCATTTATACCGTTGTGGTGACAAATCGTTCGTTAGCAGCATTTGACGACAAACGTTATGTTGTCCCGGTGGATGGTGTCAACACTCTTCTCTGGGGACATTATCTTATATCCCCAGCGGCACCACCATTACAACCTGTACCATTCCTTCCGCCATCAACACTACCGTTTTCAATAAATCCAGCAACATCGTCACCGCCAGCAGTGTTGATGGAGATTGAAGACGACTGTGACTAACTGTGTAGAAATCGTAAGTGCGCGCGCGCGACGACACATGAGAGTAAAGACAATATTTCGGGGAGACACTTGTGAGCACTGCGGTTTTAGTTACAAAAGTGTTTTATTCTAGTCACTTGAATTTTTTTTATGTATATATTTTATCTTATTCTAGTCATTATTTTATAAAGTGTTGTAAATAATTATCACATGTAACAAGTGTTAAAAAAGTATATTTTTTTCACGAGTCATTATTAATGTTTATATTAATAAATCTAGTCATTTGTATTTTTGTTTAAATCTTTTTCCAAATTAGTCTTAAGTTAGACATATGGGTAGAAAAACAGACTCTAATAAAAATCAATAATATTCAATTTAGTATTTTTTTCATTGAATATAAGTCTAAACACTAAAGTATAGGAGGAGGAGGAAAATAAAAAGTTTGTTTTCTGAGTACACAGTTAATTGTGAAAAACTTTTCAAAATTCAATTGGCATACATTTTTGCAAAGAGTCTTCTGATCAGTGCATCATTGTGAGCAGTAGAATAGTCATCAAAGAGCTGAACAAAGTCCATCATATTCATGCCGTAGTGTGTGCGGCAGTACAAGTATACAAGGCAACAATTGTCGCAGACCAGAGTGTTGTCACTTTGAAGGCGATGCTCGTTTTACAGTTAATGAAGAGCGTTGCGTCTCAGGAATCCTTGGTAGAATTGTAAATGTGGAGGTTGGCCGTAGCTGTTAAAGAATTCATTTCCTCCTCCCTTGTTCAGGAAGAAAGACACCCAATGAGTACCATCCTCATTGTATGGATAAGTATTCACAATCATAGCAGTAGATGGTGAGATTATCATAGCAGTAGATGCGGTAAATTATCTGCAGCGTAGACACCAACATCCTGTACAGGCAATTGGGACGGATAATTTTGGATCTCTATGGTATTCATTCTACTGTATCGATACCGTCTGTAGCAGAAGTAGTAGTAGTAGTAAAACAGAAGCAGGAACTGGTGTCATCATCGATATTTGTACTTATATATAACCAACTACGTAATGTGATACAATTGGTTAGGGCGCATCGTGTGTGAGCTGTCTTGTGATGGCAACACCACACCACGCTTGTTGATAGTAGATTGTTGATTGACGATAGCGATCCACAACCAATATCGTTGATATCAATAACATTAGTAGTACAGTGAACTGTGATAAAATTGCATCGCACATATTCTTTTTTATCAACACGTTTGACATAGGCAATCGATCGTTTTGCGATACATGCTCGTAATTTTTCCTCTAGTACATGATACTAGAGGAAACAAGATGTAACAAGTAACAAGATGAAACAAGATGCATCACTTTAATCTCATTCCAATCCGTGACAGTGTTTAGTGAGCCAATAACCTTCACGTCGTTTCTCTTGTGTGAGGAAATCTCGAATCAATGGTGATTTGGCGATATGATGCATTAACAGTGTACCGTTGTCCAATTCCAAGACACACACTTCCTTCAGAATGTAGTCATTATTGTTATCCTTGAAACATTGAAAATCCAAAATAATTGGACATGCTAAATTTTTACGCGGTACTCTGCGTAAACGATCCATCTTGTATGAGTGTTAATCACTGACTGACTGATCTCTAACCACCAATGTCCATATTTACATTGCAATGACGATAAATTTCGATAACGTTGTCAAACTCTGCGTATACCAAACAGTTGACTGTCTCTGTGAGCGTCGTGTCGAAACCAATACGTACACTACCATTACGCACAAGGTTCCACTGAGTTGTGTGGCTTGCTGACATATCAGGTGTTAGATCGAATGCCATCAGACAATATCCATCATCGTAATCATCTCTATTTATGAGATTACCAGTATCGCTACAGTGTATGCTGGAGCCTGAAAACAGACTGTGATAAGCCATTACATATTTACCCTTGTCAGTTTCATAGTGTGGTTGTAGCGGTTTGGACGGCACTTGTTCACCATCCACGTACAGCGAGAAGTAGTTGGTTTTGAAATTTTTGAAATTATATGGATTCTTTTTTAAATCACCATTATAGGCAGCGTTGGTGACTAAAACAACAATAATTCGTTTTGGCACCTGACCTAGAAACACATTGTCAAAAGTTTTGCTCCTTACGCCAAACGGTTGTGTGAATGTTTTCAATTCCACTCTGGTGATTGGGTATTTAGCTGTTCCAGTCTGAAGCGTCTTACAGTGCTTAAACAGTACCGTGGGGCTAACTTTACACCTTCGTATCCAGAGATTCGCATCAAGCATATGCATCCGCATCAAGCATTAATTCGCCATCACCCGCCATAATAGAGAAAGAATCTTTTGATCGAATTAATTTAAAACGCAGTTCCACTCCGTTCAACAGGAACTTGTTCTGATTGCACATGTCTACATGTAGATGACCGACCATATCGATTTCATGACTTTTATTTGTAATTTTTCATCTCTCCTTTAGTTCGTCATTATTGTCCAGAGTATCGTCCATATAGCCAGCATCGTCCGATTGCCATAGATCACACGTTAAATGTGATTTCCTAGCATCAAAGCCGTAATTCATCAATGTTTCATTATACGCTCAATATGCATAAATGTTGTTTTGTGGTGTAACCAGTTTCTTATTCATACACACATCGACTTGACTGAATAACGAATGTAACCAATTGTTGACTGGACCAATTTTTTGCCTCATCGGCATCTGTGTTTGCGACTCCTGTTGATTTGACAATAGACGCTGTAATTTCCAACATTGTTTGCGAAAGATCAGTGTATTCTTCACCGTTGCCCGGCACAACCAACTCGATGGGAGAATCATCAGTTACTGTGGAGATTGGTTTGTGACTCTCGATACTTGTCTGCGTAGGTGGTAGTGAGAATAAATCTAATTCCGTCTTGACACATTCACAAGACTTTTGATGTAGAAACGACATTGCGTTAATTGAATATATCGCGCACAGATGTTTCTCTTCACTTTCTTATTCTTTTTCTTCTTCTCAGTTCTAACTCTCCTGCTCCCGCTACTTTTCTTGGATGACGTCCTTCCTCGAAGGAGTTTCTCCAAAGACAGCGGTGTGACACCAATGCTGCTGCGCATAGCGCGCTTTGCGGTACTCTTACGCAAAGCTCTCGCGTTGTACTTTCGTGCAGGAGTAACGCGTCGGTGTTTCGCGTTTCGCGTTATTCTTTCTCGTTATGCGACGGAGTTTCATGCAAGCACCACCACTGCCACGACCGCCTCTTAACACACGTTGATGTTTGCCATCCGCCTTGCGTTTCAGGGAGTCGGAAAATTGGCCGAAACGATCTTTAGAGGAATCCTTAGGATCTCGCGTGGCTATATCACCCAAAAATCCAACACCGGATTTCAACGGCTCTGGCCACAGCCGCGGCTCCCGACTTGAGTAGTGGTGTGATGTTACGGAACATACCGCCTAGGAAACTACCAATTCAATGGCTGTGCTGGTAGGGCGAACTGCGGAATACTCTATCAATACTACCGCCAGTCTGCAATTGTTGAACAGTAGTACGCCAAGTATGGATCGTTTGTATTCATTGCTGCGCTCTTTTGAAATGAAGCTTCACGTACGACGTCCCAAAGAGGAATGACGCTTTTCTACGAGTGTGCTCCCTTAAGTCTATGTCTATCGTTTCAAATGTCCCTTTTATAACCGGCATATAATGAGGACTGTTGAAATGCACTGTTATATGTGCGCCGTGTGCGTAGTTATCTCAAACAACTTTTTGATTACCATATTTCGTGTTGTTTTTACTTACGGGATGTAATAAAAGACGTCTTACAACACTTAAGAATATATCTACACTTATACTAATTCACATACAGATGGTAAACATATATAGAAGATAGTACAATGCTATCGATTTCGACCAGTCACACCGGTCATCATCAGGCCAATGAGAGAACTGACAGAATCAAAATGGCGTCTCTGCTTATATCCTATTCGTTACCGGACGTTACGGGTACAGGTTCCTAAAGGTGCCATCAGATAAATTGATAAATGAACAAGTTAACTTCGAGTCTTAAAAATGAACATGAATAATGCGCTTCCACAAGTGCCATTTTCCATTCACCAGCGTCCAGTCAAAAAGCTCTCAGTAAATCTGATATATAATTTGCAACGGTATTTTGTGGATAATATTGCATCGAACTATTACTCGGTAATTCCAAATAGAACTGTTATGGATGTCTGTCATTTTTTTTAACTATTCAATGCTGCCTGTAGTACTGAGCTCAAAAGTAATGGTATTATGAGTCCACTGCCTTTTTGTATTAGATACTTTCGTTTCTTCGCCCAACTTTCGCCTCATTTCACCAGTCTGCGTAGAGCCGCTTTGTGTTTGCTTAGCTGACTTTTGCTCTTCTTGGACAAAAGAAACGTTACCACGCAACACGATGTAATCACACTCGCACACCGATTGAATACGACTCTTGTCACACACTTTTAACAATGCTTTTCACTCCTTTGGTGTTACGTGTATCAAAGCCCTTAGTAGAGTTGCGTCCTTCCGAAAGCACGACATGATTGCTACTGATATCGAAATTACTTTTTCTTTGGCACATATATAATTTGTAGTATCGTCTGGGAATAAACAACTTCGTATTCGCATATTCTCGTCTGTTGATTGTTTCAAGTTTATTAGTAGGTAACCGTGTAGATTCCTTGTAGCGTCCGTGTACGCGTCCTCAAAGAATTTGGAACTATCTTGATATATTTGTCGGGCCGAGTACCTGATTTGCACTCTATCTCTAGTATTCTTAAAACACACAATGTAACGTGCATTCAATGAGATGTCCCTCTGCCCACCCCCTTGATGAAATAAATTGTGAGTGATGAAAACACACTTATATTGCGATGATGACATCCTTTAGTGAAATGATCTACCACACGATTGCCAGCCTCACGCATCATATCGTCTATAATTACAAGTATTGGCTCATTACCAGAAAAATCCTCCAAGTTTGGGAATCCTTATATGTGGTTATGTTTAAGTTATTTGAACCTTCTCCTCCACCTCCACTACCATAATGCCAATTTATGCTGGTAAATTTTGTGCAACACATTTTTGTAATGTTTTTAATAAACTTTGACACAAATTGTAACTTACCACAACCTGATGGTCCCGCCACAATGGCTAAGAACGGATGATTCCACATCAACACCATGATCACTACTGATTGAAAATTACCACACTCTCAACTTACACACTATGATTGTTTTCTGGGGTTAATCTTAATAAACAACACAGTGGTTATGTTCAAAATGTGACCATAAATATTAAACCAAAAACTATCAAAATTTTAAAAAGATATTTAAATTATACATGTCTTGCTTTAACAAAATCTAACGGGGTGTATCTGGTCCCTGGCCTGGCGCTGTGTTTCAGCAGGTGAAGGCCCTCTCCGCTACCGTTGTTGTATCTCACGATATCCAAGTCGCTCACCATATCGTTGAAGCGTCTACGCAGATATACGCAAAGGTAGAAGTCGTCACCGACCTGCCCCATCAGGATGACGATGACAGTCTCGCCAAATTGTGTAGTGACGCGCTCAATTGCAGTGATGAGGTAGCCACACTCCTCACAGAGATCTCCAATCCTCGTGTAGATTGGAGCGTCGGATTTACAGTTGTTGAGTGCAGTCCTCAGGACGATGGCTGCGTCGGTGGCGACTCCACTAACATTCTCGGATGCTTTCATGATGCCAGGAGTAGGATGATGTGGACTAGACGCAAAGGTGGCTGGGAATGATGCTCATCCTGCCGCGTCCTCGCCTTATAAGCGGCCAGTGCGGCCATTTTTACACAGGTGTTTGCCGCAGCTGCACCGGCAAAGAATAGACAGGTTATGAGGTTAATACAATTCAGGTGTCTCACGCAGGTGTTTCGCACAGGTGTTCTCACAAAAAACCAGCGCGTCGCAGCTGCTATAATTGATTGTTGTGGCAGCTCCTTTCTTACGGACTGTCTGCTTCTTCGGTTTTGATGGCTGTGAAACTGTACTACGTTGTGTAACAGTTTGAACTAATCCTGTAATTTCCGGCACTCCTGATTATTTATCAATTCACGTATTTTCCACTTTATTAACTAATTGTTTAACACTTTCGAGCATTTCACCATCTTTGCCCAAAAATAATTCACACATGTACATCAAATCTGTATAATCATATAATTCCATTTTTAATAATATTTGTCATTTGTGTCCCGGGTGTTGAACTGCAAATGTATTACCATCTTCCTACCATGACACTATGGGGCAATCATCTGTTGGTTTTAGCACCCACTCTGTTTTCTTAGTTTCTAATTCGATGGTAGACGGTCTCTTACGCTTCTTGCTCACAGATGACTTTACAGATAGTGATGGTGGTGTTGTAAATGAATGATCACTTGCATTCTTGTTCATAACCTCAATCTCATCAATAAATGATTTAATATAATCGTCCGCTGAAACATAAGCGTTCATGTGTGTGCCATGCGACTTCTACCGCGCTACTGACTAGTGTTGTGCCTGCTCGCCATCGAAGTAAACTTTGTGCACTCGTTGTGAAAAATCTTGTTGCAGAGGACTATATGTTTCATTTTTTCTTCCAACATCAGTTCAAACGGTCTACGGAATCTCATTTCATCTAACGAAATTTGAGTCCATGTTAACTGCTGCACATCCTCAGTCGGTTCGTATGTGTAATGGTTAGTTAGATTTTCATTAAATTTAACATATTTGTTAACTTTTTCTTTCATGATCACCTGCGTGTAGTCCAAAGTGCATTCCTCGCTCTATCTAACACCAACTTGATTGCTAACTTTTTACGTTATGTAAGACGTTTAAAATAACGTATCATGGTCATTGATGCTTTGATTACTTTTATTGCATCGTCCATTGTACAGTAATTTTAAATTACATAAACATTTTAAAACGATGAGCTCACACAAAAAAAGCACATCAAGACAGTTTGAGCTCCAAAACAACACTGAATGGCGGTGCGCTGCTGTTAGGAGTGGTCAATTGTGTTTATGATGTGACTGATGATTCTAGATTTATTGAGTTTAAAAAAATTGGCAGGGGGTTTTGTTTAATTACATTTAATTATGCAAAGTCACTCTAGTTACATCGATGTACAATTTCTCTAGTTACTTATGGTAATTAGTGTAATTAAAAAAATATATATTTTAAGCCGTATGGGCGTGTCGGACGACGTGGGCCTTCCTGCGAAAGGCACTGCCATATACGGCACAATTTAAGGAGCAGTCGACATTCATGATCTGTTAATAGAAAAAAATATAATTATTGAAGCTGTTTTTTGAAACAGAGTGCATATTACTCTAAACATTTATGTTAAAAGTCACAGAAAATAAGAAATGGAGTTTTAGAGGGGTTTAACAAAATGTTGAAGATGAAAACTTTGGGTGGGGGTCACAGAATATAGGAAATGGGATTAAGGATGGCATTCTTTGGTTTTAACATATCTTAATTAACATCCTATGTATTTAATATTCGGAAAAGTCACTAATTATCTAAAATTTTCATTGTTAACTGACCCTCAACAGTGAGGAATAATATAGAGTAAACAAAGATTTCAACTCATGTATGATGTTGTTCTTTTATTTTAATAGAAATAAAAATATCAAAAGTTTTTTATAAATAAAGTATAAACCAACACTCTTAAAAATAAAAATCTGGTTTTGAGCTAAAGATATAACACTAATCTTAAACTATTGTCATAAAAAACTAGCAGTCAATAACAAAGGATACGAAACAATGATCGTGGCTCTAGCATGATATTGTTATTTTAAGATAATAGAAAAAAACTTGAGAGTTTATAATGAAATATAAAACAATATTCATTAAAACTGATTTAGATATTTACTCTTCGTATCAATATCGATACATAACCCTCATTACTGCTTATTTATATGTTCTCTGTCATTATTATAAAACATTAAGTAAATAATATTACATAATAAGTCAATGATTATTTTCTTATAAAAATTATTTTTAAAATTTAATATTCGTCTACATTACAACTAATAATAAGAAGAATGAATGTTACTTTGATTAATAATCCAAGAAGCAGCACACACAGAAGCGGAGCAAAACTGGGATATGACTACACGCAACGATGTTCAGACCATGAATGAGCCAGAAGTAGACGCGGAGCAGGTAGGTGGGGATTGCGTGGTGTGTCGGTTCTCACAGTCTGCAACGCAGGTGCGTCGTAAATCAACCCTACTACAATGGTATTCTGACAAGGGTCCCCCTTCTATAATGGAATTCTGACAAAGATCCTTTGTTAACGAAATTACATGGCAATAAAAATAACCTCATGTCTGGGAATGTTGGGGTGGCTCCTGTGTCGGTATATCATTATCATCAATCACTGTTATGGTCAATGTGTCTCGTCAAGGGGGGGATGCAAAATGGCGGATACAAAAACTCAGGAGTGGGGTATGTAAATTATGCGTAATTGCTCTAATTGCAGTGATTTAAGCATATAAAACGGTGTAATTAGCATATAAATTGCATAAATTATGGTAATTAACGGTAATTAGCATTAATTGACGGTAATTAGCAAACGAAATCTCGGGGAGGACAAAAAAAATAACCACCCCAACCACCCCCCCATCACGGTGGTCCCACCACGCCCCACCACATACAGGATTGGCCAACCCCCTCTACTTATGTCTCTCTTTTCGAGGGACCATATTTTACTCTGCGACAAGAGAAAATTGGGGTGTCGTCGTGACAAATGTACTACCTTGTTTGCAACAGGCCGATATTATATATGTTACGTAAAGATGCTTACATATATTACAAAACTACGTAAGGTAGCCTAAACGTAAACGGGAGTTTATAAGATATTTGTATATTAATTTATAATTTAGATGTACATATTACATATACGATGTTAATTTATAAACGTAAAAAACAATTGTCAGTAGAAAACCCAACAGACATAAAAGGTAGAATATTCTTCACTAAGTTACTAATGATCATATTGAAAGTTTAATAGGAAAATTACCCAATGCCCGAGTCACAGAAAACCTAATTTTCTCAACTAGATTAACAGAATTTATTTTCTAAAGCAATTTATTAATTTTACCAAAGCTTAATTACGTCTATATTTTCGCAACTGAAAAGCAATAAAATCGTTTTTATATCAAACTAATATTTTGTACGAGTAAACAACTTTCACACACACATCTGTAGTCAACATATCACAACCGTAGTAATCATTGATTAAATTTTAAAAAAACTAATAAAGGGTGAGACGTATAACATCATATGTTTTCCATATGAACGTCATTAGACAGAGTGCGTACGGTTGTTGTAATATAAGTGTTCCAAGTACGAAATAAGCTAAAGAGCTCAAAACAGTATATCAATTACCACCGTTAAAATAATTGAATAACTGCTTGTAACTTAAAAATGCCTCTGTATAACATATACTTCGATTAGAATACATTGTTGTTGCTAATTACTTGCTCCCAGTTGTAACAATTACAGCCTCAACTACCGTATGTCAAGGAAAATGTTTGTACTGACAGGCGAGCTTCGATTGATAATTTATAATCAAAAATAGGTACATATAAAACAACCAGGACATAACTTTCTAATTATACAATAGTAGGGGCAGAAGGAGAGTTCTGGGACAGGAGGAGCCATATGGTGGTGGTGGAGGAACACCCCCTGATTTGGGTCTTCAATTTTTAATTTTTTTTACTATACTATAGTGTAAACCCCCCCAGGGACCTGTACCACATTCTTGACCTTTTTGCTCAGGGACCCACACCGCATTCTTACCTTGGGACTTGGCTTGCTTCACCCTCTTGGACTATGATTATACATATTTTTTTTGTTGATTCAAAGATAAACTGCATTTGCTTATCAAGGTATCAACGGGTTTTCTGTCGACTGTTTTATAACTGTTTCGACCTAGTTGGGTCTCATCATATGGAGGTAGACGTATTAAAAGTCACTCCATTATAGTTTATTTTTATTTTTTCTTTATGTATCTATTTTTTGGGGTTTTCATTTTACATATCTTTTTAGTAAGACATTTAGAATTTTTTCTCTTGATTTTTTTTCAATGCTAAACTAATATTTACATATTAAAATGAATAATTGAAATATATACAAAAGCAAAAATCAATTTTAAATATTTAGATTTCATCATCTGATGATGGCAATAAAATTGTATCGTCCTCATCACAAGACACATCACCATTGTCCTCCTCCACCACAATCTCATCCTCATCGTCCTCCTCAACCAAACTCTCATCGTCCACATCGTCCAATTCGACCACAGTACCGAATTCGTCAACAAACCGCTCCACATATTCTCCGGCACCCTCGTCCCATACAAACTGCAGGAAAAGCTCCCCCTCTTCCTCCGGTTCAGTATCAGCAACAGGCTCAGCAGCTTGAGGGGCCCTGACCACAATGGTGACGATGGCTGTCGGAAGAGGCGGCCTCTCCTCCCACACACGACGTCGGGCAGAAAATAGAGTTCTAGCGCCGAATAGATCGCGAGCTAATGTGTTGGTTGCGGCATCGACCCATTTAACCAACCCCGCGGGGCTCGTGGATGCGTCCACGAGTTCGCACCATCCCACGGGACTCGTTGAGGCATCCCAAAAACGCACACCGTCGGTGTTAGACGACGCGTCGGTGAATTCGGGAGAGTCGGGCCCGTTGCAGTGAGTATAGGTTGGAGGGGTCTCTTCAGGTGGTGGAGATGGTCCGCACCTTGGCCTTCTCTCCGGCTGTCGAAACTCCGGGGAAGGAGCCCATTTCTAATGTGGTTGCGGGTGTTGGTGGCAGGATAATTGGAGATGGCGGTCCAAGTGCTGCTGGTGCTTAAATACGCAGCCGCAGCCAGGACACACACACTCCAAGCACTGTCCATGCACCTCACAAATGTGTCGGATCAGGTGCTCGTTCCAATTAAACAAGCGCAAACACACACGGCACAATGGTCTGTCCATCTTGCACGAGTGTTGGGTGCAGACTGAGGAGGTGCGTTGGGGATGGGACAGAGTTCGCATGGCTGTTGAAAGATTTTTTCTGAGGGTGTTATTGTGTCCCCAAGACTGAAGATAGGGCAGTTCTAGGAAGAAATACTTACCCCCAGACTCGAGCAACAAAAGGACAGGTTGTAAATCTATTTCTCGGAAGGACTAGAAATGAACTTGCTAGTAGGGTATTATGGCCGGCTGTAAGATATCTGATATATTTATGTTTGAGCACTCTAAGTGGCACACAGAGCAATTGGATAAACTTGCAAATGCAGAATGCAAAATACACCCCACCCCTCCCCTCACAACAACTCTCCTAGTAGATTTTACGTCATAACGTCCTTACTGTGCGATTCTAGTTATTCTTTCATATTCTTGATCGTCCCGTCAAGCCGAGAAATTTGGGTACCCACATGACATACTTTGGAAGAAGTTAACCCCCCTCCTGTGTTGTAATTCCTGTCGAGAAAATATATAAACCGGGGGGGGGGGTCGCCTACTTTCGTTATCTCTCACTGACCCACCCAGAGAACAATGAGTTTTCTTAGAACACCCCACAATAAACATTCCGAACTAAAGGCCCGTAGAGAGCTTTATGATTGTCAGGTCGAAGAATAGCTCTTTGATGCTCAGCATCGAAGACATCTTCATTCTTAGCAAACGTTGAGCCCTTCTCAGGATCCTGTCATGCTATAGACCGGCTAAAAGCTTTTGAATTTCTAGTCCAATAAAGAAAAAAAGTGTTTTGTTTTGATTTCACCCTGGGTCACTTCCACATTGTTCCAACACACGCCCACACCCCCACCAATACCTCTGACGTTCAGCTCAATGCGTTCAGCTCGCATTCGCTATTTAGACTTTGTTCAATCACCATGGTCTTCAAAGTGAGCACCGTAGCCAAGTTAAATGCTCACATGAACGTTATTCGAGGCAGATTGGCCTCTACTCAAGAATTATCGTTAAGGTTCGGCCTTATAACAGAAATTGATGGTGCCGACATACACATCTTCTCCCGAAGAAGCATGTGGTTAACATATGGCATCAAGAAGCTTTGGGGATTGTAGAAAGGAGGATGACGAATATCATCAATAATGGGGACGTCGCTCTGCTGCAAGTGAAGAGGATGTGAGAAGAGGGAATATGTATATAAAGAATTAAAAACAGAAACCCCCCAAAAATATAAAGAAAAAAGAATAAAAAACTGTAAAGGAATGACTTTTAATATGTCTGCCTCCATCTGATGAGAATCAACTAGGTCAAAACAGTTCTAAACCGGACGTACAAAATAAAATCAATATAGCGATCAGATAGACTTACTATTATCGATATACCATTAATTGGATCTGAATTTTGATTGCTCCTTTTTGTTCGTCTTGTCAAGCCGATTAATTTGAGTACACACATGGCATACGTTGGGTGAAAATGTTACCTCCCACAATTTATAGCTTTTCGGAGGGAGGGGGTTTAACTTCATGCAAAGTATATCATGTGTGTACTCAAATTACTCGGCTTGACGAGTCAATCAGGAATTTGAAAGAATACTTCAAATTGCACTAACAGTGAGGGAGCTATGACGAAACATCTTCCAGGAGAGATGATGTTAGGGTTGGTGGTAGTCTGCCTGCAAAATCCGTCGCTAACAGTGTGTTAGTCGTCACGTTCGTCAGAATGGACAACGACTCGGTTGATGTGAGAAGAGCGATCGATACTTCTTTGCTCAAGTTAGTGAGGAACGAGAATTTTTATTAGTAAATAATTTAGTTATGAAGAAAAAAAAGACTGTAAAATTGAATGAGGAGCTAAATACTCATTACACTTACGAACCGTGCGAGAATGTGGAACAATTGACGTGAACTCAAATGGCAATATATGAGATGAGATTCCGCAAAACGTTGGAACTGATGTTGGAAGAAAAAATGAAACATCTAGTCTGTTGCAGCAAGATTTGCCACAGCGATTGCGTCCAGTTTATTTCAAGGGTGAACAGACACAACACCAGTCAGTAGTGCAACAGAAGTCATACGGTAAGGACGTGAACATGGACGTTAACAGATCAGCGGACGAGTATATCAAATTGTTTATTGATGTGATCGAGGCGATGGGCGATAACGCAGTTGCTCCTCCTCCACAAGATAAACCAACAAACAAGTCATCCGCCGTCACCTCAAGTAAGAAGAGAAAGAGGCCTGACTCTATCGAATTGGAAACCAAGAAAGCGGGTTGGGTGCCAAAACCTACTGCGGATTATCCAATAGTGTCGTGGGTGGATAAAGGAAACGCGTTTGCGGTTCAGAATCCTGCAAACACGGGAAGGTCTTTACTAAAAATGCAACTTTATGACGGTTCGGAAATGGTGTATATGTGCAGATTATTTTTAGACAATAACTGCAATGACTATGTCAGTGTTATAGAATTGATTGATAAACAAGAAAACTTGTAGATCGATAAGGATACAGGTGTTCCAAAAACCGACGGTTTTGCTCAAACGGTAACACGAAGCCTCAAGGATTGTTCGACAACGACAAGACAGAAAACGTCCTGCAGCCCGTGCAAACATTTAACAAACCCGAGATCCGATTAGAAGCGATTCCAAGAATCAGAACAATACACCTACACGTCGATACCTGTCAAAATAGAACGAAAGAACACCCGTGTCGAATTCCAGGAATCCAAAAAATAGACCCACACGTCGAGACCAAAAAATTAGAACAAAAGAACAACTGTGCCAGATTCTAGGAATTACAACAATAGACCACCTGCGTTTGATTCCAAGAATCAGAACAATGGACCTACACATCGAGACCTGTCAAAATCGAACAATGAAAAATGGGGACGACACTCTAGTTTATATGGCGGGTTCCAGACCGCTCGAGCATCATTCTTTGCCAGACCTCCGCACCGATCAGACGTGTAACCCGACAATGCACCCACAACAACCGATCAAGATGTTGAACACCTCCATAGCAGCATCAGTAGTAGTGGTGAAGGACGAGCCACAGGACAACAACGACGAATTCTCACCAGCATCACCACAGGTGGTGAGGGCACCTACATCATCATTATCATCATCAGACAACGGAACTACAATGGACCTGAGAACGTCATTGAATACATGCAAAACGCACTTTGTCGTACGGTTTATAACCAACATAAAAGACATGTATGAGAAAGTGTTTGAAAATATTTACTGGTATCAACCGCATCACAACACTCAGCAGGGAGGTGTAATTCAATACAGAACCGGTCTGCCTAACATAGAAGACTTTGACGGTAGCGCACCGAACTTAGTTGTAGTCGATGACATGATGTGTGAGACAGACAGCGGTGTGGTAGATCTGTTCACAAAAGAATCACACCAGAGAAATCTGAGTGTGTTTTGTATTACGCAAAACATGTTTAACCAGGGGTGAGGACAACGAGACATTTCGTTGAACGTCCACCACATTGTATGTTTCAAGAACCCCAGACACAGAGTAAGGATAAAATGTATGGCTAGACAGATCCATCCCGACGAAATTCATAAAAGAAGCTTACGTGGACGCTGAGCGTGATCTGCACGGATACCTGCTGATAGACTTGAAACAGTCAACGTCCGAGGAGATGCGCGTTCCTAAGTGCATATTTCAAAACAATCGAGCGAATTACGCTTATATACCGAAGCGTAAAAAGGGTGTTTTTTAGTCAATGTCTTGATCGTGTACGCATCAGTAGTGGCCATGTCGTGCTTGAGGAAGGACGCAGAACTGCTAACTGCTCTCATAAACGCAACCCCCAAGGAACGTAAAGCTCTGTTAAAAGTTTGTGAGAACAGACGTATTCACTCATTGTTTGAGTGCGCTTATAACGTGTTTCGAGGCAACGTGTGGCTGTCTGACAAGAGCAAACGAAACTTGAGGAAACATAAGGAGTTTCTGAGGTGAATGGTGAAACGCGGTGAGGATTGGACTAAGAAACGTAAATACTTAGTGCAGAAAAGTGGTGGAATACTATTGCCGATACTGTTGAGCACAGTCTTAGAGTCTGTACTGCAACGAAAGGCGCAGAGAATGCTAGAATGGAGAATGCAAAGAAAATGGTCGTTGTACTACATGAGGTATTTGATCGGTTGCAAACAACTGTGACGGATAGAAAACCTTCTAATCCATCCAATGAAAACAGTATCGACGTGGAAATATTAAATAATAAACATATGGACAATAGTGAAAAGTGGAAATTGTACAAACAAGCGTTAAATTGCTTCTTGCATATTGCCGAAAAATAAACGTCAACCGATTAGAATTCAAATCGTGGAGATGGGAGGAAATGAACATAGTCGGCGAATGTTCACCGCTGCGGAAGGTGGTCCAATGGAAGAAACTGTGGAAACGTTTTCAAAAACTTACAGATATAGCGCCCGCAACCTTTTACGTTTCATGAAACACTTGGGACGGTGACGATTCATAGTTTATATTAATGGTGAAAAAAATCCCAGAGTAAAATCTAGTGGATATATTAAATTGCATAGTAAAAGTGCGTATTCGCGAATACAAACTGCCAGGATGGCACGAAATGCTAAATGCATTGAAAGCGATGAATGTGCCAGACGACTATGTGAATAATGTAAGAGCACTAAAAAATAGATGCAGAATATCAAGCAACATTCACCAGAGGATCAGATGATAAAGAAGCTGCAAACAATTCAACTGACTGATTACTGCGAAAACCAAAAGTAAATCGACTGCGATCGTCTAGAGGAAAAAGAGCAACATCTACACCAGTCACAAGGGGAGTTTACTTTTTTAAATAGAACAGGCCAGATTTCAAATTTAGACAAGTGGGAACCGTACACAGGGTAGGTTTTCATTATGGAACGTTTGTATTACAATCCGAGCGAAACAGCGTCGTATGACGGTGTAGCTCTTTTAGCGCGAGCTGCAAAACCAGTTCCAAAACGCAAAGTGATTGAATGGTTACAAACACAGGACACTTCCACATTGCATAAACCAGCACGTAAACGTTTACCGCGCAATCCTTACATAGTGTTTGGTCCATTTGAATTTTGGCAAGCGGACTTGAATGATATGCGTGGTCTTAGTAAACACAACGATGGCGTGAACTACTTATTGACTGTAATAGACGTGTTTATCAAACACCTATATGTGAGAGCGTTGAAAAGGAAAGAAGGAGCTGAAGTGGTCAACGCTTTCGTGGAGATATTTGCGGAACCAACCAATACACCACGCTGTTTACAAACTGACAAAGGTACTGAATTCACTGGTGCCAAGACAAAAACATTATTCAAATAATACGGAATCATTTATGTCATTACACAAAATCCAGATAGTAAAGCGGCTTTAGTGGAACGTGTGAATCGCACTTTTAAAACATGCATGTGGCGATATTTGACTAACAAAAACACATATTGTTATTTAGATGTGCTGGACAAACTGGTTAATGCTTACGATAACAGCGCGCACAGGAGTCTAGGCAACAGAATACGCCCAGTTGATGTTATTGCTACCAATAAGCGAATATTGTACTTTAATTTAAAGTAGTTTGATGTTTTCAACCAATTGAATTTTCTAACTGTTTATAACAGCCACACTGGTTCTTGCTTTTCGTTGTTAATCATTTAAAATATTTATAGTCAAAAAAATAATTGTACACAGCAATTTAATACTTATGAAAACTGAAATATAATCACTGCATGTAACAGCTAAGCCGATTATTTATTCTCTAGTCAATATCAGCTGTCATAATATCGCAACTACTGTCTCAATATTTATTTAAAGCTCAAATACACAGTTTATTTCATATTTAAAGGTTTCGATGCACTTGCACTTGCACTGGGTCTGCGGGGAGTAGACATAACCTTACGCTAACTTTGAAGCGATTAAATTCTTATAGGCTGCAAGGAAAACGCTTGATTAGAGTCACAACAATCAATTTTTAAATAAAGCTACGTATACAGACTTGGTGCAGACACCAGTCTTACCCTTGTAACAGGCCGCTGCAAGAAGGTGTGGCAATTGCCCCCTCGAATCGTTTCCCCGATTTGCAAATCACACAACTGGCCAGTTGTAGGTATGAACATTTTTTTCAGGCGTTGGCAACCTCAAACAAATCTTTAAATTTTCAAAAACCCATATATGTCACTTCCTAGTTAGCTGTGGTGTCGTGCTCCCCATTATTTGATCCACGACCGGCAAGTACCCTATTGTAAAGTGTTGTGGGACATATACTAAAGCTGTATGACATTACAAAGAATATAGCCTAGTTATAATTTATTCATTCAGCCTATGCTTGAACCAACTGTATTATCGATGTTGAATTTTGCTCATGTAGTTAATCATGTTTGAGTCATTATATTAGTATATAGCCAATAAACTGTCTTGTCATTTACCTGAGTTTGGGTAGATAATTGCCATAAGCACCTTTTATATTTGTTTCCAAGGTAATCCATATTTACAAATTTCCAGTAATAACAGTACATTATTTATATAGTCGACTTTTAAGCAATATTTGATATCACGCCTTAAGCGGTTTAACTTGTCGTATAAAAATGGTGCTCGTCTCTTGCAGATAGTATTTATATTATTGACACACCAGTTCCTAACATTGAGATAATATTCTTTGGGTTACAAAGTAAATACTTCTTACTTATAGAATTAAATTATAAATAGACACCTTCGAGCCAACTACTCTCTCCGATCCCCTCGGATCTCGGTGGATACCTATGTGCAACTGGTCCAAGCCCACCCTTTTATAACACCTAAAGTCTTCCACTGCGCACTTGTTGTGTATAAGGTGTCCGTTTGGTGTCCACCCCTGGAGAGGGGGACATTTATTTGATGTAATAAACTTTTTTTTCTTTACAATCAAATGGCTGGACAGTTTTACGAATTCGAATTACAAAAAAGACAATATACAACGACCATCTGTTCAAGATTGATAAAATACTAGACTTTAAGGGCCGAGGTTGCAGTAAGCGTATTTCGTCTAGTGAGAATGTTACGGAGACGAGGTAAACTCTTGGGTACGAGCGCAAAATTTGCAAAATGCCTAATAGCAAATTCTATTAAACATTGCCCAGCAATAGCTTTAAGGATCATTTTCCAAAAAACACGGTGTCCAATTATACTACACATCTGCCAAGACAAATATGATTACAAGGCGATGGTGAATGGGAGATTGCTTTGGTCTAAGCACATTATCCATGCTCGTTTATGATTTTGAGTGATGAAGCTTTTATTTGGCTCGAGTATAAACTAATTCTACCAGCTATTCCTATTCCAGTTGATACCAAACAAATTATGCTAAAGATGAAACCTGGATATTACAAGAACATAACTGATTTATTGAAAATTATCAATACTAGAAAGGATGTGACTCAGTATTTATACTTTGAGTATGATAAAAAGCAGGAGAGAGTCAAGATAACGAAAATGGTTGACTGTATATCAGATTTATATTTCAGTGACGCACTGTCTCTTCAGTTGGGCTTCGATCTGTACGACAATGAATTGGCAAATAACCTCACATAATTATGGTTGCCTAATCTGTCTATGGGACTGATGACACACATGAACGTGTATTGTGATCTGATCAAACTGCAGATGATTGGCGATACTACAGCGCTGCTTTTGAAGATGATCAATATTGACAGAGAGAATTATGTACACGGTGCACATAAGACAGTGCATTTCACCAGTCCTCATTATGTGCCGGTTATGAAAGGGATATTTGAGACGATCGATATTGACCTAAGGGAAGACACTGGTAGAAAAGTGTCATTCCTCTTTGGGATGTCGTATGTGAAGCTTCATTTCAAAAGAGCGCAGCAATGAACAAAAACGATCCCTACTTGGCGTACTACCACCGCCAACAATTGCAGACTGGCGACATTATCGATTAGGTATTCCGCTGCACGCCCTACCAGCGCAGCAATGGAGTGGGCAGTTTCCTAGGCGCTATGTTACGCACAATTGCATCGCTACTCAAGTCAGGAGCTTCGGCTGTGGTCAAAGTGATGTTGAAATCCGGTGTTGGATTCTTGTGTAACATGACCACGTGGGATCCTAAAGAAGCTGCTAAAGATCAAACAGTTCAACTGACTCATTACTAAGGACTACGCTTGGCTAGAGGAAAAAGAGCAACAACTACACCAATTCAAGTGTCCAGGGAGTTTAGTTTTTTAAATAGAACAGGCGAGCCACTTTCAAATTTATACAAGTGGGAACCGTACACATGATAGGTTTTGATTATGGAACGCTTGTATTACAATCCAAACGAGTCAGCATCGTATGGTGGTGTTGCTCCATTACTGCGAGCTGCAAAACCAGTTTCATAATGCAAAGTGATTGAATGGTTCCAAATTCAGGACACTTACACTTTGCACAAACCGGCTCACAAGCGGTTTCCACGCAATCCGCACATAGTGTTTGGTCCGTTTGAATTGTGGCAAGCGGACTTGAACGATATGCGTGGCTTCATTCAACGCAATGAAGGTGTCAACTACTTATTGACTGTATTAGATTTGTTTAGCATACGGCTATATGTGAGAGCGTTGAAGAGGAAAGAAGGAGCTGAAGTGGCCAAAGCTTTCGAGATATTTACTGAAGCGACCGAGACACTTCACTGTTTACAAACTGACAAAGGCACCACGTTCACCGTCAGAAAGACTAAAGACCTATTCAAAGCGTGCGGCATCACGTACGTGACTGTGAAAGCTGCAGTAGTGGAACGTGTAAATCGAACGTTGAAATCGCGCATGTAGCGTTACATAACCCTTAAGAACACGTACAGCTACATCGAAATGTTGGATAAACTGGTTTACGCTTACAACCACAGCGCGCACAAGCGTCTGGGCAAACGCGTACAACCGATTGATTTGTCTAAAGCCAATAAAGAGCTGGTGTTCAGAGTGTGGCGTCATATGTACCGTAAATTACCGAAGCGCCGTAAATCCAAGTTGAAAACGGACGTCACGGTGCGCATAACTATGAAGAAAAGTAAATTCGCCAAAGGTTACGAGACGAATTGGAGCAATGAGGTGTTTGTCGTGCGTAATTTGCAGGATTCGCTCCCACTGCTAATGTACACGCTGCACGATCACAAGAACGAAGTGTTGGAAGGCAGGTTTTACGAGTACTAATTTCAAAAAGTAACATTGAGCACAGCCCACTGTTCAAGATCGATAAAATTCCAGACACATAGGGGCGCGGGCGCAGTACGCGTAACCTCGTAAAGTGGAAGGGTTACTGAGAAGAATTCAATTTTTGGGTACTATCGGAAGATTTACTAGATGTCTAATACCAGTACATTCTATTTGACACTGCCCAGTAGCAGTTCGATGGATTATTTTCAAAAAAAAACTGTGGCCAATTATACTATACACCTGCCGAGACAAATGCGATTAGAAGGCAAGTGGGAGACGGCTTTGGTTGAAGCGAACTATCCCGGTTCACTGCAGACTGTGACTGCTGAATCGTGTATTTGGTTCAAGTATAAATATACTATACCAACAACCTCAATCACATTTAACAGTGAACAAGTTACGATAAAAATGAAACCCGGATATTACAAGGACATAAACGATTTATTGAAAATGATGAACGGTGTGTGGAACATGATTCAGTACTTATACTATGAGTACAATACAAAGTTGAACGGAGCCAATTTGACACTATGACGGACGATGTTTTTGATTTAAATTTCAGCAACAAGCAGTCTCTTCAGTTGGGTTTCAATCTGTACGAGAAGGAAAAAACACAATGGTAAAGAACAAGGTCAAATAACTGTGCATTAAACGAGTGTTCATTACTTACCAATTATGAAAGGGACATTTGAAACTATCGAAATATACCTAAGGGACCACACCAGTAAAAAAAGTGTCATTCCTCTTCGGGACGTCGTAAGTGAAGCTTCATTTTCGTAGAGTGCAGCAGCAGCAGCAGCAGTAGTTCAAATGACACTCAACATTAACGACCCGTATTTGGCGTACTACTGGTGGCAACAACTGCAGACCGGTGCTAGAATCGATAGAGTTTTTCGCGGAGCCACACACCAGCTCAGACATGGTTTAGGCAGTTTCCTAGGTGGTATGTTTCGCGCGATCGCTCCGATACTCAAGTCGCGAGACAAAGCTTTGGGCAAAGAGGTTTTGAAGTCCGGCATGGGTTTCCTAGGTGACATCTTAGCGGGCACGACGGACCCTAGAGTCCCGGCTGGTGCCCGTCCAAACAGTTCATAGGCGGCTTTAAACGCAGAGCTGACGAAAAACTGGACCGTGTGCTGCGTCGCAGTAGTGGCGGCCCAGGCGCGAAAATCCGGAGCGCTAAGCCATCTTGCGCCTCGTGTCTCGCGTTGTGGGGGGGGGATGGTGGCCACCGACCCACCAACAAGAGGCGTACTCCCAAGTCATGACGCAGTCTCTAACTAGACTTCTCAGAGGGCGGACGTATTCTATTAAACGACGATGACAGCAGCAGCATCTGAAGAAGAATAACAGTAAGACATAGAAGCAGAAGACGAAGAAGATAGGAGGAGTAGGAGGAGCAGCGGTATAGCACGAAGAAGAAGAAGTGGACAGACATCGGCGCGAGATATTTTCGACTAATCGCAACACACCAACACCCAAACCATCATCAGCATGTCGTTTCTTCATCAAAAATCTTGCGAATGCGTCAAGACGGAATTGGACTTGTTCCCCTGCCGCCTTCACAGACCAGTGTTGAGAGTGGTAAATGAGTTCAGTATAAACCGATTTTCACTCTGACCGACGAATCGCCTATTGAGTTCGTAGTGCCTGGCAACAGTGAAGAATACACTGATCTTACACAGACGATGTTGGAAATTATAGCATCTATTGTAAAACCTGCAGGAGCGGCGGTCACCGACAATGATGAATCGAAAAAAGTTGGCCCCACAAACAATTGGCTACATTCGCAATGCAGCCAAGTAGATTTCTTCATGAATCAGAAACTAATCACACCGCAAAACAACACTTACGCGTACCGAGCGTATATCAAAACGTTAATGAACTACGGTTTTGACGCTAGGAAATCTCATTTGACGTGTGGCCTGTGACATTCGGACGATACTGGTCATATGGATATTCCTGAGGACACTAATTACTGACTACAGGCGAGACAAAAAATGACAAATAAAAGTCGTGTAATCGATATGGTCGGTCACCTACACGTGGACATGGTCAATCAGAACAAGTTCCTCTTGAACGGTGTGGAACTGAGATTTAAATTAATCAGATCGAAAGATACTCTCAGCATTATGGCGCACGATAGCAAATTTAAGTTGCATATCGTTGATGCGAATCTATGGATACGAAGATGCAAAGTCAGTCCGACTGTGTTGTTGGCACACAGCAAGACGCTTGAGCCCGGCACGGCTAAATACCCAATCACCAGGGTGGAATTGAAAACATTCACACTGCCGACCAGAATAAGAATCATGACGTTAGATAATATGTGTCTAGGTCAAGAGCCGTAACGCATCATTGTGGGATTGGTCAGCAACGCATCGTACAACGGAGATTTAAAAAAGAACCCGTATAATTTCCAACATTTCAAAACCAACTTCTTCTCTCTGTACGTGGACGGTGAGCAAGTGCCGTCAAAGCCGCTGCAGCCACACTATGAAGATGCAAAAGGCAAATACGTAATGGCGTGTCACAGCCTGTTCACTGGCTCCAGCGTGCACTTTAGTGATGTGGGTAATCTCATAAACAGAGACGATTATGACAATGGATATTGTCTGATGGTGTTCGATCTGATTTCCGTCATGTCGGCGAGTGACACTACTCATCGGAACTTGGTGCGTAACAGAAGCGTACTATGGAGATCGGTTTCGACGTGGTGCTCACGGAGACTGTCAACTGTCTGGTGTATGCGGAGTTTGATAACGTCATCGTAATCAACCGCCACTGCAATGTAAACGTGGACGTGGTTAGATCATCAGCATTAGTCTCAGTCTACAGTCAAGACTCGTCTGAGATGGCTCGTTTTCGGTCCCTATTTCGGAACAGCTCCGCAGTAGTTTTGGACTTACAATGCTATAAAGACAACGATAACGATTTTCTGCTCAAAGAAGTCTGCGTAATAGAAGTGGACAGCGGCACACTGATATTACATCATATCGCCAAACTGCCATTCGATCGAGATTTCCTCACCGAAGAGAAACTGCGCGAAAGCTACTAGCTCACGAAACACTGTCACGGGCTGGATTGGGACCATGGTGATATCCCAAACCTCTTGCTGGTGGACAAGCTACGTACCTGCCTCGCCAATAAATCGTTGATCTATGTAAAAGTACTGGACAAATAAGAATATGTGAAACGTCATTTCGTCGCGGACCCGACAACTACTAATGTCGTAGACATGAGTGATCTGGGATGCGGCCTATCATACCCTTCTTCACCTATCGGGAGGTATTCGTTGATACGTACCTCCACATCACGTACGCGCATGTATGGCCGACCTGAGTCAATCTGCTCGCACTGATCATCCTCCCTGATGAGTTTCATAAAAGCGTTAGAGATGTATTTTACAAGATCAGAGGTCTTGGTCAGTGGGACGTTCATCGTCTTGAACCTTCGCGTAAATGTGGTGGTTTCAAAAACGTTGACGAAATCACACTCGAAAACCAAGATGGACTTTATGTTGTTATAATTCGTCAAGGCATTCGCCAACACCTTCGTGAGAGCGTTAAACAGCAACACCATCACTTCCCCGATTGTGACGAGGTTCTCCATCGGTTGCTGTAGCGGAAAGTAAGTAATCGATGGAGGAACCCCCTCTGAATGAGCTTGAATAGAGGGAGGACGGGTTGGTTGGCAACCACCATCATCATCTCGTCATCTGCAGGTTGAAGGGCTGCGATGGGGCCTGGTTTCTGTTCGTTGTTGGGTCCTAGCTGAGGATCCTCCAATGCAATGGCTCACGGTTCAGTTTAATGCGATAATGATTGGACATTGGAATAGCTCATGCTGGTCCTTGCTCAACGGTCGGGTGAACTCCTGACCATGGTACGCACAAAGGAAACTGCGATCTTGTCCATCACCGTATAATTGCTAGGTATGACGACGCAGGTTGTCTTCTCTTTTGAACACACAACCGCATGTGTCGCATAAGTACCTGCGAACTCTGCTCTGCGCTGAGTCCATATGTCAATGCAGGTTGACTTCACGGCAGAAACGGCAACCGAAATCATGGCATGTGTGTCGGTCAGGACCCGGACCTTCATCTCAAAATTAAAAAAACAAAAACAAATAGGGATGGTTAAAGAAAAATCACTCTCTCTCTCTCTCTTAACAAACACCATTAAAAATGAAGATGTGTACTGATTTTTTATGATAAATTTAATTATTTTAGAAGTAAGATTATTTTAGGTAGAATAAATTCAAATCAAATTCAAATGTATTATTAAATTCATATAACTGCTTCACTATTAGTTAATTAGTTATAAGTATTTCATTTTACCTGATATCTGCACTGAAGTAACAGCTATTGTGATTGTAATTAAACTCAATTAGAATAAATTAGTTCATTAGATGGCTGATTCCCAACGTGAAACAATTCTCGTTGACATAGTAAGTTTAAAAGTTAAATTATTATATTTAAATAAATTTGTATGTATTTGTATGTTAATAATTTCATTGCCAGATATATTATTATTGTTTTGTATAATCAATCTTTGCTAATTTCATATTAATAATGTTGTAAATGTAAAATAACCAATTGTGAATATTCCTGTCACATTCATGTATAATTTTGCTCAAAAAGCAAATTATTGCTAGGTTTTTATAACTTCAATATTTAATGTTAAAATTATTTTAAATGCAACTAAAGCTGTTTCAATATGTAAAATAATTAGTTTACCAGATATTATTTAGTTTGGATTTGTTCCAGACGAGTTCAAGTAGTACCCGAGTTGTATTGTCACCGGATGGGAATCAGGCCAATAATCATCAATCCGTAAGGATTAGAATAATACTGATATAGTATTAATATATTAAAGTGTGTAATTCAAGAAGGAAATACATTTTTTCGATTAATAAAACAGGATCTTAAAAAGGCAATGAACGTCTACTATACTCAGTTACCCAATTACCATGTTTGTTGTGTTGCATAACATCTGATGGACCACTTTATAGGCTATTAAAATAGCGCAGTTATCTAAATTAAATTGTATTATGGTTTGTGACTTGAATACATTTTGTCACGCATATAATCATTATATCCTACATTGTTCAAAATTATACAGAGTTCATCTCAATCTTGGAAGGTGAGTGGGTTATTTTCAAATAGGATTTGATTCCTTATTTATGGTTTGAGTCCATTTTTGATGAAAGATATCACATCTGGTTCTGATAAATTTGCCTTTAAGATTTGATTGTTTGTCTTAACTTCATTTATGTAAAGCGATAAAGGTTCTATGGGATGCTGTGGGCGATAAATCATGTCTTGTTGGATTTTTCCTTTAGCGTGACGGGAATGAATGTGGCAATAATATTTTCATGCAATTTGTCTAGTAATAAACTTTGAATTATTACTTCGAGAATTGTTGTAGACAATGGTGGTTTACTATAGCTAGGCAAAATTTCATACAATTGTATGTCAGTCAAATTTGTTTCAGTTTTGATTGTAACTAAATCTTTCAAGAAGGCAAGCAAGAGATTAATTTCTAAACCATTGCAGATTGTGAATTTGCTTAAATAAACTTAAGCAGGATGTGAGTTTGTTGAAAATATTTACAATATGTGACGGGTTCTTATTTTCAAGTGAAGTTGAGTGAAGTTGGTTTTTATGTGAAAAATAGGTTGAATTTGAGTTTCAGTTTTTCGTATAGGCTCACTAATTCTTACCGTAGCTAAAGGTTCAGCTAATTTTTTCAATTGGTTTTACAGGTTTTGAGGTTAGGTTAGGTTTGTTGACATTTTGAAGATTGATTTCTAATTTTTCTGCCAAGTTGTCATCATCAACTAATGATTTATTTAGGTCTTCTTCAAATTGTTCTAGTTCATCCATAGATATTTTAGATTTTGCTTCTTCGAATGTAGTCAGTAGTACAGTTAGCTTAGCTTTTAGTTTGTCAAGAATTTTAACATAGTTAGGATCTAGTTAACATGAGGTTAGGTTTGTAATCCTTAGCTGTAGATGCGTTAATTTAGAATTTATTTGAGATATGTGTAGATTACTAGGTTTTAGGCTAGATTTATCCATCAGAATTTCTAACGAATCTGTTTTGGTTTGTATTTAATTGACTTCATCGCTTAACGATAACTTACCAGCGATATTTGTAACATTGGGTGATGTGTTGATGACGGTTCTTAGTTGTTTCCTAAGATTTTCAACGTTGTTATGAGTTGGTTCAATCCCTCTGAACAATAACTCAAATTGAAGTTCGTCTTTTGTCAAGTAATTTAAATTAAATTTTTCCATGATCGGGAAATTTTTACTTACTTTGATTTCAGTTGGAGTTGAATTACCTTTAGCTCAAATTGAGGTTGAAATATTTCATTTCTAGCAATTTATTTAAAGCAAATTGTTGCTGTAGGTTGCTTGATATAAGTTGCACTTGAATTTTTATAGGCTAAAAATAGTAGGCTTAACTGAAAATAAGTAACTGAAAATAGAATGCATATGATTTAAGTTCATATTGTTGTGAGCACAAAAATAGTCTATTTCAGCAGTTGGTAGTAGAGATGGTAGTTAATAGCAGTTATTAGCAGTTATCAGCAGTTACAAGCAGTTATTAGCAGTTGTTTTCAGTTTAATAGCAGAGTTGAACACTTTAATTTGTACAACAACCCCTACACAGTATGGCCGATTTCAGGCGCACTGCACTTATCGCTGAAACTCAAATTCAGCTTATTTTGCACCTAATCTCAACTTCACTTGAAAATCAAAACCCGTCACATATTATAAATATTTTCAACAAACTGTCATATCCTGCTGAAGTTTATATAATCAAATTCACAATATGCAATGGTTTAGAAATTAATCTCTTTTTTGCCTTCTTGAAAGATTTAGTTACAATCAAAACTGAAACAAATTTGACTGACATACAATTGTATGAAATTTTGCCTAGCTATAGTAAACCGCCATTGTCTACAACAATTCTCCAACGTATAATTCAAAGTTTATCACTAGACAAATTGCATGAAAATATTATTGCCACATTCATTCATTGTTTCAACTTGAACAATGTAGGATATAACGATTAAATGCGTGACAAAATGTATTCAAATCACAAAACACAACACAATTTTCAGCACCATAGTGAACTTCAAAACTTCACAGCAACAAACCCTAGGTCTAATTTAAACAAGCCTACTCAAGCCCATTACCATTATTCAAATCAACGCCCGAACTATCATAAAACTCCACATAACTTCACTTCAATTTCAAGAAACCAAAACCCACGGATAAAAACTTGTTTTATTTGGAACCACAAAAACCACAATGCAAAACACTGTTACCATAACCAAAAAAATCTTATAAAAGAGGGAGCCACGAGCAACAACCCAACCAATACTTGAACTCCCGAGGAACAAAAATCAACTGCTGTACACAATCATTCCCCTGGATATAAAAATTAATTCAGAAATTTAGTTAAGAGCTGGAATAAATTTAAAAAGGTTAAACAAAACAAAATCAAGATCAAATGAATAATAGGTTACCTTGTATACAAACTTGTATCGACAAATATTTAACCACTCAAAGTTTATTGGATACCGGTTCAAGACATAAATTCATTACAAATAGCCTATATAAGCAACTCAAAAATCTAAAGGTGATAAAATCTATCCTACCATGGCAAGTTACTATGTTAGCGGTAAACGATAGTCAGATCAATGTACTTGGTAAATGCAATTTTAAAATTAAAATAGATAATTTTACTTAGAATGTAAATTTTCGAATTATGGAAAACAACCCATATGACATGATATTAGGCATACCATTCATAGCAGCAACAGGATTAATTATGGATTTAGAGCAAAATGCTTGTTACTTTAAATTCAAACCACAGAATAATTTGAATGTTACCACAACACAGGAAGAAGCCGATTCATCACTAAATGTAATAATAATTGGATGCACTGATATTCAACAGGAAGTGAATAAATTAACTGCTTATTACCCCAACGTATTCACAGATAAAATTGGATCAGCACTAAATTTAGAGGTTAAATTATAGGTTACAGTTAAAACGCCAGTATGCATTAGGTCATATTATTTATCTCCACCGAACATTATGAAAATGAAACAATCATAGATGATCTTCTAGATCAACACATAATTGAATTTTCCATGAGCCAATATTCTTCGCCAGCATTTCTCACTAAGAAAGATCGATTAGTAATTAACTACACCGAGCTAAACAAAAAACTAGTTAAGATGGACTACCCCATATGTGACTTAAATAATCTATACCAACTTACAAGGAGCTTGATATTGTTCAATAATAGACCTCAACAAAGCTTTTCTCCAATGCCCGTTAGCGAAGAACAGCCGTCATTTAACTTTATTTTGTACCACATTTGGTAAATACCAGTACAAAAGAGTTAGTTGTGGACTACAAATCGGCAGTAGTATTCTATCCAGCTATCTTGACAACATATTTCATGACATGAATTTGGAATATTTAATAAAATTTCTGGACGACATAATTATCTACAGTAAATACAAAGAATCTCACCTAAAGCGTTTAAATGAAGTCATAGGCCGTTTAGCTAACCATAACCTAACTGTGAACCCAGAAAAGGCAAAATTCTTTCGCGAAGAAATTAGTTTCTTAGGCCATAAAATCAAGAACAATACAATTACTATTTATCCCGACAGAACCACAACCATTAATAATTTTCCCGTGCCTATAACCTTAAAACAAGTCAGACGATTTGTTGGCATGACTGGTTATTGGAATAAATACATACCCGAATACTCTGAAATCTGTGCACCTTTGCATAACCTCAAGAAAAAAGCAGTAGAATTTAAATAGACCCCTGAATTTTAAAAAGCTTTTGAACTTGTAAACCTTGCCATAAGCAATAAGCAGCCCCAGTATTACAACTTGACAATTTCAACCAAGAATTCCTACTTCAAACCGATACATAAAAATTGGAGCCGGAGCAATTTTATTGCAGCATAATCAAGATCAAGAGTTATTACCTATAGCCTATTTTTTCAAGAAAATTCACCGAAGCAGAAGTCAAGTATTCTATTTATGAAAATGAAGCTCTAAGCGCTATTTTGGCTATGGAACATTTCCGTCAATATCTGGAAGTCAAACCATTTAAGCAAATTACCGATAACGAGTCGTTGAGTTAGGTTTAGAATGCCCGGAAACGCTTTGGACGATTAGCTCGCTGTACTGAGCGATTGATTGATCTAGACTACACTTTAGAACACACAAGATCTGCCGAAAATTTATCAGCCGACTGCTTATCAAGTTATTCTAAGAAAATTAAAAAATGTGACAGATAAGCTTAAAAATCAAGAAAATTCAGAGATGAAAATAAATGAGATTATTACCGAGTGTAAGAAAGGTGAAAATGTACATATGCAAGCTAAATCAGTTATAAACAAAAGTGTAAATATAAATATTAAGGAGCACCACCAGTCAATCAATGAAAATCAACATTTCTGCAATTTAATCGATGAAATTCCGCTAGCTTTAACGCAGCTGAATAAACTGCAAGAAATGAAGGATGAATGCAAGAATATAATTAACAGTATAAACAAAGGCGAAAACAATCTAAGTTTCTTCATGAAAAGTGACACACTAATGTGTATCGAAATTCAAAGGAAAACCAAAATTTATTTACCTGAGAAACTTTTCAACTTAATTTTCACATTTTATCACAACACCATTTTTGGAGGCCATTTTGGTATTTTAAGAACAACAGCTCGAATAGAAGAATATTTTCACCATCCCAAAATGAAGGATTTCATTAAAAACAGAGTAAAAGCATGTAAAACTTGCATGATGAGCAAGAGCACTCAACGTAAATTTTAGGGCAAATTAATCTCAACATCAGTTGAAAAAACAATGAACACTATATATATGGATCTACTAGGACCATTACCACGATCAATAAAAGGCAATGTTTATATTTTATGTGTACAGGACGCTTACACAAGATATACCTGGTTATATCCTTTAAAAGAAAGTACTTCAAAGGCAATAATACAAAATTTAAGGACATATTCACAAACTTTTCGATTCCTACCACCATAGTGACAGATAACGCAAGTTATTTTATTTCAAAACAATTAAAGGCATTTTATTCAGAAATTACATTACTCCAAGGACCACTTGAGCTTATCAAAGATGTGGGAACCACACAGAGCGAATTTGCCGTGATCTAGGTGCATTGTTAAGAGGTTTTTATCATAATAAACAAACAGAATGGGGCAGTGAACTGGACATGATTCAAATTATCATGAACACTGCATTTAACTCATCAATTAAAAAAGTGGCTTTAAGTTAATGTTCAATCATCAACCTAGCTGCACATTATCAAATTTATGGGACCTAAATAGTTTAATATCACCGGAAATTACAATCTAAGAAAGACAAGAAAATCTGAGGAAAACTATAAATAACGCCAGAAGAAGTATTCAGCAAAATCAAAAACGATATAGGTATTCCGAAGCAAGAAGCAAACATCCATTCAAATTAAATTCTTTGGTATTCGTCAAAACCAACTACCTAAGCAAGAAAGTGAACAAGTTTTGGAAGAGGTTAGCCCCAAGATATATTGAAACCTAGAAGATTATTTACTGGCTAATCGATGTAACCTGCCTAGTACAACGAACAACTGATCCCAGTGACGTGAGAAAAGTGCATGTTATCGACTTGAAGTTATATCAACCCCCATAAACAACAATCAAGACCAGAAGATATGTACTCTGTAAATAATTTACATTTTCAAATGGTCATATTATTTAAGGTTATATTACTGTATAGGTTATGTGACTCTCAATGTACAATTTTGCAGGAAACAACGTGAGTAAAATATGCGTGCAAAAACTTGAGAATTTTGAGCCTAGTCTGCAACCGAAAGAAATGAATTTATGGTTTAGTTATATTAAATCAAAATGTATATACAGGAATTGATTATTTGTTAGCTATAAAGATTTGTGAATTTAGAAAAGTGATATTAGATGAAAGGGAAATTCAGATTTCACCAAAACACAAAACAGTTTGATTGAATCGTATGATTGTAGTATGCGAGACGATTGTATGGGAAACGCAAGGTGTACGATTGATTTTGAGGCCAGACGAATGAATTTTATTTATAATAAGGAACACGACATACTGCACTGCACACATAAATTAACACTTGAAAAGACATAAAACACCACAAAAAATAACACTAGGAACACTTAAACACCACACGAACACACGAAGAAAAATTAGAACAAAATGGTGGAAATTTTGAGAAAGGCAAGATGAAAAAATCACTTTGACCAATGCAAATAGTAACATTTTCGAGTTTGAAAAGAGTTGTATGTCATTATAAGAGATTTTTTCTTTGTTAGCATAAAAACATGTCAGGTAATGAAGTGTCAATTTAATTTGAGTGTGTTGTTAGTTATAGAAATCCACTTCAGTTATTATGTAATCATATTTCACGATAAATGTCAAATGTAAATAGATGGAATGTCACAAATTTTATTTTAACTAGGTTGGCTATTCAAAAAGCAAGTTCTCTTGAACGTGCTGAACTCAGGTGGCAAAAATTAGTACCATGACGCCACTTCAGCTATCACAGTACTATTGTAACGCGCTGAAATTAAATTAAGAAATTGTAAAATTTGATAAAGTACTGTGGAAAATTGTAAACTGAATTTTCTTTGAATGTAAATGTTTAAAATAAGTGAAATTTGAAAGGAACTGGGATATTTTGTACTGATTTTTTATGATAAATTTCATTATTTTAGAAGTAACATTATTTTAGGTGGAATAAATTCAAATGTATAATTAAATTCATATAACTGTTTCATTATTAGTTAATTAGTAATAAGTATTTCATTTACCTGTTAGCAGAACTGAAGTAACAGCTGTTGTGATTGTAATTAAACTCAATTAGAATAAATTAGTTCATTGTCGCTAGATTTTTATAACTGCAATATTTAATGTTAAAATGATTTTAAATACAACTAAAGATGTTTCAATATGTAAAATAATTAGTTTACCAGATATTATTTAGTTTGGATTTGTTCCAGACGAGTTCAAGTAGTACCCGAGTTGTATTATCACCGGATGGGAATCAGACCAATAATCATCAAACCTTAAGGATTAGAATAATACTGATATAGTATTAATATATTAAATTGTATAATTTCAAAAACGAAATATATTTTTTTCAATTAATAAAACAGGATATTACAACGGCAATGAACGTCTACTATACTCAGTTACCCAATTACCATGTTTGTTGTGTTGCATAACATCTGATGGACCACTTGATAGGCTATTAAAATAGCGCAGTTATCTAAATTAAATATATAAGTGCAGCGCTCCTGAAATCGGCCATACTGTGTAGGGGGTGTTGTACAAATTAAAGTGTGCAACTCTGCTAATAACTGAAAACAACTGCTAATAACTGCTTGTAACTGCTGATAACTGCTAATAACTGCTATTAACTACCATCTCTACTACCAACTGCTGAAATAGACTATTTTTGTGCTCACAACAACATGAACTTAAATCATATAAATTCTATTTTCAATTACTTATTTTCAGTTAAGCCTACTATTTTTAGCCTATACAAATTCAAGTGCAACTTATATCAAGCAACCTACAGCAACAATTTGCTTTAAATAAATTGCTAGAAATGAAATATTTCAACCTCAATTTGAGCTAAATTAATGGTAATTAAACTCCAACTGAAATCAAAGTAATTAATTATTTTCCGACCATGGAAAAATTTAATTTATTATTACAATTTAAATATATTTATATTTAAAATAATTTGACAAAAGACGAACTTCAATATGAGTTATTTTCAAGAGGGATTGAACCAACTCATAACAACGTTGTAAATCAAATCTTAGGAAACAACTAAAAACCGTCATCAACACATCACCCAATGTTACAAATATCGCTGGTAAGTTATCGTTAAGCGATGAAGTCAAATAAATACAAACCAAAACAGATTCATTAGAAATTCTCATGGATCAATCTAGCCTAGAACCTAGTAATCTACAAAAAAAAGCGCACAAAGACCATTAGCATAAAAAACCCAGTAAAACAACCCAAAAATACCACTAATACACAGAAATTGTATATATACAATTGTAAACTCAATTAAAATAAACCTTTAAAATAGAATCACCAAATAAACAAACCTTTGTATTTTTGTATCCTTTGTATTTTTTCATTTTGATATGGTCTGGTGGGGGTGTTTGTTTTAAGTCTGTCGGGTGGTTGGTGTTGTTGTTGTGAATATTATTCCTTGCGATGTCGGAGCGGAATAAGTAGGATATTTCCGCCTTCTGGTAATGATGGTGGGGGTTGCAGCGCGGGTGTCGGAACAAAATAAATACTAAATTAACGCATCTTCAGCTAAGGATTACAAACCTAACCTCATTTTAACTAGATCCTAACTATGTTAAAATTCTAGACAAACTAAAAGCTAAGCTAACTGAACTACTGACTAAATTCGAAGAAGCAAAATCTAAAATATCTATGGATGAACTAGAACAATTTGAAGAAGACCTAAATAAATCATTAGTTGATGATGACAACTTGGCAGAAAAATTAGAAATCAATCTTCAAAATGTCAACAAACCTAACCTAACCTCAACACCTGTAAAACCAATTGAAAAAAATTAGCTGAACCGAGTTAGCTACGGTAAGAATTAGTGAGCCTATACCAAAAACTGAAACTCAAATTCAGCCTATTTTTCACATAAAAACCAACTTCACTCAACTTCACTTGAAAATAAGAACCCGTCACATATTGTAAATATTTTCAACAAACTGTCACATCCTGCTGAAGTTTATTTAAGTAAATTCACAATTAGAAATGGTTTAGAAATTAATCCCTTGCTTCCCTTCTTGAAAGATTTAGTTAAATCATAACTGAAACAAATTTGACTGACATACAATTCTATGAAATTTTGCCTAGCTATAGTAACGCGCCACTGTCTACAAAAATTCTCCATGGAAAAACTGAAAGTTTAAGAGGTGTTTTACAGATGACAAATAAAAATGGTAATTAGCAAACAGTGATTGCAATCTTCTTCTTCTCCCTCCTCCTCCTCCCATACTTTTCGCTCGTTAAACATAAACAAGCATTCTTCTTCTTCTTCGGACTCACAGTTAAATAGGTTCATCAGTAAAGAAGTGGCTCAAGTACCCTTTACCTTCCAATATCAGTATATAGTCATCATCTTCTTCTTCATACACCTAGATAAATAATTATAAAACTAGATAGTTTAAAGGGAAAAGTTCTTTTAGTGTAGATTCTTACCTTCCTCTGAGCTGGGGTTGTCATCAGCAGTTGTCTGCACCTCCCAGGGTAGATCGACTAGGTGGATCGTCCCCACGTGACGCTCTAAGACTCCCCGGTCCGCGAATGTGGCGTGGCAAAGCCGACATATCGCTTCTCCATCTGCAATTGTACAAATCGATTAGATTTATTTTTATTTTATTTTAATGCTGGGGAGTGTGGTGATGGGGAGAGGGGGTTCAAATACATTTCTCTGTGTGAAAAGCAAAGCAAATTCTTTCTCGCTCTCAGTTCATACATGTGCAAAAGACAAATTTTAGCTAAAATAAATTATTATAGTTATGTAATTTTTATTTTTTACAATCTACAGCTCTCTCTTTATTCATGCCAAATAAAAAGAAAACTTCTCTTATTCTCTGGTTATACATATGTGAAAGAATAATTCATAAAATATGTCTGTATTACTGTTTTAATTGAAAAGAAATCAAATTTAAGTCTTATTCAATCGATATTGCAACACACAAACACGTACCTTGCTGGCTTAAGTTGAATTATCCGTGAGTATTCATGTGTCGTTGGAGAGCATCCTCGCGGCTATAGCGGACTTCGCACACATCACACACAAAACGACTCTCGCCGTGGACACTTGCGACGTGTCTCATAAAATTGTCGATGCGTATGAAGTCGCTTCCGCAAATGATACACACGTGTAACGCATTCATCTTGAAAATTGATGCTCATGTTTTAATAATCCAAGTTATAATGCACAAATTACAATAAACAGTTGCTAGCACAAATCGCAGAGCAGTACTTAACTAACACGTCTGCACGCACTGCGCACTGAACTCTCAAACTGAACTGAAGGGGTGATAGCGATGTAAGGTGATACCCCCCGGTTTGACGATCCGTTTCTCGGAATTGGGTGCAGGTGTTCTATTGTTATATTGTTCTTCAAATTGGACCCATCACTCAAAAAGCTTTTAGCGAAGAAAGGGTCCAAAAAGGAAAAAGGATGACAGACCCTAGGTTCCAGAATCTCAATGTTCAAATTAAGACCAAGAAGGCTGACGGGGGAGGCCTCCACCTCGTTTTGCGTTTGTTAGTCCCTTGGACAGTTGGAAGAAAAATCTATTAGGAAGATAGATTTTCTTCCATTCCTAACTTTAATGCTTAGGTGGCCTTGATAAAGACCGATTGTAGATTGAGTGGAAGGAAAGGAATAATTATTGAGGAGTTGGATCGAACTGACACCGTTTCCACTGTTTAATCAGCTGCTGATATTTTTCTGTGAGATCTGATTACTCCTCCGTTTCTTCTTTCTCCAAAAGATCTCGTAGATCAGTAAAATGTGGTGGGCTAGCAAACATGATGTCCATATATCGTAGCTAAACTCCCAATCCTGTTTTACTTTGAGAATTTCCTTCCTCATATCCTCAGCAATGGTCTCTTGAATGGGCCTAGGTAGCAGCTTAAACCCTTCGGGCAAGAACTGTTTTATCTTTAAAATTGATAACTCTTGTAGGGATTTTGGACTCTGTTTGCATGGGATGTCAGTGTTCACCCACTCGGTCCATCGAAAATACATGGCTGCGTATTGTCTCAGTGAACTCCTGCCACTTCGAAACTCCTACCTGAACTGATCGCGGTGGAGGTCCGGTGCGGACCACGTGACATATGGTCTGGTGGGGGTGGTCTTTGTTTCCTACTGGTCGATGCAGTATTTCCAGCACTCAGATGGACTTGCTATCGTTGCTATACCATCGATCGGATCTGATTCTGATTGAACCTTCTTGTTCGTCTTGTCAAGCCGAGTAATTTGAGTACCCACATGACATACCTTGGATGAAGTTAATCACCCCCCCTCGAAAAGATATAAACGGGGGCTTCGGGACGGATTTAAAGTCCTAGTGATTGGTATGGGAATATCTTCCTGTAATAGGTAGATTTTCTTCTATTCCCTAACATGAAAAGCTTAGGTGGCCTTGATAAAGGCCTTTTATGGTGGTTGATGGGTGGAAGATCGTTATTCCTCATACCAAGGGGAATCCTGCTCCATGGATTTTTCCAACTCTGTGAAATCTGAGTTTCAGCCCACAATGTCTACCATGAAGTTGAAAACTCATGTGAATATATTTGCTGACCATAATAATTCTCGAGATATTGATATTTTGCCCAAGCCAATTGTTTTCTTGCCTTTTACAGTGATTGACTTAATGCGCAGTATTCGCTGTCTTATTTGGCTTTACCTCAAGCCCACAAAATTCTGAAGGAACTCCTGGTCAGTATCTCCGGGTAAAATGTCGTCCTCTTCCATTGCGATGTCGGAGCGGAATAAGTAGGATATTTCCGCCTTCTGGTAATGATGGTGGGGGTTGCAGCGCGGGTGTCGGAACAAAACCCCGTTCCTCTAATAATATTCTGAGAAGGGTCCTTTGATGGCTATTGCCGCCGGACAATAAATCTCACTGGCTGTCTGAGAATTCGGGAAAGGGTCTATTGTCTCCACAAAACAAAACTAGTCCTCTTGGAATGCTAACAAAGCCTATTGTGAGTCGTGCCTAGCTTTTGTTGTTTAGGTCCACTCAATGCAGCTGTTTAAATAAAAACTAGTTTCTCCCACCATCGACGCACACTCAGACACCTTGGGTTTCAGTTGCGACGTATTTTTCCCCTGTAAGAAAATATCCGCAAGAAAGGTTATTTAAATTTGCTACGGACGGCTCAGCCTACGAAGGCTGGGTACCTCCAGGGTTCCACTGGCACTCAGGGGTCTACGGACCGAACCTCAACGCTGGCTTGGGCCTGGCTCATACAATCAAACGTGAAACAAGTTCACCACAGATGTAGTTTCTAATAACAGCCAGACCAGGGGGGCGACTTGATTACGTGGGGTTTACACACTGCAGCTCGGGCCACACTTCCACAGCGATCACTCGCACCGACGAAAATGCCCAGAGTGCCTGCAACACCGTGTGTCACTAAATATTATCGGTAACAACACCCACAACTCCTAGTTGAGTAATCAGGGCCGGCTCGGCTGATACAAACAGGATCTGTTGTGTACACTACTGTCTACCTACGAAGAATACTCGACATAGTTGTCTTAATTTTAATTAAATTATTGAAATTTATATTAGATTCAGGCAGTGCCCAGGCCAAGCAGTATGTTACTAATAAATTGGATAATCTCGTGCTCAAATTGAAATACTGAGTAGCTGGTCTCAAACTACCAAGCACTGGCACAGGCAACTACAATACACCATCTCATGAAACTTGTTACAATTTAAAAATAATCCCCAACACAATGGCAACCGTAGAATAATTCAAAACTAACTACTTTGGCCGGGCTTATTTCCAGGAATACCACACGTGGTGACAAAGAGTTTCGGCATTTGCTCCGTACTGTCAGGCCTCAACAGGTTTCTGGAACCGCCTCGCCTCAAAATATATATTTTCAGGCTTCGGATATAAAATAACCAATGAGTTTGAGGCTTATCAAAATATGTCTAAATACATATTTTGATATGACACTCAGTCGAGTGCACGGTCTGGTTGTAGTGGACGTGAGATTCAAGTTTCCCGTGTTTGCCGTCAGCTTGGAGGCTACGATGCAAACAGGTAATGTATTGTCAGTTTTCCATTTGTTCGTTTATATAAATGTTGTGTTAGTGTATTGTATTCGATTTATTGTATACATATTCCTTATCTTTGTGTTAGTGTAAATTGAAATGTAAAGGAAAATATTTTAAAAAATCCAAAAAATGTAGGTTAGTTAGGTGTATATATAAATGTTGTGTTAGTGTATTGTATTCGATTTTTTGTGTATATATTTGTTATCTTTGTGTTAGTAAAATTATAATGTAAAAGAAAAATATTTAAAAAATCCAAAAAAGTAGGTTAGTTAGGTGTAAGAATTTGATATTTAGATGTAAGTAGGGTTCACTTGATAACGGGAGGATTTTCCTTACCTCCCGAAACGTAGTGTAGTTTTAAACACTAGAAGCGATAGGTAAAGTCCAAATAAATCAAAAAATAAAATCTCCAGACACGATTGCTGTCGGAGCTCAGGACGTACTGCCTCGCCGAAGCGGCTGAATACCCAGGCCGATAAGTGCTGATAAGGCAGGGGAAAAGTGCAACCGGCCGCTTGCCGCCACCGCCTGCTACCTGTCGCTTGGCTGTCCCACCACGACAACGAAATCAAGCCTTTTGTCACTCCCCCCTACCAAACGACTAGTTACACAGTTCAGATATAACAGCAGATCGATGAGCTTGTGTGACGCTGACTTGTTCCGAATACTGAAATCCGTGGAGGAGGTTTACTACCGCAATTGGGCTATCGTCGATATTCGTGCGTCGTATTTGGAAGAGGCGATGGGTCATGCAATGACAAAGTGGTGTGGACAACCAAGATGTCCTGAAGAATGGAATGATTACCATTCCGACTGGCGTCTAGTTAATGAATTGGAGGAGGAGTTGGCAATCGCGGAGAAGGCCGAACAGCATAAGAAGAAAGAAGCGGAGAGGATGGCTGCCGAAGCTGCTGCTAAATAGTTATAAGTTTAATATGTAAATAAATGTATATTGAAAATAAATGTAAAAAATATACAAAAAAATAAAACCCCTTGATACAGTGATAAGAAAATGCAGTTTATCTTTGTATTAACCAAAAAAAATATATAAACATAGTCTAAGAGGGTGAATCACGCCAAGTCCCAAGGCAAGACTGCGGTGCGGGCCCCTAGTTGGGGGGGTGTACACTGTAATATAGTAAAATAAAAAATAAATAAAAATTGAAGGCCCAAATCAGGGGGGTGTCCTCCACCTCCACATTATGGCTCCTCTTGTCCTCTCCTTCTGCCCCTACTTACATTAACGCATAAATAAAAAATAAAAAACATTATACTGATTGTGAGAGGTGCTTTTTTGAGTCGTATAACCCCTCACCACGGAGTTGTGTAAATCCCCACCATCAACCTAAGGACCAGATGAATCAAGACCGTGCCACTTCTCACCCCGCTTTTACTTATTAATTCGAGGTATTGTATTTCCCTTACAGTTTATGTAAGTTTTTAATGAAGCTCTTTTAACAAGTTGCGAGACTGGTAGGTGGATATAATTAATATATTTAGATCGTACTTCTAATTGCCATAAAATATCGTATATTTCCTACACTGTGTGCTGTATTAATATTTACAAGAAAGGTGTTCCCAAACTGTGTTATACTTATTTATTTATTTGTTTGATACATGAATATTTAATACTTAGCACTAGTAAATACATAACACGTACATCCTAATTTACACTATGTAAAAAACGACTGATTTATACAGCTGATGTGGCTGATTAATTTTTGGGGTTTCCATGAATTATCCCATAATCTTTTTCATTAGCGAAGAATGCACTCAAAAAAATAAAGTTGTTCTTACCACCTTTACCCTTAAATACACAAAATGAAAGAAAATAATCAAGATTAATGAAATATCAAAATGATAAAGATGGCTCTCGGGATTAAGCTTCCAAAACAACATTTGAGACACTATGTATGGTCATCGATAACTTAATTTTATCTTAATTAGTATAGACTTATATTCACTTATTTTAATCATCTGACCCTATTTTATTATCCAAGGATACATACATAATTATCCGAAATACCTTTACTCTACCTTACCTACAACATATGAATAATCATACCTATTTGAAATAAACTTAAATTTAAATGGTGGATATTTTCCAGTTGCTTTAAAAGGCAAATTTAAATTCAATATTTTTAGTTTCGTTACTGTATCTCGTAACTATAAAATATTAAACCGTTCTGTGGCATAAATTGTCCCTATGGGAAAAACGTAAAACTTTATTTTGTTATAGAAAAATAATTTTGCTCTATATACAAAAAGTAGATTAAATATTAGACAAGATATTGATGGTAGAGCAATTGAAATTTAGATACATTACTGCTTAATAACATCTGGTGCTTCAAAAAAAAATTTGTTCTCTCTTCAGTCTCTCTGAAAGCTAATAACTTTCACGGTTTACGATCTAATTTCCTCCCCAAGATGAGCTCCTGTACACGACTGCGTCTAGAATAAAGCGCGGCCGAAATATAATTACGATGTAGTCATGTTACCATAACAACAACTGTGACTGTGTCTAGAATAAACCGCGCTCCAAACATAATTACGATGTAATCATGTTACCATAACAACAACTGTGACTGTGTCTAGGATAAACCGCGCTCCAAACATAATTAGAATGCACTCATGTTACCATAACAATAACTGTGACTGTGTCTAGAATAAACCGTGCTCCAAATATAATCACGATGTAGTCATGTTACCGTAGCAACAACTGTGACTGTGTCTAGAACAAACCGTGCTCCAAATATAATAACGATGTAGTCATGTTACCGTAGCAACAACTGTGACTGTGTCTAGGATAAACCGTGCTCCACATATAATAACGATGTAGTCATGTTACCGTAGCAACAACTGTGACTGTGTCTAGGATAAACCGCGCTCCAAATATAATTACGATGTAGTCATGTTACCATAACAACAACTGTGACTGTGTCTAGAATAAACCGCGCTCCAAACGTAATTACGATGTTGCCATGTTACAGTAACAACAACTGTGACTGTGTCTAGAATAAACCGCGCTCCACATATAATAACGATGTAGTCATGTTACCGTAGCAACAACTGTGACTGTGTCTAGGATAAACCGTGCTCCACATATAATAACGATGTAGTCATGTTACCGTAGCAACAACTGTGACTGTGTCTAGGATAAACCGTGCTCCACATATAATAACGATGTAGTCATGTTACCGTAGCAACAACTGTGACTGTGTCTAGAATAAACCGCGCTCCAAATATAATTACGATGTAGTCATGTTATCATAACAACAACTGTGACTGTGTCTAGAATAAACCGCGCTCCAAACGTAATTACGATGTTGCCATGTTACAGTAACAACAACTGTGACTGTGTCTAGAATAAACCGCGCTCCACATATAATAACGATGTAGTCATGTTACCGTAGCAACAACTGTGACTGTGTCTAGGATAAACCGTGCTCCACATATAATAACGATGTAGTCATGTTACCATAACAACAACTGTGACTGTGTCTAGGATAAACCGCGCTCCAAATATAATTACGATGTAGTCATGTTACCATAACAACAACTGTGACTGTGTCTAGAATAAACCGCGCTCCAAATATAATTACGATGTAGTCATGTTACCATAACAACAACTGTGACTGTGTCTAGAATAAACCGCGCTCCAAATATAATTACGATGTAGTCATGTTACCATAACAACAACTGTGACTGTGTCTAGAATAAACCGCGCTCCAAACGTAATTACGATGTTGCCATGTTACAGTAACAACAACTGTGACTGTGTCTAGAATAAACCGCGCTCCAAACATATTCATGAGGTAGTAATGTTACCCCATCAACAACTGGGACAGTGTCTAGTATAAACTGCACTAACATAACGTTATCGTATAATAATATTCATACAAGAGGTTACCAGTGCAATAATAGTTTTATTATCTGTGATATATTATAGGATGTAATAACGATTCATACATAACGTACTTATGTACGAATAAACGTAGTTCTCTCTTTGGTCTTGATGATGATCGGTGTGACCGGTCAGTATTGATTGCCTTGTACTGGTTTTATATTTTTCCGTCTGGTTAAAGGGTATATTATAAGAGTAAATATATTGATAAGTGTTGTAAGGCGCTCTTTATTTTTAGCCTGTAATTATTTCAATTCGTACTAACCAATATGGCAATTTTTCTCTGTTTAATTGTCCAACCAGAATAACTGCAACTTCAAGTTCTGGTCTTGACCACATTTACATAAATGATAAATAAGTTTATAGGGCCTAATTTTAAAACTGCTTTATAAATAAAATAAAAAATAAACAAAACCATCTTATAGACCATTTATTTTAGGGCTGAAATACCAAGAAGTAAGTAATGAGATAAAGAAATAATGTGTCAGTAATTCTTTAAAATTACGAAAGCTTTAGATTCGGATCTGATTATGTGTTATCGATTGGAATTATGTTAGAGGAAGTTAATTTATGATTTAAAAAATGTCATATAATTTTTAGGTATATTGTAATTATATTAATAATAGTAAGGAAGTAATTAATAAATTTGGTGAAATATAAGGTCCTCGTTCAATGTACAAACTTGTTCATACAATTAAAAGAAGACACCAATTTTATAGGGCGTTAAGGGCTCGGTCCTATCACAATGTTAAAAACAATTTATTAATTGTTGAATGCTTCCAGAACTGTTAAATGACAATTGAAATATAGGTTTACGTACCTTCAGTCAACAGTTTAAGGAATGATCTATTTGAAAATGAACTGTTGACTGAAGGTACATAAACCTATATTTCAACTGTTAAAAACAAGAAACTGCCACACTTTTGTGTTCAATTAAAATTGAAATTTAGGCAGTAAAACTAGCAATACTATTCTAACCAGATTACAATTTGCAAAGAGGTCTCATCTTGGCATTGGATGTTTGTTAACAGATTAAAATGGTTGCGGGAAGAGCCAAGTAGTGTTTAAAATATTGGGGGAGAACTTTTTTTATAGATTCTCGGTTCCTCAGCGCGTAGCAGATAGAATTAACAAGTTGCTTAACAATTTGGTTCAGTCTGATAACAATCAGGCTCGTAACCGTATGCCTACTGATGCCTAACCGGGTCTTAAAATGTCATTACATTCATCTTTTATCACACGAGAACTTGAATTTGAATGTTTAGAGGCAATAAATGGTACACGGAAAAACTCAGATTTTAACCGAGTCTGGGTTAAAATATATTGGGTCAGCAGTAACCAATTATTGGTTACTATCAACCAGTGCCGCGTGGTCATTACACTGAAATAAATACTATAGTAATCCAAACAATATTGCATAGTAAATGCAATTCTGGTAGTTTTTAAAAGATTTATCTTAATTAACACAATAGTTATGGTAATGTCCTACCATAACGTCTGTCAAAACTACAATAATATTCTTGCTAAATTATTTGCAATGAGGCTGGTAATTGCATCAACATATTATTGTTGCTAATACATCATAACGATAGTAGTATAGTAAGTAGAAATGCTTAGCGAGAATATTCTGATATATTATACCAGATTCTGTTTTTGATTACACGACAATGTCTCAAAGTGGAAATGAGTCGTCACCGGCCTGCCCTAAAGCGTGAATGCACCGAGACAAGCAATGTTATAGTTTATCGTGTGATCGGTATCGGAATGTGTTATACTGCAATATGTATGCGTTGTCTCACTGTCTCAGTAATGTTTTAATAATGTAAAGAATCAATCTAAGGAATAATTGAAGATGTGGCTGTAGCCACAAAACATGCAATGGCATAAACTCAAAAAGTATATTGAACAGGTAAACCTTTTTATTTTTTGAAAACAAAAATCCAGCAGTTTCAACATGAATTCAGAATATTATTTAGGCTTTCTATAGCCTAGGTAGGATATTAACAAGGTAAAAGTAACAAAGAGACTGAGATTAAGTTACTAAACCTTAAATAATCAAAATAAATATTATCAAAAATATGATTAAAGCCAAGCGAACGGTGGCCTATTGACCCCATACTTCTGCAGCTTTCATGTAAGCAATTTTATATAACTGATTTTGGTTAGTTTTCAGGTTATGTTCGTTAAACTGTAGGGGTTTCCGTAACCACTCCACTTTATTAACCACAAAAACAACTTATTGTAGAAATAAAAAAGGTATTGCCACAGCTACTATACATTCTGAGAGGAGAGTCAACCGAACTTATAGCTGCAGCAATAACTTATTGTTACTTATTGTAAAAGTAAGAGTTATTGTTATAAATACTATAAACTCTAGTAACGATTCTCATAGTGTTTAGTTTTATTAACAATAACTTATTGCTCTGGCAGCAAGGTTGATTCCTTAGGCTCCAATTTCATTATTGTAATATTTGCAATAATTTCTGTTGCACGCTACAATAAAATATTGACAATAACAGGATTGTAGCTGATACCAAACACATTGCTGGGACCATATTTACAATAATTTATTGTTCCCCATACCATATTCTGGTTCATATAACAATAATTTTTTTTAAACACGTAGTAAATAAATAAATTGCATATTAGTAGTGGGGAAATGAGACTTCTGGGACATTTGATTAACAGCTTCCGGTCACGTGATTTTTCATGACGTAGGTGTGACGTATTTGTGACGTGTTTGGTGACGTAGTTGTGACGTCATCGTGAGGTATGTCAAGTTCAAGGTCATCCTAAGGATGTTTTAAAAAGATACCTTGCACAGATGCAATCCAATATAAGAAATCGAATGAAAACTATCGAATGAAACCTGTGCAAGATTTTTATTTCTTCTTAATTTTATTTTATTTACAATACTGTGTGCGTTTAGTTTTAGCAGTTTCCTACAATGAAGTATGCGCAGAGTCCTTGGTGTTTGCTGTGCCTTGTGAATAACTTAAAAGATAGTGCAGAGCATTTGGATTGTTTGTTTCCAGTTTTATTTTCCAAGTTTGTGAAACATTAGATGTAAAAGTTCACTTATCTTTTAATGCGTCCTTCCACTTTTGTTGGATAGAATGTTCATTAGTCAAAACCTATCAAGGATGAAATAACTGCTTACGCATCAGAAGATGTTGTGGTAGAAACTTCATGTACTTGAATTTGATCAGTTGTATTTTCATTTGTGTCGGCTTGTTCAATATTATAAGATGTGGAAGAAACAGTATTGTATTGGATTTGACAGTCCATGTGTACTAGGCAAGAGCCTCCGGTATATTGATGTATCGAAAGCATGTAGGTTAGGTACCTGCCCTTCCCCCACCAAAACGTTCCCCCACCAAGTTATTACATCGCGCAATAACCACTGTACATGTTTTATTTAGGAGTTGGCTCTTGTACTGTCAAGGCCGTAGCTCCATAACTAAAAACTTCAATATTTTGGCTCAACGCTGTACGTGCATAAATATTACAGTCACTATGATTTAAACTAGTGCATGTATTCATGTGATGCTCCTTGCGTAGCAGACAAATGGCTTCGAGTTTTTCAACCTTGAGTATTCTACGACGGAACCGCTCACAGTCCACTAAAAGCGTAGACGTTCTGTCTTCATAGACGGAGAAGTAGAAGATGGTGGCAAGCGGACTACTTAAGGACACCTTCCTCATATTCCTGTAAACTGTGACATATTCAGACTTTACACAAACTCTATAGGTAGATGTGCATTTGTCAAGAACCGGAAGTAAACTGATATACCGCTACCGTGTAGGATAGACACCTACCCCCACCAGAACGTTACTTTGTCCTTCAAAATAGTTGTATTGCTGCTACACCCTTGGTCGGATCTGAATTCTGGTTGCACCTCCTTCTTCGTCTGGCCGAGTGGCGTAATTTGAGTACCCACATGGTAACTTTTAGAAGAAGTTCATAACCCCTCCCCCTCCCACCCTTTCACCCTGCCACCCTGCCACCTCCAGAAAATGTCATCTGGAGCACTTTTGCCCACCCTCCACCGACCTTGACTGTAACCTTGAATTGATGACCTACGGTGGACCGTACAAAGGTTTAAATTTTTAAACTGAAATTATCCTGAAAGTCCAAAACTCACAAGGGACATCTAAATATATTTCTCACCTGGGACCTGGGACAATTTTTCGGAGTCAACAAATCAAGTAATATGTTAGGTTACATGACCTTCTTGCGACCTTCATAACAGTCGTAGCGATTTTATAACATTCATTGGTTTAGAACAGAATGAAGTTGTAGGGAACGCGTGTTTACAGTTCGCAAGACAAAGCTGGAATGAAGTGGTATCCGGAGTGCAGCGGGTCGCATGGTGGCTCCATCCATATATGGTTAGAAAGCTGGGACTGGATTAGAACCAGTTTAACCAAGGGAAGCACTTTGCCCCCCCCCAAACAGGACTTTCGCCTGGAGCACTTTCCTCCCCGTAGTTGTTTTTTTCCGCTATGGCTGATATACCCTTGGTCGGATCTGAATTCTGATTGCACCTTTTTGTTCGTCTTGGTGAGCCACGTAATTTGAGCACCCACTCGGTATATTTTAAACAATAAATAAATAAGTTATTTAAGGTTGTCCTTAAAAATAGTTGTTTTTTCGTTATTGCTGCAATACCCTTGGTCGGATCTACATTCTGACTGCATCATCTTATTCTTCTTGCCATGCCGCGTAATTTGAGTACCCACATGGCATACTTTAGACGAACTTTATACGCCACCCCCCTCCACCCAGGCAACTTTCGCCTGTACCACTTTTGCCCCACCCACAAGGTCAGGATCACTTGGGCGGGGTTCAACCGGTTTGGCTGGCTCGGGTATATATAGAACCCGAGACTCTGCTCTCTTCGCAGTAGCCTGGATTGGTAAGCAAAACTTTGGAAAATGAATTAAAACGATTAAACTTAATCAAATTTGGACCAAGAGAATTTCTGACAAAAAACCGAACCATCATGTTTGTGTCAGATATTGACTCAATCGTAAATTAATGTTTTGATAAACGTCTGACAAAATTACAAAACATGAAGGAAGAGGTTATGGATGGACTTTATTAAGCAAAACGGGTCTAGACATAAGAATACATAAACACGGTTATGGAATAAGAGGAAGTAGCTACATCCCACAAAAATTATGAATACCAAATCCTGTATCAACGTACAAAATGAAGATACTGAATGTTTTAAATATGCTATGCTGGCCAAATATGTAATAGACCATAGGCATAAAGCGAGTATAAAATATTAAGAAGTTCAACATAAATATAATTTTCAGGGGATGAGTCACCCTGTTGCAATTACAAATGTATCCAAATATGAAAAGCAAAATCCTTCAGCTTCTGTCAACATATTTTGTTTGGATTCGTCAAACAATGCGTATTCCTTGCGCATAACACCGAATGAGCGCAAAAATCATACAGATTTATTATTGATCACTAAAGGAGATATATCACACTATGTACATATTAAAGATTTTGAAGCTCTTGTTTCAAAACAATTATCAAAACGTAATGGAGGAAACACCACTTGCAAAATATGTTTTTGTCATGTAAGCAAACCATTAAGAAGGGGAGGTTCAGAGTGGTTATTAGAACATCAAAGGTTTTGACGTGGAAACTATGAGGTAAGAATTAAATTGCCACCTCTTAGCAGAGTACACGACAAGTTTGATAAAGTAATTCAACAATACCGTATTCCAGTTGCTGTGTATGCTTATTCCGAATCAAATTTATTTCCTCTTGATCTCCAAGAAGAGGAGGTTGCAAGAAGAAGCAGAAATCAGCTGCATACACCAAACAGTTATTGTGTAATCATCAAATCCACACTTTCTGAAGAACATCTCCGAAAACAAATTATTGTCTACACTAAAAATTCATCGTGATGAAGCAGGAGCTCGATACTTTGTTGATGAATTGTATAATATAGATGGAAAGGTGGAAGAAATGTATCGAACCGTGTTACCGATGTCACCTATGGAAGAACTAAAACAACATGCTTGGGCAACAACATGTTATTTGTGCAATAACACGTTCACACCTGATAACCTAAAAGTCTGTGACCATGACTATCTTACAGGAGCTTACAGAGGTGTAGCCTGTAACGCTTACAACCTAAACTACAAACTTCCATCTTTTATTCCAGTTGTTCTGCACAGTCTTAGTGGTTACGACGCCCACTTCATAATCCCGGAGTCAGAAAGAGAACGATGGAAAAATGTATAAGCTTTTATAAAAAAGATCGGCAAGATAAAACTAAGATTTGTTGATTCTTTAAGATGTATGCCTTTTAGCCTTATGACATTAACTACAAACTTAAGAAGAGAAGATTTGATTGAAGGGACCAAAATTGTACCTAATGAAAAAATGGATTTAGCTCTTCGAACAGGAGTAATTACATCGATGGACTGCATAGATTTGACGAAACATGACTTCCTTCACCAGACAAATTCAAAAACAAACTTAATGAGACAGAAATAGAACCTGAAGATTATCAACATGCATGTCAAGAATGGAACGAGTTGGATATGAAGACCTTAGGAGATTACACAAACTTTTATGTCAAACCTGATGCCACTCTTCTTTGCGATGTGATTGAAGAATTTCGGAACACTTGTTTTGCTGCATATGTATTGGACCCTTTAAATTCTTACACCTTTTCAGGATTAGCTTGGCAAGCTATGATTAAGGAAACGAAATGTAAACTTAAACTTTTAACACATATTGAAATGGTTTTAATGGTTGAATCGGGAGTTAGAGGTGGATTGACTCAAAGTGTTACGAGACATGTTAAAGCCAACAACAAATACCTTCCAGACTATGATGAAGGGTAACCATCGGTATACTTAGGATATTTCGATGCCAATAATTTGTTTGGATGGGCTATGACAAACCCACTTCCATTTGACAATTTTAAACGGGTTGATCCAGACTCTATTGGTGATGTCTCACAAATTCAAAAACATGGAGACACTGGATACATTTTGGTTTGCGACTTAGAATAACCCGAACACTTACACGATCTTCATTATGATCTTCCACTCCCTACAAAAACAGAAGTTTCTCCAACTGGTAAACATCCTAAATTAATGATGACTTTAAAAAACAAACAACGATACGTAGCTTACTTTTGGGTTGTTTAACAAGCTATCGAATTGGTATTACGTATAACAAAGATTCATAGAGTTTTGGAATTTTCCCAATCATGCTGGCTGAAACCCTACATTGATTCGAATACTACCAGAAGAGCAGCAGCTACATCAGTCTTTCAAAAGGGTTTATTTAAATTAAAGAACAATGCGATATTTGGTAAAACATTGGAACACAAAAGAAGACACAAAAATGTTAAACTTATTACTGACCCAAGAAACCTACAAAAACTCGTACAACAGCCAAACTTTGGAACATCTGTAATAATAAATGAATACCTTGTAGCAGTATCTATGGAGAAGATAAGTGTGAAGATGGATCGTCCTTTGTATATTGGAATGTCAATCTTGGATATCTCTAAAACACACATGTACGACTTCCACTTTAGTAAGATGGTCGCATTCTGCGTAAAGGAGAATAGCTGTATTACTCATATGGATACTGACGCTTTTATATATCGCATACTAACACTGGATATGTATGAAAATTTACTTACATTTAATTACAAGAACGACTTTGATGTCTCCGACTCCCGGAAAGATCATCCCAATTATGATAACGACAGAAATAAAAAAGTACTAGGCAAATTCAAGAATGAGCCTAATGGTTTTCTACTTGAAAACATTGATGCGCTTATGTCTAAACTGTATTCTTTGAAACTGTATAGTGAAAAAGAAGAAGCATAAGAAAGAGAAGAGAAGAATAGCTTTATTAATAAAGCTTAAGGTGTAAAAGTTTATATTAAAAGAGAAGGTGCACTTTAAACACTACGAGCAATGTTTATTTGAAAATAATGTAATTAAAGCTAAATTCAACACAATCAGAAGTCTTAACCATCAAATGTACAGCTTAACTGAAGTAAAAAAGCTTGATCCTGTAATGACGACAAACGACACATCCTTCCAGACAAAATCCACACTTTACTATTGGGCCACTATTCCCTCAAAGGTATTGACGAGTAACCCTGTCATCGTCCTACAACCTTTTCCTTTCCATAAAAAAGGGAGAACACGGCAGTGTTTTGCTGTGTTCAACCTTTCTTACACCATTTTTGGATGACCTTGGCCTATTAAGAACGATTATCTATAAGCAATATTTATTTATCCTTCGGACGTGTTAGTAGAACCATCAACTAATATGGATCTAAAAATTAAAATTGCTACCGAGCTTCATAAACCTCGAAGGATACACTTTCCAATAAGAAATACCGTTATAAATAGTATAAATGATCTTTATCAAGCAGACTTAATTAAAATGAGACCTTACGGTAAAATAAACAAAGGATTTAATTATATACTAACAGTGATAAATTGTTTTACAAAATTCGCAGATGCTATTCCACTAAAAAACAAAACAGGTCAGAGCGTGACAAAATCAATGGATATAGCTATACATAGGGATAAAAACACTATAAAACATTTACAAACTGACGATGGGAAAAAATTATTTAATAACGATTTTTCAAACTTAACGTAAAGATATAATATGAACTATTACTCTACGAAATCTGAGAAGAAAGCAGCTATTATCGAAAGATTAAACAGAACTTTAAAAGGAGCAATGTACTGCATAGGTAATCGTGGAGGGTAATATAGCATTTTCAAGTATAGGTTCCCACGTGAGGTATGATATACTTTCCGACTTAATACATGATTACAACAATAAGTTTCATAGAACTATCCGTATGAAACCGATTGAGGTAACTAAAAAGAACTCCAAACAAGTTATGTAAAATATTAAAAAGAAAACCATACCGAAAGTAGAAAAAAAATTACCACGAAAATTCGACATGGGCAATAAAGTTCGTATTAGCATATATAAAGGAGTATTTAGCAAGAAATAACTGACTAATGAAGTTTTTACAGTATATAGAGTATAACCGACATTTCCATAAACCTATATTCTTAAGGATAATAAAGTAGAACTTCTACAAGGTGGGGTTTTTATGGACATGAACTGTTAAAGTCTACTTCTGGAGATGTTTATCTCGTGTAAAAGATATTATAACATAAATACGATAAAGTATTGGTGTGCTGGTTGGGCTTTGATCAAAGCGCTGGCTCGTAAATACCTAAACGAGATCTTCTATAGGGTTTTCATTAGTGTGACGTTAACCGTTAAAGAGTGCTGCATGAAGATTATTCAACTCAATGATTCTTTTAAAATTTTAAATATAGACGAACTAACTGTGGATAGTGTGGAACATGAGGAAGGGAAATATGGGAACTTATTACCAAACAGCGTAAGGAAAAACAAATGTAGTAATTAATTTAATAACTAATACTAATGGGATAAAGTTTAATAATCTATATATTTTTTCCAAGTCTCTGCTCCAACCAAAATATCAGTAGTTAGATAAAGGAATATTTGACGTACCAAAGTATTTTTTTTCAAATTTGATGCAATTGACACTATTTTGCAACCAAATGAAACAAAGCCTTACTCAGTTTTTATTTTTGATGATGTCTCTTGTGAAAACCATGACACCATTAGAAAATATTTCGCTATGGGGAGACATCGTAGTATAGACTGTATCTACGTTGGTCAAACATATAGCAAAATCCCAAAACAGTTGATTAGGGATAAGGCAAATATTATCGTTATTTTCAAATAAGATAATATGAATTTAAAACATATACACAAAGATAATTTTGGTGCTGATATGCCGTTTGAAAGGTTTAAATCAAATTTGTAGTAAAGCATGGTAAGATAAATACGGATTCCTGGTGATTGATAAGGAACAAAGTGTTAAAAATGGCAAATGTAGATTGGGATTAGGTCAAATCGTTATAATTCAATGACATAAATACATATTCGGAGATAAAATTGCTAAATTAACCTTAATTTGGTAATATATATTAATGGTTTCATAAACGATGATGTGGTCATTTGTAAAATGAGTGTGGACAAGTTCAGACTCTATACCGAATCCCGTGTAAGATCAAGTTATTATGACAAAGAAGCTCACACCAGTTTTCGTCTTACACCGTAGGGTGACTATAACATTAGTAATAAACGTTTAAAGTATGTGAGTGATCCTCAAGATAAAAATGATGCTATATATATATGAAAACTTTACAGTCTGAAATAACTTCAAATATGTAAGTTTTAAGCGCAATTTCTTTTATTTCTTTAATTATTTGGCTAAATCTAAAATTAAAGAAAGTAAGAAGAATGATTGGATTCAAACAAATATTGTGAAAAAATTCATTATAAATCCTAAATCGAAAATCATACGAAATGTTAACCAAACACATAACTTATACAACCAAAATACAACGGGATATAAATACATTTTCATAACGAACAAGGTATCCGTTGGGTGAACATGGTTAACTAAGAAAAGTTGATAAAAGAGATAAAGTCCCTAAGCGATTCTATTAGAAGTAATATCAGAGCATTAAGACTAGGTATTATTGGGAGAGAAGTTTAATGAAACATCATTTAAACCAGTTATTGACCCTTTAAGGGAAGTATCTCAAAAATTTGGAAAAGTTTAAGAAGGAGATTTAATTTTACCCTTTTTAAAATCTGATAATAAAACTACAGAATTTGACAGAGGAACCGAAGAAGAACTTGAAGGAACTGAAGATGAACTGGAAGAAATACAATTAAACAGGGAAAGGATATAAGTAAGAGGAAGAAGAAGAAGAAGAAGATATAAAAGAGGGTGCCCCGTCAAATATTAGCAGACTGGTTTTAGATATTGAGTTTAAATGTGATCTCGGTAGAAAATATGTATTAAAGATGTTACAGTCTACCATACCTAATATAAATTATCGTGTATACGCAGCCAGGTTGGAAGGAGATGGTTTAATAATTGGTGATAGCAGGTTAGATGTGGATGAGCAAGATAATATAATTATAGGTGGTAAAAAGTACAGAGGAACAAGCGGGTTGTTCGAATTGATTTTTAAAAGTAAACCTGTAAAATATACTATACGAGACTTGGTAACTTTTAAAGGTATATGTCTAGATACAAATATTCACAGAAAGAATTATAAACCAACATCCCCGATACATAGAAATCAGTCTGTAAAGTATAGAAACATTATTTCAGAGTTATTTCCAACAAAACTGGAAACAACTAAAAGGAGGTTTATGTCTACTGAAGAAGTTGCTCCTTTTTATACCGAAAGTAAAAAAATAAAGGTAAATAAAGAAACAGCTTCTGGAGAAGGATTATTAAAGAATACCTACAATACAAATATCATTAATTATAATGATGCCAATAAATTAGTAAATAGAATGCGATTAATACATGAAGCAATAGAAACAGGTCACACAGGTCTTCAGAAAGAATGGGTTGCTTTAGTTGCTGAATTTTTAAATATAGGTTTAATTTTGTGATGAAGGTATATATAGTGAGTGATTAAGTATAGAGAGAACCATTCTTTGTTAATCAGTCACGTGACAAAGTTATAAATAGCAATGGGTAAAAGGAGCAGTGTTGGTTGTCATCGAGGTTCGATATCGAAAGTAATGGGTGTTGTCTCTTCAACACTAAACTTGCTAGGAAAACCAATTTCAGTTTTAGTTAATAAATCCATAGTTTTATTACCTATTGAACTCCATTTACCTGACGGTTATCAATATTGCGGACCTGGAACTAAATTGAAAAAATATTGACAAGAGGAGATCCGGGAATCAATAAATTAGATCAGGCTTGGAAAGAGCACGATATCGCCTGTTCAAAGTTCACTGATTTTGCTCATAGATCACGGGCCGATAAAATAGCAAAAAGAGCTTGGCAAAGAGTTAAGGTGAGTGAGGTTAGTCTTGGTGAAAGAGCGGCAGTATTAGCAGTGACAGCGGCAATGAAAGCGAAACTAGCAATTGCAGATGGAAAGAAAAGGAGAGGACGAGGAAGGAGAATGACAACTCAAAAACGAGGAGGAAGAATTAAGAGAAAAACCAGGTATTCTACTAAAAGAGTCAAACCATCAGTATGGGCTATGATAACAAAAATGACAAGGACTTTACCTAAGACCATATCGTACCTATTAAATCCATGAAAGTAGTTAATAGTTCCTAATCATGCATTAAGTAACCAAGATCTTTTTAGATAAGTTTTTTGTTTAAAGCTACCATTCATCAGAGGAGTGTTTATGAACGATAATTTACCATCAGTAATGTGGAAAAAATGAGAGTGGTATTGTAAATATAGATAACAGTAAGGGACCGGGTACACATTGGTTATGTTATAAAAAGCCTGGCCCAACAGTTAACAATTTGGCAGTTTTGGTAATTTACCACCTCCAAAAGAACTTCAAAAGTATTTTCGTTCTGCTAAACAGGTTTTATACAATTATGAGAAGGTGCAACCTAACGATACATCTATCTGTGGACATTTATGTTTGGAGTGTTTAGCAAAAAGTGTCAGTCAGCTTTAACATGTCTTCATATAGGTATCTTTGACTGGTACAACGTCAACCTTGTGGAGCACTATATTTCCCGCATTAAGTTTACATAAAGAAAAACAATGGGAAGCAGCATTACTATATTTTACAACTTATAATTCTATACCGAATATTACTGAAGGTGTGAATAATAAACTTCACTGCTATAAAGCAAAAGATGCAAAGGGATAGTTCCATTAGCTTAATGAAGTTACTCTATCCACGGGTTTTTATGTAATAGATGATATATGCAAGGTAATACAAGAAAAGTTGGGAGAAGACAATGTTTCTATAGAAGGAAATAATAATACTTTAAAAACAGAAATTACATCAAAGTATTATATTGATTTTAGCAAAACACATTCAGTTGGAGGATTATTAGGATTTTCTCCTACAACAACGATATTAGAGATAAATGTGAAACATACATGTTCAAATACTGTGAGCATACTTACGTTGAACACAACTGATATAACTTCTAACATTATACAAGGATCGTACAGACACGGTGGAAATCTGCACATATTGCATACATTTTACCCATCCGTGCCTCCAGAATTTAAAATAATTGAAAGACCACAAAACCTAGTGTATTTACCTTTAAACACCAATTACATCTCAGACGTTGTTCTGAACGTATTAGATCAAGACGATAACATTGTTGACTTTCGAGGTGAAACTGTCACCGTAAGGATACATATTAATTCAATCTCATAGATAATGGGATTTACGTTAAAAAATAATCGAGTGAGTGATCAAAAGCTCAGTAGCATATCAGTGTCAGAAGCGTTAATAAGTCAAAACATTAGATTTTTAAAAGAGATTGGTTTTAAAGTTATTAACAATGGACATTCTGGATATTGCGCACGGACCAACGTCCGACAAGACCTTGTGGGAAAAGAAGTATCACACCCACAACCCTCACGCTTCCTCGAAATTAAACAATAACAATGAAATCAGGATTCCTATTCATCAACAAGATATCAAAACTCTACCTTCCGAGTGTTATCTATTTCCTGAAGGAAAGTAACAAAGAAAGATGGAACTGACGGAATAACTATACCATTTATTAATAACCCAATGGCTTTTCATTTTGATGAAATAAGGTACTACTGTGGACCAGGCGTTACTGTGGATCTACAAAAAAGGTTGGAATAGCCAGTACATTGAAAGGATTATGCTATATAACACCAAACGATATATACCTGCTAGCAGTTGCAGGATGGGTTATACCAGATTACACCTCTATAAATCCGGATGACAAGGCATATTTCGACTTTTGCATACATTAAGAATTATTATTAGGTTTTGCAAAAGATTACAATAAAAAATTAATAAATTTAAAACAATAACTGGTTCTTCTAAGAGCTTCAAATGATAAAGACATAATATTAGCTCCAGGAACAATGACTGAAACCACCCTGGACTGGAAGTTGGATTTAAAAAGGATCTTTTTGAGGGTACCACACCTAAAACTTGCAGATTAACACAAGATTACCTTGTTGAGACAACTAATGGAAGACCGCGATATAGTTTTGGCATTTAGAAGCTGGGAGTTACACGAATATCCTATTCTACACGAAACAGACAGACACACATGGAGTATAAAGACTTCAACACACATGGAAAAACCTAGGTACGTTCTTTACCTTAACTCCCAATTCTTTCCATATGACAATATAAACATAGCATTCAATAAAAACCAATATAGCATTCTACACGATATGTACGCTCGATTTCAAAAATCATACAACGGTAAAACAAACACACCGCTACTATAACCAACGCAGTTCAATTCGAAAGCTCCTATCGTGGTTATTGATTATTCTAAACAAACCAATCTGTTAAGTAATCAAGTGTAGATATTAAGTTGGAAATGGAGTTTGAATCTAAAATACCCGCTAATACAACTGCATATTTTTTTGATTCTTCACGGTAAAATTGTAACGTACACACCTCTAACAGGTATTCGAAAGATGGTTCGGTAGATATATGGAGGGGGAAGGGTATAAATAGCGCGCACTACAAGAGGAGTTTCGTTGATCAGCGTTTGCGGTTGAAACAACTTCTATTACAGTCGAGATGACCTATGTAGTAGAGGAGAAGAACAGTGCAGAAGTGGAAGGTTTGGTGAAAAATGAAGACCCTTTCATCAAAGAGTATGAACAGGAATTGGACGAGTTTCTAAAGTTTCGCAATGGAGAAGTAAAGTCAGACAACGCTTCAACATCTAAGTCGACTTTAAAGAGGAAGAGAAAACCTGAAAACAACATCCCTTTAAACATACTGACAGATATTTTTCTTCGCAAACTATATCCAATCTCAAGATGTATGACTAAAGGCATAGCAATAGGTTTGGTTAAGGACTTGGGTTATACGCCTAATGCAATTTTAAACCAAGGACCTAAAATGTTATTTGTTTCAGATGCTGCTTCGGATTCTTTTCTTAAACACTTACACCTCATCGAATGCTACTTGACAAAGAACATGTTTGGAAAAAATACAGCTATCTGACTCTTAGAATGTGACATTGAAATTGACATTTTAAAGTGTCGCGGGGAACAGCAAGTACGGTTTAGAGACCTGCAAAACATGATGACAAAATTAAACCCAGAATAATTCTACGTTTTGAGTTGTGCAGCTTCACCTATAACCAGGTATATGAAACAACTTGTATTTTCAAGCACTGTGATAAAAGACTAAAGATTAAAAGACTGAACAACACCCCGATGCTCAAATTATTTTCGGTCCAATAGATACATCTATTTTCAACCGAATACCTTATGAGGTTTAAATGTGGAGATGTCTAAAGAAATATGAACAAAAAGATAATGAACAAAAGATTAAAGAAGAAGAAAAAGGTTAAAGAAGAAGAAGTTATACAATATTAAGAAACAGAAAACGTTTTTACTGAAACGGTTTAAAAAACTAAAAGAAGCTCGTGGGGTAAGCCTACCAGGGACGGTGCCCACGTTAAATATACACCAACGCGCTGAAAACAGTATGGCCTGAGCTATAAAAGCTCTACTGTGGTGTGGAAACCAGTTCATTCGACATCCTGGAGATGGAGAGAAAGGTAACATTTTCTAGTCAAGTAAAGGAGAGGTCTGGCATAATTGAACTTCAAGCTTTTCGTGGAAACAATGATAGATACATTGTTTAATAACTTATCATCTTAGACCTGCAAACGTATGTCATTTATACTTTTTTATTCAAACCTCCATTTCCTTTTAACAAATTAAACGCAAAATCCAAAAGAACTAATAAGTGGTTGACGATAAACTTGCATTACATTCGTTGGAATAAAGGTTATACAAGTTTTGAAGAAGTGGAAAGCATTACGGATCACTACTGCAGTAAATTTAGAAGCCTTTATACTTGAGGATTAGAAAAGCGCAATTAGATACAGCTTTATACTACAAAAGATGTAATAGATGTTGGAATGGATAAGTGTTTCGAATTTGAAATGGACAATATTTGTATTTTAATAAAGAATAACAAACACGCACATTTACATTGCACTGTAAAGAACGCTTATCGTTAAGCTTCTTTTCTATATCCTTGTTCAATGAAGACTAGAGGGGAAAGTGGAGGGTATAAAAGTGGGGACAGCGAGGACACACACCATCAGTATTACTCCAGACTGCGACGAGAGAACACGTACCAAGATGGTATCACAGAAATTTATACAGACATTGGTTGATCAGTTTAACACCCAACCAAAATCAAGTATACTACCAACAAGAAAAACTTCAGAGATTAAATAAAACAAACACAACATCATGCACAACATGAGGAAGATTGAAACATCAGTGGGAGACGCTATTCTAGTATCTTTAAGCTATGCTTCATACACAGTAGGAGATGAAGCTAAATTTCAAATGTTCCTGCACAAGAGATTTGTTCAGGAAATTGGAAACACCCGATCCGGATATTGTGCATTATCTGTTAAGTTTATACACAAGAAACAGCAAACATCATGGACTCTGCGCATACATCATTGGGGAAAACTTATAAAATCAAACACGAAAAAATTATTGTAAATAAAATCAAATTAAGAAGAAAAACAAATCTTTCGCAGGTTTCATTCGATAGTTTTCATTCGATTTTTTTCTATCAAATCACTCCTATCGAATCAAACCTGTGTAATATTTCTTTTTTAAAACATCGTCAGCATGACGTTAAACTTGACCAATCTCTCTGTAACGTCACAACTACGTCACAAAACAAGTCACAAATACGCCACAGCTACGTCACGAAAAGTCACGTGACCGGTAGCTGAAAATCAAATGGCACAGAAGTTTCATTTCCCCACTACTCATATTACTCAGAATCATTTCATAAGAATAACGAGACCAAACGCAGCACGCTGACGTGAGGAAAGTAAATTTCCGCATTAAAACCTTTAAAAAATCTAATAAATGGTTTAGAAGAACACTCGTAAATTTTTTTTTAATTGAAAAATGTTATTTTTGTCTTTTCTGATGCTCCTGGTTATATTTAAATTTGGTTAGGAGGAGGTATAGTCAGGATAACAAGTTGGTATAGGGGTATTGGGGGTGATAAAACTACATCAAGATATGAAAAACAGCCTTTTCCATTGTAAAATCCCCATAAGACAACGTACTGTGTTAAGTCAATTAACATTTTCTTTAATAACTCGGTACATACTTGTGCTATAATGATGAGGGAGGGCTTAAATTTTTTTAGAATTTTACGTACACCAATTTAATATACAAAAATCTTACATTTGGGGATTCTCTGACCCTTTCTGGGCCCAAGAACTCAAAATTTCAAAAATTAAAATCCCATAAAAGGGGGTTAGAGTTGTCCGATTGTTTTGTTCAACAAACTTGTCCAACTAGTTACAGAAGGAAAGGTTTCTACCAAATTTCAAGTAAATCAGACACAAATTGCGACCGCTAGAGTGCGACCGCTAGAGTGCAAACACACATACATACACACACACACACACACACACATACACACAAACACACACACACACACACACACACACACACACACACACACACACACACACACACACACACACACACACACACACACACACACACACACATACACACAAACACACAAACACACACACACACACACACACACACACACACACACACACACACACACACACACACACACACACACACACACACACACACACACACACACACACACACACACACACACACACACACACACACACACACACACACACACACACACACACATATATGTATAGTTTTTAGCGACACCCCAAAACGTGTTCTGGGGGTCACGTTAGGAACTTCTATGGTGGTCCCGGGCTTAAATTTCATCGTGCGGGTGATGCTAATAGTTCACTTTTCCATTGGAAATTCACTAATAAGAAATAAAAATGAAAATAAGGAGCGTTATAGAACCTGTGTTTGTTTTTAAAGTTCTAAATTTATTTATATTCGGAGTGGAAACGCCGGAACGGAAAATCTGGTTTACAAAACACGAAGTTTAAATAAAAGTATTTTGAAAAAGTGAATATAGAAATTGTTAAACTTTTGTTTCAGATTTTTGTTTACCAACGCCAGTGGCATTTTGTATTTGACGTTGTTTGGACAACGGTCCGAACCTCTCACTCTTGTGGATCACAGATAAATATGGAATATTTATTTCCAACTCTATATTTTAGGCTTACAATTTTGTAAAAAATTTTGTAAATTACCAAGAGATTAAAACATGTAACAGACGACATGGTTATGTAACAGAAAACATGTAATATATTGAGAGGGTCCGCAGGATCCCTGCTTGCGGCTAGGTTGATTACGTTATCAACACACTCTAAACTGTATTTGATAAAAGAAAGTCAATTCTACTCATGCTTTTTTTAGAATTTCAAAACAATGTTTCTGTCTTGAGTTGTTGTAGTTTGCAAAAACAACTTTTGTACGTTTAAAAGGGCTTGATAATATTTTCCTTCTTAATATTTTACTTTAACTTTAATAAAAGGATTTATGTAGCAGTTGTAAAGAGAGCTCCAGCAAACCCTTTCCTAGTGCTACGTGGGAGAGGTAGACCGAAGCTTAAAGTTATTAGATGGATAATTTTAAAATCTTAAGTAAATTTTCTAGAAGACATTTGAAATAAGTGATTAAAATTGAATTTTCCAGAAAAAAAGTTTTGAACTTTGTTGAAACAAATCAACAGTTTCAGTTTAAAAAAGTGATATTTATGTGACAGTGGGTCTATGGGTCAGTGCAATAGAGTTATGTATTTTAATGTTATTTAAAATAGTGATAAGATGTGATTGATAAACCTGTATGCAGGTAATGTTCGCCTATTGGGTATGTTGTAGCGACTTATGTATGTGCACATTTAAGTTGGGAAAGAATCATATTTTTAGCGGTCTTATAGTCCTTTTTTCATTCGGTTGATAATCAGAATACTTGCAAAATGATCCAACCAAAGATTTCCAAGACAATATAATTATGGTGGAACAGGATAATAAATATGTTATGTAGTGCCTATTATTAAAAATTAAATCAGGGTCGTCTGAAATTATATTTTTAATAAATACCATAGTGTATATTGGTATACTATTTTTACATAAAAAATAATAGTATACTATTCATATAAACAAATATGTCGATGAACATGATTTGGTGACATTATTCCCCACCTTGTTACGTTTTAACCACCGACCCTTGTCACCTCAATCACTGGTGAGTCTCAAGCTGTTTACTTAATTATTTTATGGCTCTAAATTGGTTTAATAAATGTGCATTAGTTTAAAACCATGAGATAGAAGCGCGATAGTTGATTTGATGAGGATTTCTGTCGTAACTTACTGATATCAGTAGTGGTGAAATACGGGGGAGGGGCCGTAATCGGCGCTTTTTTCCCATGTTATTCTTATGGGGAGCCGTTTTTGCACCGACGCCAGCTCCCGCCTTACACAAGTTTCCTTGTTGGCCTATATTAATACCCAACCCTTGCCTATATTAAATATATTGTCCCCATCCCTCCTCTATATTTTTAAAAACTAATTTTCAAATTCAGGCTAAAAAACTATCTTTAGTGTTTATGGTCCGATTTGTTTAAAACTTGGATATGTTATTGTCCTAGGCAAGTGGTTTAATAAATTCCACTTACATATCCCAAATTCACTATTACGGTCAAATTAAAAAATATTTTTTGAAAAATACTATAGTGCCAATTGCCACCTTCTTTATTAACTGTCCGATTTGTCTTCAATTTGGATATGTTATTGTCCTAGGCAAGTGGTTTAATAAATTCCACTTACATATCCCAAATTCACTATTACGGTCAAATTAAAAAATATTTTAGAAAAATACTGCCAATTGCCAACTTCTTTATTTACTGTCCGATTTGTTTAAAACTTGGATATGTTATTGTCATAGGCAAGTGTTTTAATAAATTCCACTTACATTTCCCAAATTCACTATTACGGTCAAATTAAAAAATATTTTTGAAAAATACTGCCAATTGCCAACTTCTTTATTTACTGTCCGATTTGTTTAAAATTTTGATATGTTATTGTTATAGGCAAGTGTTTTAATAAATTAGCCTTACATTTCCCAAATTCACTATTACAGTCAAATAAAAAAATATTTTTGAAAAATACTGCCAATTGCCAACTTCTTTATTTACTGTCCGATTTGTTTAAAATTTGGATATGTTATTGTTGTAGGCTAGTGTATATGCACCATCCACATTTTACAAATATTGCGGTTAAATTTTAAAAAAATTTGGAAAAATACTGCCAATTGGCAACTTTTTTATTTATTGTCTGATTTGTTTAAAATTTATATATGTCATTATTCTAGGCTAGTGTATATGAACCATCCACATTTGACAAATTAACTATAATGGTCAAATTTAAAAAATATTTTGAAAAATATACTAACAATTTCAAACTTCTTTATTTATTGTCTGATTTATTTTCGGATATGTTATAGCTCTTATATAGGTAACAAGACCACACTACCACACATTCCATTACCCCCTACAATACAGTATTTTGTCTTTTTTGTTTGTTTATTTTGCTGTAATCCCAAAACTGACTTTGCTGTTTATTGTCCGATTTGCCTACACTTTGGATATTGTCCTAAGCATTTATTGTCTGATTTATTTTTGGATATGTTATAACCCCCAACTATTATATCTAAAATTACAATATTATTTCCACCTATAATACAATTGATGTGTTGTTTGTTTTGCCGCAACCTAAAAACTAACATTGGTATTTGTGTTTTTACAAAACTATATTTTGTAAATTACTACCAATAACTCCTTTATTTACTTTTCGACTTGTTATATCCCCTTATATCTAAATTTACCGTATATTTTTTCCCTTTTAGTGCTGTTTTGTCGTAACCAAACTTTGGATATGACTGCAATATATTACTGGCCATTGCATAAGTAAATACCCCATTTCCAAATTCACTATTACGGTTGGATTAAAAAAAATAAATACAAGCTTATTATATACATCCAGCTGATAAGTAATATATATCTACAAAATATTTATGGTCAGAACTGCCTAAATTTTGGATATGTTTTAAGCCAATGCGATAACAAAAAATAAATTTTTAAAACCCAAAACAACTACACACAAAACACTAACCTTTCTTTGTGTTTGTTTGGAGTAGTCTTTATTTTATCCAACTTAATTTTAATTTTGTAGTTAAAACCAAACTTCCCACATTCTAGCTCCCTTTCCAGCCAGTGGTTGGAGACATAAAGGTTACGAATATTTTCAAACTGTACAATATATCTTTTTCTACCCCTATGTTGGACTTGTTTAATAGCGCTTATTAATAATTCCGCACCATATTCCAAATCCTCCAGTCTACTACATTCTTTAAATTTAACATTGCCTTTAATATCTTGCATCTCTATGTCTTCTTGTCCAACATCATCCCACTCATTGTTACGGAAACTTAGGTTTTCTATTTTTGGAAAGGAATTGCCATAAAATGTTGCGGTTCCGTTAGTGTTAAAGCTTGCAAGTGGCTCGTTGGTAGGTAGATAAATAATGTCCAAATCACCACTGTATGGCAACACGCTATAACCTTGCCTATTCTTATTTATCTCTATAAATACAGTTTTACAGACACATTTAACATAGTATACACCCCTCCGCCCATCCTTTTCTGCCAACACTCCCACAAACTTGTTGTTTACTACAAACGCATACACTATATAATGTCCATAATGCTCTAGATCCTCCCAACGTCGCAGGAAGTAATCTTTTAATTTATCCTCTCTTTCCCTTCTTTCTTGTTCTTTAGCCAACTGTGCTTTGTATTCCTCTGCAACAGTATTTTCCACATATTCCAATTTACGCTTATTACTGTCAATGTCTTCTAATTCCAATTTCCTCTTTTTGGAACAACTCTCTAAGAAAGGCTTGGAAAGTGGCTCTATTTCTTTAATAGTGTATGGGTACAGTTTATTGGTCCGCCTTCTTAAAACGTAGGGAGTAAGGTTAGGACTTTCCACTAAGCCTAATTCTTCTAAATTGATGTGTTTAGGTATAGTGGAGAAAGGTGTATTTGATTTTGTAAAACATGTGCCCCCAGATTTGATGTAACACTTATGCTTTACACTTATGGCATCAGGAAACTCCTCTATTACCTCTACATAGTTAGTTGGTAAACAGTTAAAGCTAAATGCAGATAGAGCATACTTTATTAACTTTTCCCTTTGTGTACTATCTTTTGGTAGTTTTAGTTGTACTCCAGTTATCTTCTTCGTATTACTATTACCCCAATATGCGTATTGTAATAAATCGTTAAACACTAAACAACAACTGTTTTGTAATTGATTGGCAACTTTCACCCACATCTTATGCAGAGGTACAGCATAGAATGGAGCATTTTGAAAGTACCGTTTGTTGTCTTCTATTAGACTTAAACAATCTCTTAAAGGTTCAAACCCTTTACCAAAACCTCTACAATAGTTATAGATTGTTGCCTCTAACCTTGTTATTCCATTCTCTCTAGCTAGTTTAGACGAGAACGTTTCTTTTAGTCTCGCATCTGGACAGTTTACAAAGTTTATTATATGGTTTCCTATACTTTTAATTACTCCAGGACTTGTAATCTGGCATATAAATTTATTATATATTTTTACCCTGCTATTTACATTAAACCATGTTAAACAGTCTTTACTAACATTATCTACAATAACATTATATCCATTCTTGTACGCCCCCTGGTAGCAAAAGTTAAAGTTTTCTGTAAGATATTGGCACATTTCCTCTTTATTAAATATTCCAGCCAAATCTAGTGTTATATCGAAATCCATAAGATAGTACATTTCTTTTTCCAGATCTTGCAGTATCTTTGGAAGATCTTCCAACAAATCCTTAATTTTAACATTTGCAAGCTCTATTTTATAGGGAATTGCTATAGGATCATCATACTTTTGTTTAATTTGGTCAATATCTTTCTTTATTATTTGTAACACACCCTCGCTTTGGACCCCAGAGGACCTCTCCAAGGAGAATGGTAGTTTGGCCACAACACCATGTCGAGCTAAAGAGAACTTTTTAAATATTCCTCGTAAGTAGCTATTAAACGAGCCACATATTTCCTTCTTAACTTTAAATTTATTCCGAACGTCCCCATCACAATCCGTAACATTGGTTATCTTAACTAACATTATGTTATCACAAAACGCATCCGTTATAGATGTTAAGTTATTTAATTTTGGTTCGCCCTCGCAATAGTTTATATTACCTATGTCTGTAAGAAGGTTATTATTACGTAGATTTTCTAATAAAAACCATATACCGAATCTTTCGTTAGTAGGTTTAATACAATTTCCCAATAAATGGCTAACAGAGTACATTTCTTTTATACAAAAAAAGTAGCGGAAACATGTAAACAGGACAGATTACACCATAGGTATATGTGTGTTGTAAATATATGGATATTGTATATAAACATAGGCGAGCGGCAAGTGTAACATGTATGTGGACACCTAGACCCATACGGAATACCCACTATTAATATAATTCCAAATTCGACTAAATAAGTTTATAGTCTCAATATAATTAACATATTAACTAACGGTGCCATCCCGCATTAGTACCCAAATTGTCGAAATTCTATAATTCTATTCTTAGTCCTTGTATTAGGTTTTGTACTATTAAACCCTACATTCTTATCCTGTGCAGTAGAGTAATATATGTATTTAATACAGATACGCACATTCTACAAGACCTGTACATCTGTTGTATAAGCAGCAGAATAGACGTCTCATTGTGTTGTTGTAAAGTAAAACATAAATGTAAATTGTGCTGGATACAACCGGCTAGATATTAGACAGGAAATGTGTTGGAAGTCTATTGCCAAATAGTAAGACAAACACCACACAGTGCAGCATGTAATCAATCCATTACTATTTAGACAAATGTATAAGGTCAGTATTGGTACAACATCCGATATATTAGCCAAACCCACAATCAAACTTGGAAAACAAACAGTAAAAAAATAATATTATAGTAACAGAAATAGTAAGAGTATAAGGACCTAGTAATATTTAAAGTTTATAAAACAACACAAATGCAGAGACACAATAACACACTCCAACACATTACGACACAGGCACAGATACTGGTTTACAGCCATTTTACACAACTTTACAGGTTCTGTCAACTGACACAAAAATAGTTTGTAAATTGTGTAAGAAATAAATGTAATATAAACAAATTTAACACAATCATAACATTTTGAGGACACAATGTTTGGACTGGGTTTGGCTAATATATCGGATGTTGTACCAATACTGACCTTATACATTTGTCTAAATAGTAATGGATTGATTACATGCTGCACTATGTGGTGTTTGTCTTACTATTTGGCAATACACTTCCAACACATTTCCTGTCTAATATCTGGCCGGTTGTATCCAGCACAATTTACATTTATGTTTTACTTTACAACAACACAATGAGATGTCTATTCTGCTGCTTATACAACAGATCTATGTATAGGTCTTGTAGAATGTGCGTATCTGTATTAAATACATATATTACTCTACTGCACAGGATAAGAATGTAGGGTTTAATAGTACAAAACCTAATACTATACAAGGACTAAGAATAGAATTATAGAATTTCGACAATTTGGGTACTAATGCGGGATGGCACCGTTAGTTAATATGTTAATTATATTGAGACTATAAACTTATTTAGTCGAATTTGGAATTATATTAATAGTGGGTATTCCGTATGGGTCTAGGTGTCCACATACATGTTACACTTGCCGCTCGCCTATGTTTATATACAATATCCATATATTTACAACACACATATACCTATGGTGTAATCTGTCCTGTTTACATGTTTCCGCTACTTTTTTTGTATAAAAGAAATGTACTCTGTTAGCCATTTATTGGGAAATTGTATTAAACCTACTAACGAAAGATTCGGTATATGGTTTTTATTAGAAAATCTACGTAATAATAACCTTCTTACAGACATAGGTAATATAAACTATTGCGAGGGCGAACCAAAATTAAATAACTTAACATCTATAACGGATGCGTTTTGTGATAACATAATGTTAGTTAAGATAACCAATGTTACGGATTGTGATGGGGACGTTCGGAATAAATTTAAAGTTAAGAAGGAAATACGTGGCTCGTTTAATAGCTACTTACGAGGAATATTTAAAAAGTTCTCTTTAGCTCGACATGGTGTTGTGGCCAAACTACCATTCTCCTTGGAGAGGTCCTCTGGGGTCCAAAGCGAGGGTGTGTTACAAATAATAAAGAAAGATATTGACCAAATTAAACAAAAGTATGATGATCCTATAGCAATTCCCTATAAAATAGAGCTTGCAAATGTTAAAATTAAGGATTTGTTGGAAGATCTTCCAAAGATACTGCAAGATCTGGAAAAAGAAATGTACTATCTTATGGATTTCGATATAACACTAGATTTGGCTGGAATATTTAATAAAGAGGAAATGTGCCAATATCTTACAGAAAACTTTAACTTTTGCTACCAGGGGGCGTACAAGAATGGATATAATGTTATTGTAGATAATGTTAGTAAAGACTGTTTAACATGGTTTAATGTAAATAGCAGGGTAAAAATATATAATAAATTTATATGCCAGATTACAAGTCCTGGAGTAATTAAAAGTATAGGAAACCATATAATAAACTTTGTAAACTGTCCAGATGCGAGACTAAAAGAAACGTTCTCGTCTAAACTAGCTAGAGAGAATGGAATAACAAGGTTAGAGGCAACAATCTATAACTATTGTAGAGGTTTTGGTAAAGGGTTTGAACCTTTAAGAGATTGTTTAAGTCTAATAGAAGACAACAAACGGTACTTTCAAAATGCTCCATTCTATGCTGTACCTCTGCATAAGATGTGGGTGAAAGTTGCCAATCAATTACAAAACAGTTGTTGTTTAGTGTTTAACGATTTATTACAATACGCATATTGGGGTAATAGTAATACGAAGAAGATAACTGGAGTACAACTAAAACTACCAAAAGATAGTACACAAAGGGAAAAGTTAATAAAGTATGCTCTATCTGCATTTAGCTTTAACTGTTTACCAACTAACTATGTAGAGGTAATAGAGGAGTTTCCTGATGCCATAAGTGTAAAGCATAAGTGTTACATCAAATCTGGGGGCACATGTTTTACAAAATCAAATACACCTTTCTCCACTATACCTAAACACATCAATTTAGAAGAATTAGGCTTAGTGGAAAGTCCTAACCTTACTCCCTACGTTTTAAGAAGGCGGACCAATAAACTGTACCCATACACTATTAAAGAAATAGAGCCACTTTCCAAGCCTTTCTTAGAGAGTTGTTCCAAAAAGAGGAAATTGGAATTAGAAGACATTGACAGTAATAAGCGTAAATTGGAATATGTGGAAAATACTGTTGCAGAGGAATACAAAGCACAGTTGGCTAAAGAACAAGAAAGAAGGGAAAGAGAGGATAAATTAAAAGATTACTTCCTGCGACGTTGGGAGGATCTAGAGCATTATGGACATTATATAGTGTATGCGTTTGTAGTAAACAACAAGTTTGTGGGAGTGTTGGCAGAAAAGGATGGACGGAGGGGTGTATACTATGTTAAAGGTGTCTGTAAAACTGTATTTATAGAGATAAATAAGAATAGGCAAGGTTATAGCGTGTTGCCATACAGTGGTGATTTGGACATTATTTATCTACCTACCAACGAGCTACTTGCAAGCTTTAACACTAACGGAACCGCAACATTTTATGGCAATTCCTTTCCAAAAATAGAAAACCTAAGTTTCCGTAACAATGAGTGGGATGTTGGACAAGAAGACATAGAGATGCAAGATATTAAAGGCAATGTTAAATTTAAAGAATGTAGTAGACTGGAGGATTTGGAAATGGGGTATTTACTTATGCAATGGCCAGTAATATATTGCAGTCATATCCAAAGTTTGGTTACGACAAAACAGCACTAAAAGGGAAAAAATATACGGTAAATTTAGATATAAGGGGATATAACAAGTCGAAAAGTAAATAAAGGAGTTATTGGTAGTAATTTACAAAATATAGTTTTGTAAAAACACAAATACCAATGTTAGTTTTTAGGTTGCGGCAAAACAAACAACACATCAACTGTATTATAGGTGGAAATAATATTGTAATTTTAGATATAATAGTTGGGGGCTATAACATATCCAAAAATAAATCAGACAATAAATGCTTAGGACAATATCCAAAGTGTAGGCAAATCGGACAATAAACAGCAAAGTCAGTTTTGGGATTACAGCAAAATAAACAAACAAAAAAGACTAAATACCGTATTATAGGGGGTAGTGGAACGTGTGGTAGTGTGGTCTTGTTACCTATATAAGAGCTATAACATATCCGAAAATAAATCAGACAGTAAATAAAGAAGTTTGAAATTGTTAGTATATTTTTCAAAATATTTTTTAAATTTGACCATTATGGTTAATTTGTCAAATGTGGATGGTACATATACACTAGCCTAGAATAATGACATATATAAATTTTAAACAAATCAGACCATAAATAAAGAAGTTGCCAATTGGCAGTATTTTTCCAAATTTTTTAAAATTTAACCGCAATATTTGTAAAATGTGGATGGTGCATATACACTAGCCTACAACAATAACATATCCAAATTTTAAACAAATCGGACAGTAAATAAAGAAGTTGGCAATTGGCAGTATTTTTCAAAAATATTTTTTAATTTGACTGTAATATTTGTAAAATGTGGATGGTGCATATACACTAGCCTACAACAATAACATATCCAAATTTTAAACAAATCGGACAGTAAATAAAGAAGTTGGCAATTGGCAGTATTTTTCAAAAATATTTTTAATTTGACTGTAATAGTGAATTTGGGAAATGTAAGGCTAATTTATTAAAACACTTGCCTATAACAATAACATATCTAAATTTTAAACAAATCAGACAGTAAATAAAGAAGTTGGCAATTGGCAGTATTTTTCAAAAATATTTTTTAATTTGTCCGTAATAGTGAATTTGGGAAATGTAAGTGGAATTTATTAAAACACTTGCCTAGGACAATAACATATCTAAATTTTAAACAAATCGGACAGTAAATAAAGAAGTTGGCAATTGGCAGTATTTTTCTAAAATATTTTTTAATTTGACCGTAATAGTGAATTTGGGATATGTAAGTGGAATTTATTAAAACACTTGCCTAGGTCAATAGCATATCCAAATTTTAAATAAATCGGACAGTAAATAAAGAAGTTGGCAATTGGCAGTATTTTTCAAAAATAATTTTTAATTTGACCGTAATAGTCAATTTGGGATATGTAAGTGGAATTTATTAAACCACTTGCCTAGGACAATAACATATCCAAATTGAAGACAAATTGGACATTTAATAAAGAAGGTGGCAATTGGCACTATAATATTTTTCAAAAAATATTTTTTAATTTGACCGTTATAGTGAATTTGGGAAATGTAAGTGTAATTTATTAAAAAACTTGCCTACGACAATAACATATCCAAGTTTTAAACAAATCGGGCCATAAACACTAAAGATAGTTTTTTAGCCTGAATTTGAAAATTAATTTTAAAAAATATAGAGGAGGGATGGGGATTGGGAAAATATATTTAATATAGGCAAGGGTTGGACATTAGTACAGGCCAACAAGGAAACTTGTGTAAGGCGGGAGCTGGCGTCGGCGCAAAAACGGCTCCCCATAAGAATAACATGGGAAAAAAGCGCCGGAAGTGGCTTCTCCCCGCCATTTCACCACTACTGATATCAAAGATTGCAAAATGCAATTGGATGTCGGAATAACTACTTCAGAACAAGCTTTGATCGAATAAGACTCGTTTGTACTATTATACCTTGCGACTCCATAATCCCATCTTGTATAGTAGTTTTATATACCCAGTAGCTTTTTATGTTCTAGGTGTATTTATAAAAATTGTCAAATACTTCAAGTTATTTCCAAAATTCATTAAAGCTTTAGCATCCGTTGTTTGTTACAGTGGATGTCAAATTCAATGGATTTTCCACTTTTATTCATACGAGATTTATTGATTAATACGTTTCAACTCTTAGAGGAAATAAATACTTACTGTTGTATAACTGTTTCATTTACTAAAACAGCTCCATAGGGTTGTGAGCTGACATAGAATGTTCGTAAATTGTGGACTATTTTTTAACGTTTCTGTACGGCGAAAAGCAAATTTTGTACCCCTTTACTTTGGAAGCTATATATCCAATACAAAATTCGGACTACAGGTCTATCCCAAAAACACATGTTTAATATAATCAAAAACTTATTATGTCATAAATTGGCACTCTTTTTGTAACACAAAAAAAGTTTTATACCACCAAAATAACGATACAGTAATAAAATTAAGTCGGCTCACAGGTTTATGTAAAAACACAAGTACTTTAAAATTGAAAACAAACTATGCGATATTATTGTACTATTTTTGAACTCTTCTGTGCTACAAATTTAAATTGTTTAAATCGGCTTAAAGGTTCACTTCAAAAAAACAAGTACACTAAATTGAAAAACCAATTATTGCTAATCTTTTAACTATATTTTCACTATTTTGTACCGCTTTCCTTTGGAAGTTATAGCCAATTCAAAAATTCGGACTACAGGTCTAGCCCAAAGTATGGGGAATTGGATGGTTCAAAATCAGCAGAAAGGTTGAGGTGGATCGATCCACATGATCCACTCCCCCCCGACATTACGTCATCCCCCATGGGGAGGAGCCCCCCCCAACATTACGCCATCCCCCCCGTGGGGAGGAATCTCTCCCTTAAGGAAAAAAGACATTCAAAAATTAATAACTAGCCTATTTACCGGCCGATTGTGATGGGACTTTTGATAGATGGTAGGCCTTATGCTAAGGAAGCGAATGACGAAAGAAATTTGAAAATCAACCACCAAACAAACATGCTACCTATTAATTTATAAACGTACTTTCCTTATGGGATCTCAGCTGTTTACCAGCAAACCAGCAGCATAGTTGAGGAGGTGAATCCTACATTGCCTTGGACTTGACCCAACCCCCCCCCCGACCTTCGACCTTCGGCGTTTGCATCATCCTGCGTAAACAAGTTGACTGGCTTAACGACTTGTTTGTCGCTTCGAGCGCGCGCTTCACCACCGATGCCTATATATTCCGCTGTTTTTCCAGGATGTCATTAGTTTCTTTGTGGATGTGCTACCGAGTGGTTTCCCTTTAGTGTGCTCTTCGCCAGGGATTTCATCCTGCTTGACCTATCTACAATACTTAAACGTAAATAGAAATTATTTATTGAAATAAGTGTTTAAAGCATTTGTTATTTTACATATTATCTTTCTTGCTATAAACGAATTTAATAAAAAATATATGTGCACCTGTGCTAGACGTGTCATGGCTTTGACCATTGTCATACTATCTGGGCTATCATGAAACACATCAAGTACGTTTCATTCCCCTGTGTTATGTCAAAGGTTAAGTGTTTTTGTTGTGATTAATCCACATTTCGAAATGAAAGAGACTTAGTGCATCCGTTATTGTAGATGAACAACCAACACCTGTGCGAGGTCTGCGGTCGAGCCTTCAGCCTGTATAGTAACCTGAGGCGACACATAGTCTGTCCACAACGCCAGACGTCACCATTGTCACGTCTGTGGTAGACACTTCACACGGAGCTACTCCCTTCAGCGCCACGTCGCTACGGTTCATGCTGCTGATGAACGACGAGGTTAGTAACATCGATTACATTTGAACCTTCTCTTACACAAACCTCTAGTAAAAATAATGCTAAACACTTCTTGGATCTCTGCTGTTTACCAGCAGCATAGTTGGGGTGGATCAATCCACATTACCTTGGACTTGACCTGCCAACACTTCTTGGATCTCCGCTGTTTACCAGCAGCATAGTTGGGGTGGATCAATCCACATGACGTCATCCCCCCCGTTACGTTACCCCCCCCCCCGACGTTTTCCTACAAAACCAGCAGCATAGTTGGGGTGGATCAATCCACATGACGTCATCCCCCCCGTTACGTTACCCCCCCCCCCGACGTTTTCCTACAAAACCAGCAGCATAGTTGGGGTGGATCAATCCACTATACCTCGAACTTGTTATGTTAAAAATATTTCCCATTTATTTTACTTCTTAACTAACCGCTAGTATGTGTTGCAGATCATCCCTGTCGACTATGCCCAGTCGCATTCGTGAGTCTAGAGGACTTGCGCCACCACATGCAGGCAGTTCACTTGGCGAGTCCAGCAGCATCCACCTCGTCTACCTCTTCCTCTTCAAGCTCTAACCGCCACAGAGTGCAGTGTAACCAATGCGGATAATGCTTCAACCGGGGTAAAAACCTACGACGACACTTCCAGTCGGTCCATGCGAGGTTCCGCTGCGAAGAGTGTGACGCCACCTTCCGAAGGGTGGACAGTTTGAACCGACACGTCGCCAGGCTTCACGGCGAGGGCTCGAGGTTCCGATGCGCCTACTGTGACAAGACGTACAGTCGTCGCTTCAACCGAGACCAACACGAGTCTCACAATTGCCCTTTTGTGAGGAACATGGTTCAGAACCACTCGCCCAGAGTGTCCTCTCCCCCTCATAGCACTGAGGCTCGCCCAGGACCCAGCACCGAGCCCCAGCCAGGACCAAGCACCGAGCCCCAGCCAGGGTCCAGCACCGAGCCCCAGCCAGGACACAGCAACGAACCGCAACCCGGACCCAGCACCGAGCCAGGACCCATGACCGAGCCCCATCCTCAAACCAGTGATGACGAGATGGAGGGTTCTGGCCTCCCCACTTTCCAGCTCGTACATCGGGCCTTACGAATCTGCCTCCCCACCTACCGCCTGACACGGCCAATGGACGCCTTGCTGACTGTTGAGGAGGCACTAGTCCTCTTGTTCCAGGAGGTCCTCGACCCCTATTGACTGATGTTAGGAATAGGCATCCCAGCATCAAGGTGAACATGATCCTGGAGTGCGAGTTTACCAACATCCACGGGGCCACTTGCTTGAGATCCTTCAATACCGTTAACGTCCCACTGACCGAGGCCTCTGACTTGGAGGATTTCCTGTCAGCAAAGTTCAGCATGATCATCAAAAAGAAGGAGCAGTGTGAGTTGGTAGGCAGCGGTTGGACATACCTGCGCATACGCGGTCTGGAGACCCGTGTTAACGAGTATACGCCGCTGGGAGGCAGAGCCTTTATCCAGTTGCCAAACGCCATTTCCGATACGCGTGCTGCTGTCAATGTGCATAACGCTGATGACATGTGCTTCATGTACGCTATCCTGACCAAATTTGTTCCGTAACGCCAGGAGAGAACCGAAGAGTACACCATTGGACATCATTGCCCGATACGAATGGACTGGCTTGCACTTTCCTATGGTTCTGAAGGACATCAAGACCTTCGAGCGCAAGAACGATATCAGCGTAAACGCTTATGGGATCGAGCGTGCGATGGTGGGGAGGCGTCCCAACGGAACCCCCTAGTTCAAGGATAAGGTGTATCCGTTGAAGATCTGCAAGCGGGAGCGTGAAGACCACAGGGACCTGTTATACGTGACAACTACGGTGGCAGACACTATGCATACATCAAGGACCTGAGCCAACTGGCTCGCTCTCAGCTCACCGAACATAATAACAGGATTTACATCTGTAAGCGTTGCTTTGCCTACTTTGACAATCGGCCCAACAAGCTCGGGTTGACGGGCGCTCAGCGTCTGGAGAAGCACAGACGCTACTGCTAAGCTAAGGCTCCCATCCGCCTGGACATGCCCAAGAAGAAGATCCAGTTCAGCCATCCCGAGTTCTCCAGGCGTGAGAGGTTCTGCATCTATGCGGACTTTGAGTGCGCACTTCAGCCGGTTGAGGATGAGACAGAATTGCTGACAGGCTCTAGGCCCATCAGTATACACGTTCCATACGCCTTCGCCTACCAGATCACGGACTGGTTGGAGCAAGAGGAGTTTGAGCCCCGCGTCTACTTTGGAGACGATGCATCCAAGGTGTTTATGGAGAGGCTGAAGATGGACGTGTTGATGCTGTGGGAGATCCTGTTTAGCGTGAGAGTTCTACAGCCCTTCTTAACCCAACAGCAGATGGACGACTACCTCGCGGCGAACTGTTGCTACCTCTGCAATAAGGAGTTCACCGAGGAGGACATAAAGGTACGAGACCACAACCACGCTCCAACATACGAGTTCCAAGGAGCGGCGCACCGGTCGTGCAACCTGCGATATAGGGAGCAGCGAGTCATCAACTGCTTCTTTCACAACCTGTCCAACTACGACACTCACTTCATAGTGCAGGAGTTGTCACTTGACACCGGTGATGTGGAGGTGTTGGCGCACACCGAAGAGCGCTATATCGCCTTTACAAAGCGATTTCAGTTTGGTCAACCTGGGGACGATCCGCGGGTGTGACGAGCTGGACTCAGTCAGGTTCCTTGACAGCTACAGGTTCCTGTCCATGAGCTTGGCCAAACTAGCAGCGGGCCTTCCCACTGACAAGATGCGAGAGACCAGGAAGCGATTCCCGAAGACCTGCACTTTGACCTTGTGGGCAGGAAAATCGTGTTCCCCTGTTACTTTGTGAAGTCATATAACAAGTTGTACACCACCAGGGAGTTGCCATCCAAGGCGACATTCAACAAAAGTCTCACTCTGGAGGACATTACGGACGCTGAGTACGAGCACGCTCTCAACGTGTGGCAAGCCTTTGACTGTCACTACCTAAAGGACTACGCCGACAAGTACCTGCGCTATGACATCGCCCTGCTCACCGATGTGTTTGAGCAGTTCAGGGATACTTCGTTGGCCGAGTATGAGCTGGATCCTTCCTATAACTACACCCTACCGTCATACGCCATGGATGTCATTATCAAGACCTGTAATGTGGAGCTGGACACGATGCAGGACTTTGATATGTACCTCTTCATTGAGCAAGGCATCCGAAGAGGTATCTGCCAGGCCATCACTCACTACGCCAAGGCCAACCATGACCAGTGCCGCCCTGAAGACCGACATGCAAACAACCTCTACGGTTGGGCTATGTCCCAGTGTCTGCCCACTCGAGACTTCCAGTGGCTCGGCCGTGAGGAGATTGACTCCTTGGACAATGTGGCGCTGGAATCTGAAGCCGAGTAGGGATATATCCTCGAGGTGGACCTTCACTACCCCAACCACCTACACAATCTGCTCAAGGGTCTTCCCTACAGCTGTGAGGCGAAGCGTCCGCCAAGCGGGAAGACACCCAAACTACTCACCACCCTGGATGACAAGCAACACTACATGTGCCATTACAGGATCCTCCAACAGGTGCTGGAGAATGGGTTGGAGCTTGTGACTGTGCATTGAGCGGTCTCATTTCGCCACTCTCGATGGCTTGAGCCATACATACTCATGAACACTGAGGAAAAAAGGCCAAGGCCAAGTTTGAACAATACTATTTCAAGCTGATGAATAACGTGGTCTTTGGCAAGACAATTGAGAACGTGCGCAAGCGCATTAACGTCAAGCTCGTGTGCACCCCAGAGAATTTCACAAAATATGTGGCCAAGTCCAACTTCCTGGATCGTACGTACTACTCTGGAGATGTAGCCCTCATCCATCTAGCCAAAGTGAATATCGATCTGGAGAAGCCTGTCTATGTCAGCGTGTGTGTCCTTGAGCTGAGGAAGTGTCTCATGTATGACTTTCAGCGGAAAATGAAGAACCGCTATGGCGACCGCCTGAAAGTCGACTACATGGACACACACAGCTTTGTGTTCGACATCATGTCTGAGGACATCTACAGGGAGATACGCAGGTTACCGTTGCGCACCAGATTCCAGTGGCTAGACTGACCAGCTGCAAAGTCGGGTGTCAGATCGAATGCCATCAGGCTATATCTATAGGGATATTTAACGCGACCGATATCGTTACCACCGTTTGAGAAATGGATACCGGTGCCAGTGAATAGCGTGTGGTAGGTGATCACTTATAACTCTTGAATCAACGTGTACTGTGGTTGAAGCGGCTTACCCGGCACTTGCTCACCATCCACGTACAACGCGAAGAAGTTCATGTCGTAGTTGTGGAAATTAAACGGGAACTTCTTGTAGTCTCCGTTGAAGGCCTGATTGTTGACCAGGCCGACTATGATGCGTTTTGGCAGTTGACCTATAAACAAGCTGTCCAGAGTTTTACTGCTGATGCCGGAAGGTAGCGTGATGGTTTTCACTTCCACGCACATGATGGGGTATTTGGCTGTGCCCAGCTGTCTCCAGCGTCCTGCTGTGGGACAACAGCACGCTCGGGTTGATCTTGCAGCGCCGCATAAACAGGTTGACTTCGTTAATGTCCACCTTGTAGGGTGTTATGGTTTTGAACATGATTGAGAATGCGTTACGCGACCTGATCAAGCGAAAGCGCATCTCCATTCCGTTCAACATGAACTTGTCCTGGTTGCACAGGTCAACGTGCAGAGGTCCAACCATGTCCACATAACAGCTGCCCTTGACGTACGCCCTCCGTGTCTTGAGCCCGGCATTACTCTCCTCACAATTGTCCATGTAACCAGCGAAGTCCTCGAAGAACATCTCCGCGGTGAGGTGTGATCTCTTGGCGTCACCACCATACGTCAGCAGGTTCTCCAGGTAGGCGCGATAGGCGTATGTGTTGTTCTGAGGAGACACCAGTTTGTTATTCAGGTACAGGTCCACTTGGCTGAACAGCGAGTGCAACCAGTTGTTAACTGGGCCCACCCCTTTTATCTCTGGCTCGCCCACTACAGCACCTCCATTTGCCCCTCTAATGGTGGCCTTCACATGCACTAGCGTCTGTGACAGATCCGTGTACTCGTCCTCGTGATCCGGAACTATGAACTCCACGGGCGAGTCATCTGCCAGGGAGGAGACGGGCTTATACAGCACCCTTTTACCACTCTCTATACTGGTCTGTGTTGGTGGCAGTGAGAACAGGTCCAACTTGGTCTTGGCACACTCGCACGACTTCTGATGTAGAAACGCCATTACCCAAAAATGTCTTCTTCAGTACTACTCTTCTTACGTCGCACAACAGTCTTCCTCTTGACGAGTGTTACAGGCTTCCTTTTCTTCTTAGTTGCCGTCTTCGTTTCAAGGAGTTTAGCCAGAGACTGAGGGGTCACTCGCTGTACGCGCCTCTTCTTATGGGCAGCACCGCCACCACCACCACCACCGCTCAGCACACAATCCAGTTTATCATCGACCTTGCGTTTCAGTGACCCGGTAACCTGCCTGAGTCGAGCGTTGGCTGCGACTCGGGGGTCGGTTGTACCTGCCGTTATGTCACCCAGGAAACCCAGGCCCGTCCTTAGCGCCTCCTTGCCCAGCGCCGATGCACCGGATCTGATCAACGGGGCCACTGTACGCATCAGACCGCCTTGGAAACTGCCAATGCTATGACCGCGTTGGAAAGCGGCTCGTCTGAATACGGAAGAGACTGCGCGGCCCGACTGCTATTGGCGGTAGTACGCCAGGTAGGGGTCGTTTGGATTCATTGCTGCTGTTGCTCTCTGCGCAGGTGTAGCTTCTTGCACGTAGTCCCAAAATGGAATGACAGGTGATGTCCAGCGCTATTCCTTAAATCAATTTCCACACTCTCGAAAGAGCTTTTCATTAACGGCACGTAGTGAGGATCGGTGAAATGCACAATTTTATTAGCACCGTAATTGTAGTTTTTAGCGTCGATAATTACTATCTTTAATAACGGTGCTACCGTGTCACCTACTAGCTGGGGTTCAACTAGATCGCAGTACATATACGTGTACGAAGGGATCCCAGCAAGTAAGCTGGGTGGTCTTATAGCTTTTCTCTGTTTAAGCAAATCCACACTGTGCACATCGTATCCAATTTGCAACGCTAGGGTGGGGCTCAATTCCAGTTGCTCCACAGTCTGGTCTATTGAGATCAATTCCACCTTCCCAGTCTCCTTATCATGCTCAAACTAGCACTGGTACAAGTTCAATTTCGGAATGGCATTGATCGCATTAACCATTTCATCGATGTCTATAAAGTTTCCGGCTTCCACTTTTACTGCAATCAGTACAGACTTGTCAGTGTCATCTTTAGTGTAGAGATATTCACGAACGTCCTCACCTACTGCGATAAACGAGCACGGGTAATCCTCCACTAAAGTGACTTACCATTCGCCACCGCACAATTGCATGACTGACGGTAGATGGGTGATGTAATTAGCCACGGTGTTGTTTGGATAATAGTTCATGGAGCTGTTGCTGGGCAACCTCAGGCGCAGTTGGCTGTGCCTCGTCATCGTAGCAGCTGTTGCACTTCAGATTCAGGTACCCACGAGTTGAAGTCCTCTCCGTAACCAACCAACTTGACCAAGTAGCCCTTAGTGCGGCCTCGCCCTTTAGTGTCCAGTATTTTATATATTTCATACAGGCGGTCTAGAGCAGTTGTCACTTTTTGCATTTTATTCTCGTAGAAACGACCCTCCAACAGCGTCCTGTTCAGATCGCGCAGCACGTACAATGGCAGAGAATGCGACCCATATATGTGGTCCACCACAAACAGCTCCTTACCCCAATTGGTCTCGTAACCTTTAACAAACGTACCCTTCTCCTTGGCTATGCGCACCGTGTCACCCAGCTTGAACTTGGGCTTGCGACGCTGGAGTGTCTTCCCATACATGCGACGCCACACCTTGTACACTATTTTTCCATCACCACTGTCCACATCCACGGGTCGCAAGGCCAAGCTCTTGTGCAGGCTGTGGTTGTAGGCGTCCACAAGCCTGTCCAACACATCGATGTAGCGGTAGTGTTTTTTTTAGGTTAGATAGCGCCACATGTGGGTCTTGAGCATGCGGTTGACTTGCTCCACCACTGCCGCCTTCACTTCATGGTTCTGCGTGGTGACGTACGTGATACCGTGACGCTTGGTTCGCTTGGTCGCGGCACCAGTGAACTCTGTCCCCTTGCCAGTCTGTAGGCAGCAAGGAGTCGCCTTAGCGAATATCCTCTCAAACGCCACCGCCACCTCTTGCCCGCTTTTCCTCCTCAGCGGTACCGCAAAGAGCCGCTTGCTAAATACATCGAGCACAGTCAGCAGGTAGTTGACTCCATCGTTGTGCTGGCTTAGACCGCGCATGTCGTTCAGGTCTGCCTGCCACAGCTCTCGGGGCCCAAAAACAGCGTAGCGGTTGTGGGGAAACCGCTTGCGTGGCGGCTTGTCCAGCGTGTAAGTGTCTTGAGCGCGCAACCATTCCACCACTCGCCGTTTTTGGGAGGCGCGCAGCTCGCGCTAGAGCGACCACCCCGCCAAACAAACTCGGATGAATTGGGTCGTAGTACAGCTCCTCCATTACTGTGTGTATGGCTCCCAGTTGTCCAATGACATTTCTTGGTCAGGTTCCTCAGTTATTATCTTCCGCCTGGCCGCTGGAGCTCGCGGTCTCAGGTGGTCTCGTATCGGTGTTAACCTCGGTGACATGGGTGTGGACGAGGCTGTCGTGTCTCTCCAGGGGCTTGATGCCGAATCCAGCCCCACGCCTAGGTAACGCAACGCTGCGGGATTGGTCACATATTCTTTAGGTACGTTCATGTTCTTCAAGACAGTCATCACTTGATGCCAACCGGTAGGCAATCGATCCGTCCTTCGCGCTCTCACTGTGCCGTGCATAATGTACACTATATTGGAATCGGAGACCTTCTCGTTGTTCACGTACACCGCCCCACTGGCATCCCAGGCGATGGGGCTACCTCGCCGGGTCATGAACCGCAACAAGCTGTGCGCCTCCGTCTTGTAGATATTTGGGAACGTTTCCGCAACGTCCTCCACCGGGGTGGCAGACTCGCGCTGCGCGTGACCTTGACCAGCCGCCGCTTCTTCTTTTTCCTCGATGATTGACAGGCCTTTTGGTTGACGTTTAGCTGCGGAGAAGTGCAGGAACCGCAGTAACACCTGTTGATATTGTTTCCATTTCTCCTTATCGTCCAGCCGCTTGTCACTCAATATGCGGTGCATCTCAGCGTCCAAGCCGGCTGGCTTATTGACACTACCTCCTCCTTCTCCTCCTCCACCCCCTGTTCCTTCTCGCATCCGCTCGATGAGCTCCTGCGATACAACTACCATCTTCTTAGCGTGCTGCATTTCGAATTACTTTCTGCACCAACGCAGGCAGAACGACACTCTACAACAAGGGCAGAAGGAATCCACCGCCACCCCGTTGTACAAGGTAGCGTAGCTTTTTGGCCCAGCCCTCACCGCGTTTCACCAGCCGTCTGAGCACCTGTTTGTGTTTTCTCAACTTCCGTTTATGGCAGGTAGTGAGCGGCACGTTCCCACGTAACACGTTGTATGCGCACTCACACACTGATCTGATACGGCTGGTCTCACACGCCTTTAACAGGGCCTTGCGTTCCTTGGGTGTAGCGTGCATCAGAGCTGTCAGCAGTGCTACGTCTTTCTTCATGCTGTGCGACATGATGACTGACACTGGTGCGCGCTCAGCCTATTTATCATTTCTTGGGCAGATACACGTAGTTGACCGGGTCATCGTGGAAAATGGCTGAAAGTATTCGCATCTCCTCAGGCGTGGACTGTTTCAAGTTTATCCGGAGGTAGGCGTGTGGATCGCGCGTGGCATCCGCGTAAGCCTCCTCCACAAATTAGGAGTTTCCCGGGTATACTTGGTGGGCCAAGTGTTTGATCTGAGCGCGGTCCCTGGGATTCTTGAAACACACTATGTAATGGGCGTTTAGCGATATGTCGCGCTGGCCCCTGCCCTGATGAAACAGGTTTTGTGTGATGAAGAACACGCTCATATTGCGGTGATAGGAGCCCTTGGTAAACAGGTCCGCCACGCGTGAGTCGGCCTCACGCATCATGTCGTCAACAATAACCAGGGCGGGCTCACTACCATCGCAGTTATCGAGGTCGGGCAAGCCGGCAACGTAGCGCACACCAGTATCACCAGCTCCTCCTCCAGCTCCACCACCACCACTACCGTAGTGCCAGGTGATACGGGCGAACCGTGTGTCGCACATGCGGTCAGCGTGCTCGATTAACTGAGCCACAAAGTGCGACTTGCCACTGCCCAAAGGTCCAGCCACAATGGCGGTGAACGGGTGTTTGCACCTCAAGTCCATGATGGCTACTAATCACCGTGCACCACCTCGGCTCTTATAACTAATTGACTTTCTTTTTCTTTTTTTTAGATAAAGGAATAAGGTTTTCCTTTAGGAATAAGGGACCACTCCTTTTCACCAGATTCATCCTCGACCCCACACCCACGTTGTACTGCCCAATGACATGGTCTCCCAAGACGACCATGTATCTGCGAGGCAAGTAGACCCTCAGCGGATCGTCACCAGTTAGGCCCTCCAATGTGGCCATTATTGCCTCACCATAGGGCGTATCCAGTCGCTTGAATGACTGGATGGGGTACATCTCGTTGTCACGCAGATCGGTTATACGGGTATAACCTCCAGACTTGCAGCTGTTGAGGGCTGACTTCAAGTCTCCTTTTTAGTCCATGCTGATTGTTGGGTGTTCAGATGTGGAATAGTTGTAGCTCGCCACCAAGTCGTTTTATATACGCTCGCTGCGTCAACAAGTTGGTTACGTCATTAGGTGTGTTTTTCCAGGTCGTTAAGGTGTTTACTTCTTGCGCTTTGGGATGATACAATCACCTCCAGCCTTACGTTTCCCGCCAACGGGAGGCTTACGCCAAGCTGGCAGTGGAGTCACGGTCCGGATAACTCCGTCAGTTTTCGGCACTCTGGTATCGCTGTTCACCCACGTGTTTTCCAACCTCGTCAACAGGTCCGTGAGGCACTTGCAGGTTTCATCATCTCTATCTTCATCCAAGTACAGGCCGCAACTGTGTGATGGTAGTCCACCGTGAAACACCGACATCTTCAAGAAAATGTTCCCGCAGTTGGCTGGGTTCTGTATGGTATATTGAAATGTAGCATCGCTCCAACTGGATGCTGGAGAGTCAGTAGGTACACCCTTCTTCACCGTCCATCCGTCAGGCTTTTTCCTCTTAGGTTTGGCAGGCATGGCGTTCTCGTCCGTCGCAATAATCTCCTCCATCAGACAGCGGAGCGTTGGGTCCACCTCGGTGTTGTTCATGACGTCTCAGACTGAAGCCTCTCGGTTGGTTCCTAGGATTATATACCACGGCTGGAACGTTCTAGAATATTCTAGAAGCCAAAGGTAACTAACGCGTTAATTAACGCGGTTATTTTTAGACCTTGGGGACTTTCCATAGGTTTTCCAGGTCACTAATGACGTTCTAGAACATTCTAGAACCTTCTAGAAGCTTTTTGACCTTGGGGTAAACCCCAATGTGATAAACAATGTATTAAACTTAACAGTCTTTTTTCTCTCTTTTCTTCATTACAAGGCTTTTTAATATGAAATTCCTTTTCGAAAAATACGACCCTCGCTTAATTTAGCACAGACTGACTGCGAGTCTTTCGCGGAGGCCATAAAGTTTAAATCGTGGCAATTTCTTCATTTATGCGGTAATCACTCTTCTTGCATCCTCACTTTCCACCTTGACGTATGTGATGCTACGGAGAACAGTGGAATATATGAGCATTGGTGGAGAAGCACGCGTTCGAAGCGACAAACAAGTCGTTAACCCAGTCAACATGTTTACGCAGGATGATGCAATCGCCGAAGATCGAAGGTCAGGAGGGGGGAGGGGTGGGTCGCGTCAAGTCCAAGGCAATGTGGATTGATCCACCTCAACTATGCTGCTGGTTTGCTGGTAAACAGCTGAGATCCCATAAGGAAAGTACGTTTATAAATTAATAGCAAGTTTGTTTGATGGTCGATTTTCAAATTTCTTTCGTCATTCGCTTCCTTCGCATAAGGCCTACCATCTAGCAAAAGTCCCATCACAATCGGCCGGTAAATAGACTAGTTATTAATTTTTGAAAGTCTTTTCCTTAAGGGGGGGCTCCTCCCCATGGGGGGATGACATAATGTCGGGGGGGGGGTGGATCATGTGGATCGATCCACCTCAACTTTGCTGCTGGTTTTGAACTATCCAATTCCCCCTACTGCCCAAAAACACAAATTTAGGCCTACTCAAATTAAAATCTAATTATGTAACTATTTTGTACTATGTTTGTACCACGAAGCATTTTTTTCCCCACAAAGCAATTGTTGTACCACCAAAATACGTCTCTGTAATAAAAATGAATACTGCTATCTGGTCTATGTAAAAATCAAAAGTACTTTAATATGTAAAACAACAATATTCTTGTTCTATTTTTAATTTTGTTCTCTTTTTTACTAAAAATAAAAATTGTTGTACCGCTCAATAAGTTGTGTTTTTTTACATATCTATGAGCCAGCTTTATTTTATTACTGAGCGATTATTTTAGTGGTGCAAAAAGAGTACACAAAATTTGGCATAATTAGTTTTGAATGTTAGTAATCTTGTGTTTTTGGGCTAGACCAGTAGTCCGATCTTTGTACTGGTTATAACTTCTATAATAAAGGGGTACACAATTTTCTTTTTCCTGTGCAAAAAGGAACAAAACAAGTACAAAATTCCGATATAAGTTTTATAATATTCAATGTCTGCTCACAACCCTAGGGAGCTTACTAAAACTGTTAATGGTGATGGTACTAAAAGAAAATAGTTGATTAACAGCTGGTGTATAAAAAGATGGATAGTACATAATGAAATCGGCTCAAAGGTCCACTTCAAAAACACAAGTACACTGAATTCAAAAACCAATTATGGCTAACTTTTGAACTATATTTTCACTATTTTGTATCCCTTCCCTTTGGAAGTTATAGCCAATCCACAAATCGGACTACAGGTCTAGCCCAAAAACATAAATTTAGGCCTACTCAAATTAAAATCTATTCATATAATTATTTCTTACTATGTTTGTACCACAAAGCATTTTTTTACCACAAAAAAATTGTACCACCAAAATACGCCTCTGTAATAAAAACAAAAACGGCTAACTGGTCTATGTAAAAAGCAAAAGTTCTTTAATATGTAAACAACAATATCCTTGTTCTATTTTTATTTTTTTTATCTTTTTTTTACTAAAAATAAAAATTGTTGTACCGCTCAATAAGTTGTGGTTTTTTACATAGATCTATGAGCCAACTTTATTTTATTACTGAGCGATTATTTTAGTGGTGCAAAAATAGTACACAAATTATGACATAATAAATTTTTAATTTTAGTAAACTTGTGTTTTTGGGCTAGATATGCAGTCCGATTTTTATATTGGTTATAATCTCCAAAGTAAAGGAGTACAAAATTGCCTTTTTTCAGAACAAAAAGGTACAAAAATAGTACAAAAACAAGATATAGTAAGTATTTCGATGAGGTGGACTTGTGTTTTTGAAGTAGACCGGTGAGCCTCCTTTATTATATCAATCACCGAGATCTTACTTGAGCGGTAAAAAAATGTTAACCTGTAGTACAGAAGAGTACACAAATAGTACAATAATATGGCATGGTTTGTTTTCAATTTTAAGGTACTTGTGTTTTTATATAGAACTGTGAGCCGACTTTGTTTTTAATACTGAGTCATTATTTTGGAAGTACAAACATTTATTTTTGTTGTACAATAAGGTACAAAAAGAGTACAAAATTATGGCATAATTAGTTTTAAGTTTTAGTTAACTTGTGTTTTTTATTTGTGTTGGACCATTAGTCCGACTTTTGTATTGGTTATAACTTACAAAGTAAAAGGGTACACAATTTTCTTTTTGCAGTAAAAAAGGTACAAAATAAGTACAAAATTCCGATATAAGTTTTATAAAATTCAATGTCAGCTCAAACCCTAGGGAGCTTACTAAAACTGTTAATGGTGATGGTACTAAAAGAAAATAGTTTATTAAAAAACTGGTGTATAAAAAGATTTGATGTCATCATAAGAGAAATATTTGTTTAATTACTTTTTGTTTTTGTAAAGAATGTGTTTGTAATTTTGTTTATATATATATATATATATATATAAACAAAATTAATGTATAATGTATTAATAATGTATAATTATAATAATGTATAATGTATAATGTTTAATGTATTAATGTAGTTAATGTATAATAATCTTTGGTCTTACGATGACGTAAACTCAATAGCGTTTCAACCAGTCAAAGCTAAAGTAAATCCACCAACAAATTGGATGCGGATTACCAAATCATCGGTGGCGTTAACATGGGACTGGGTATCACGGGCTCTTTTTGAAACATCCAACAATATATACTCACTGACAAAACATTTTAAAATCTTATTTTATCATTTTTATTTTAAATTATACATATACCGCATTAACGAAGCTCTGAGGTTGATTATTTTTAGTTGTAAGTACACGTTTGCTTATAAATTAAATAGTATACAAATCAAGTTCATACAAAAAAAATATGTACGTTTTTTACTTAATCACCGGTTTAAAGTGATAACAACAAAATTGTCACCACATCCCAATCCAATAACCACTCTGTATTCACGCTGAAATATCAACTCAGGGTGATGTATTATACTACCTTTATAATTATACCGGGTGTCCATAAAGTATTTCCCTGATTTGGTGGCTTCGCTCTGAAGAATCAATTGAAACCTTACAAAATAACATAACTCGTGTTGAAAAAAAATCAGTTTTGTGTACAAAGTTAGCATCGCCTAAACCCAGCAGAATATGGAAATAGCACAAATTGCTATAAACACAAATTGTGAGTTTGTAAGAAAAGCCACAGTGTGTCCTTCGGTTCAGTAAAGTTCATTCCCCAATCAAATTCGGGGTTGTTTATTTCCCCAACATAAGGAAGCCCTCTATCCGCTTTAAATAGACAAGTTTACATCGGGTATTTTTAGGCATTTAAGTAAAGTAACTGGAAGCGAGCAAGAAACGAACTGGACATCCTAATATCCAAAACCTAGGATGAGATCTAGCATCGCTTAAAAATATTAAATTACACTTAACAATGTAATTTTTACAACTGTAAAATCAGATTAGACAGTACCTTTTCCCATGGAATCGAAAAATCACTCTAAGTGAAAGAACTAACCACATATTCTGAAATATTAAGGGTTGGAGAAATGGAAATGTAAGTCACCTGATGTAATATGGTATTGCCACATTCGGGAAGCCCCGCTGTGATACTTATGAATAAATTGCATTACGCACATCCTGTTTATGGGAATGCGCACAACGGGGACCCCAAGCGAAAAATATCTGCAATTGCTAAAAAACTTCAACTTATCACTGCTGCAATGGGTCGCAATAAAAATAACGGTAACTTAATACGAGTTAATTTAAAATTGACCATTAGATAACCGATTAATTTGTATACTGCAAAAGCGAAATAAATAACCAGATAGAGACTTAGGGAGAGAATTTCGATGACATTTCACAGAAAGCTGTGCGAAGTAATTTTTTTCAGGAGTATGGATTGTTGCCAAGGAATTTATACTGCCAACAAATTCTAAGAAGGCGTAATGTATACTCTAAACCTGAAAATTTGTATGGTGATAATTTGTTCTGTTTACACAACAAAATTAGGTATATTCAGTTATGTATTCTTCAGTCTTAATTTACATTTTTCTTATTATGAAAAAAGATTATGGTTTTTGTAAATTATTTACAAAAGTACTTCTGCTAGTGCCTCTTCGTTTTTAACATTGAAATATACATAGTAATATTTATTTGTAAAAATTACAATTTCACAATTCAATACGGTATATTTATTTATTTATTTATCATTCCAACGGCAATACATCAATTTAAATTTCAATACATGATGTTGGCTACAATTTAACAAAACAATAACACTAGTCAACAAATGCAACAGATTAATGTGTAACATAACAAACAGCTACAAAAATATACAGTACACAGTACAGTAGAGGTACAGTAGTAGTATAGGGGTGCAGTAGATTTGTACAGTAGAAGGACAGGCCCATGGCTATTTTTTCTCTCCCCCCCACCTTGTAGACCTGGATGTCTAATATTTGACAGTTCACTAATCTATGTAAATGTTTCATAATTAATCAAAAGAACTAGAACACTTTAATACGAAATTAATAAATCTAATTTGGCCTCCACAGTCATGCCACAGTTTGGCGAGTAATTATAGATCATAATGAGAAAACCAGTTAGTGTTTTGGGGATTAAACAGTGTTCAATAAGGCCACTATCAATAGAAAATCAGCCCTAACTAAATACAATGGAACTAATAGAAATATTAATATCAATAAATAGTTAGTGAGTTAATAGCGTGATTAACACCACAGTAACCACATGCAAATTATGATTGGAGAAGACATTTTTTAGGTATCATGACCCTGCTTGTGTTTCGCACCCATTAAAACAAGGTTTTTTGTTAACTATCAAAGAGGAAATGAGGTCAGAGAAACATATAAAGAAAATTATCACTTTAGCGAGTGTACAAGTAAGGCGCATTGAACGAAAATGTTTTTCGCTTGCTAAACAGAAAACAGCTGTTTTACGATGTGTTTGTAGATCGCAAAGAAGCACTTCAGGTGCAGTTTGTAGGACGCAGTTATAGTCTTACATAACCTGAAATAAACTGGAAGCAAATAATCGGATAATTTTATAATTATTATCGTTTATTGAGGAAAAATACCGAGGCTACTGATGACCTAAACTTATGTGAAAGGAAATATATTTTTAATACAATTTCGCAAAATTATTTTACTACTAGAAATTAAATAGTTAACACGGTATTTAATCATTTATCAATTTAAAATGTTATCATTCAAGCTGATTCATGTACAGTGTTCGATGGTAGAGGTTGTCTTAGTTACGACATGCACTATTTATATAAGTTCTGTACTTAATATCCTACCGGAATGAATACTCGGAAATAAAAGTGTTAATATTTTTCGCTTAATAAATCATTTATATTATTTTCACTAATTATACTTTTTGACTTGTTATAGAGAGTAAATAAATGTTTTGTTGTACATTTGTAATCTAAATCTCTCATTTATAAGTGAGTTACCTATATATGGAAACATTCATCATTGGAAAAGGCTGTTTTCTTATCTTGTTGCAGTTTTATTACACCTTATACCCCATACCAACTTTGTATCCTAATGGGACCTCCTCCTAACCTTATTATGCACAACATGTTTTTCTCAGCATTGTAGGGAAATAGAATCAGGAGTATTAGAATAGCCACAAAGTTAAATGTTTTCAGATTTTCATAAAAATTGGAATAAGTGTATTTTTTAACAGAGATTTTGATTTTTTTTTAAGTTCTGTTATGTGAAAATTCACTTCCCTCATGTCAGCGTGCTGCGTGCGAACTTGTGTTAACTTAAACAGAACCATTTTAACTGTTAAATATCCTGTCAAATTATTAGCTTCAGTGGTTAGTGTATTGGCTTTCAACAATTCGTCTCGGTTTAGAAATTGGCTACATTTATAACTTCGCTCTTGCCTCTGGCCCTAACGCAGTGTGCAACGTGTATCTGGTTATTTGTAAGACCATTTATGGGATATTTGTTTAAACATTAGTACATCATATTTTACAAATATTAAATAGTATAATAATAATAATGAAAGGCTTTTCTTCCCACTCATCCGGTAAAAATATATTGATCGAAATACAATTGAAAATGTTCAAAACTCTTATAGCAACCACAATGAATATATCGTGTGATCCAATACTATTTTGTCGTCTGCTCGTAGAATTATACACTGTGAGCTGTGAATATCACGGTAAATTCTGTATTGATATCATCTGGTATATTATTGCTCCTCAACCTTACACAATTGCGTAATAGATCGATGTTCAGAATTTTCTTAGCCTTAAAAAATGTATCGCCTTTAATTAACAATAAATCCCAAAATAATTCCAGAACAACGACGATTTTTTTGTTTTGATCCCTTTATATCAATATACTGACATTTTTGAATAAGCAAACACGGTTAGAACATACTGATCGGGAATTCCTGCAATATTTACAGCGGGAATAAAACTGTTGCTAGAGTTGTTGCTCCCGATCGTGTTATTTTTTTATTCGATTCGGATGTCGAGAAGGGTCGATTGGATAAAGTCACTGCATTCCTCGATGGCCCATGATATTTATGAAGAAAGACAAACAAAAATAAAAATATTTAAGAGTCAGACTGACGAACCACGAACCGTAAAAAGAAATTCCAGAAAAAGAGATAGAACGATTCTTAATTTAAAACCATAAGTACTAGACACTGATATCGCTTCATTTGCCTAAATTTTCCAATAATAGTAAATGTAAATCGTGGTTCAACGCATTAGGCATATTAGATAACCCTGTAACCGCTGTGCACAAGATTGCATTGAACAGACTAAGAATGTAATACAATTCTAATAAAATTAAATCCATTTCTTTACATTATTAACAACTGAATACGTACAGTTTATATGTATTTAAAGAAATAAAGTTATTTTCGTACACAAACTTGTCATTATTTTTTGGAAAATTAGCCCGACATAAACATTTTCATAAAAATCATATTTAGGCTGGTAAGCGACCTTAGGCTGGAATCATACCTTAGGCTGGTAAGCGACCTCTTGCAACATTACCTGACAAGAACACAAGGCTTCCACCTGAAAGCTGGAACCTGACCAGGCATGCTCTGCTACAGGATAATCAAAGTGTGATCAAACAAGTTGCTGTTTGTTCTTACGCTTATCTAAATGTTGTAATGTGCGCTTATGACTCATAAGCCCGTTACACTGTTACACTTCATATCAAACATACAGAAAACCGTAACAACCACTCCGCACATAAATTCAATTTTACCTCGGATTTATTTTTAATTTCTGTTCATTGCCAAAACGTTTATACTTTTTTCCGAATCTGTGTGCTCATTTACCGCATCACTTAATAGATTAACTAAAGTCGTATCTTACTTATTTTTAGTAATTCGATCAATCTGACATTAATTTATTTTTACAACTTATATATTCTAAAAAAACGTAAATTAGCTGTTAAGTTATTCCAAGTTATTTAATTTGTTTTTAGGCAAGTAATAAAGTAATTATTGTACAGTGAATTTGTGCAATCTTAATTTGATTAATTTAATTAATTTGTGTGTATTATTATATTCAATTCAATTCCTTATATGGTCAGAGGATTACGATAGTTTAGTATTTAGTAGGATGGACAAAGAGAGTCTTATATTATTCATAGCACTTAAGGTGATGAATTCGGGTTATAGTGAGTGTTAAATGTTATGATTAGAGTAAAAAAAAAGGTTGTAGGCCTACTGATCACCTTCAAATTGTGTACACAGGTTCTGCAACACAATGCAAAATATTACGGCATGTACTGTGAGTTCTTCTCTATAATACTTGGTGAAAGAAAAAACGTGTTTCTTAAATGTAGGCCTACCCACATAATTCATTAAATATATTTAACGTAAAATAATTGAAATGTTGGGTGCCTAATATTCGTCCTCTTACAAGAAGCATGAACGTTGGCCCATAATGAAGTTAAAATCAATACAGGATTTAGAAAGTCACTTATAACAGATTTTTTATAAAAAAGGCAAATGCAATGGGCGCTCGCCTATAATAAAGTTCAAAACATTATAGGCTTTGAAGTTACTTATAAAATACAATTAACAAAGGTGATTTATATCGCATGGCATGTGTTAATAAAGACCTAATGACTTATAGTTAAGCTTTCAAGGTCAAGTATGTACAGTAGTTTGTGCATGTATTCGTCATCCCACAGAGAAAAATTACAATAGGAACTACAGAATTCATTTATTTGTGGTTATTCTTACGTTGTACAGTATAACCAGGCTAGAAGTAATTATACTTTCTATTTTACATAAAAATATTGCAACTCTTAAAAAATATACTGTGGAGGTTGTCGATTTATTGCAAAATATTTGAGTTCTGTACATGCCGATGTCGCTGCTTGATATGAAAACACAAAATAATAACAATGGTAACGTCTGAAGTTCGATTCGTTATCTAATTTGTAGGTTGTTCACCAGGAAACGCACCGTAAATCGGAGAAAGAAAGAGCGCTTTACGTTTTCAACTATAGGCTGTGTTTGATTACAAAAGCGAACCCTTCAGGATTATGAGGAGGGTGGGCGGCCAGACCGTGTGCTGTCCATACCTTTGTTCTGAAGGGGGTTGGGGTGAAATGCCGCGGAAGAGCACGCTGGACTTCAGACATCCCCATCCCGCACCTCCTCTTTCCTGCTAACTACCAGCCTGGTCTAACTAATGTGTGGTAGAAAGTTAGTAGGAATTATTTGACGTACTTAGGCCTACTCCTTTTAGAGGGAGGCTATGTGCTAAGACCCGGCGGTGTTGACCACAGAGAAAATAACTGCACACAACTTGTTAATGTGTCTTTATCATGGCTAATTAATTAGCTGATTGATGTTTTTTGACAATTTTTTTATATCTTTATCAAACTGCCTTAAAAGTGTTTATTTTCACCAAAGGAAACCAGTTTTCGAATCTTTAATGAAAAACTATCAAACTCGTTATACTAAAAAAGTATGTATTTACAAATAGTTGTAAGATGTTCAAAAAATTATACCATACATGTTTTTCTTTAATTGAACCAGCAAAAATATTTTCCTAGACACTTAAAAAAAATTTAACTGAAATGAAAGCATCAAAATTCTAATAATAAAAAATTGTATGTAGTTATCAATATAGTAATGTTTATACATTATTAAGAACTGTATTTTAATTTATATTTACTTTACAGTATTTCACTAAATTACTATATTTTCTTCTTTACAGCTGATTTATTATGTCAAAATTAAAATCTTTGTTTATGTTGTTGATTTTACCTGACGATGGTATCTTTGATATCAAACAAATTATTATTATTGGAATTTTGATGCTTTTATTTCACAGTTTAAAATTTAAAATTGTTTGTTTCAAAATATTTATTTTTTCTAAAGGTAAAGCACCTTGAGAAAGTAAGTAAAAATGTTTTCAACATAATTCTAAAAAGGATTTTAAAATATTTGTATGATTACTTTTTCAAATATTTTATAAATGTTTCTTTAGTGGGATTTAAAAATATTATTTTTGTTCATCTTTCAACAATGTTTTAAAAATATATATTTTTTTAATACACGAAAAATGTTTTCTCAGAATTACAAAAAAAATGTTGAACAAGTTTAACAAAAATAATTTAACCACATTTTTAGAATTTCATTTTTAAAACGTTTCTTAGCTGGAACTTAAAACATATTCTCCTTGTAATCTTCTCAAAACGTTTTACATATGTTTATTTTCACAAAAGAAAAAATGTTTTCTGAAAAATAAAAGGAAAACATTTTTAACTCAAGTTTATTAGAAGATTTAAAAATATTCTTATAATTAGGTTTTAAAAACGTTTTAAAAAGGTTTATGTTTTAGAGCTTAAAAAATATGTTACTAGAAATATTTTTAAAACGTTTTCTAAATATCTATTTCCACTAAAGTTTTAGAAACACCTGATGAAAACATTTTAAACACGTTCCTAAAAAAAAGTTACTAGAAAATTGTTTTTATGTCTCTCAGAATAACAAAAACACATTTCTAACAAGTTAAACAAAAATAATTTAACCACATTTTTAGAATTTCATTTTTAAAACGTTTCTTAGCTGGAACTTAAAACATATTTTCTCTGTAATCTTCTTAAAACATTTTACATATGTTTATTTTCATAAAATAAAAAAGGTTTTCTGAAAAATAAAAGGAAAAAATTTTTAACTCAAGTTTATTGGAAGATTACAAAATATTCTTATAATTAGGTTTTAAAAACGTTTTAAAAAGGTCTATTTTTAGAGTTTGGAAAATATGTTATTGGAAATATTTTTTAAACGTTTTCTAAATATCTATTTCCGCCAAACTAAAAACATTTTTTTAAACACCTGATGAAAACATTTTAAACACGTTTCTAAAAATATGTTTCCAGAAATTTGTTTTTAAAATGTACAGAAAACGTTTTTCAACCCTTAATAGGAAATATTTTACTGGGATCTTTTAAAAATATTTTTGGAATGTTTTTTAATGTATAAAATATTTTGGAAACGATGGAACATTTTAAAAACGTTTTTAAAATATACCTTGCTATCTGGGATGGAATTATCTGTAAATAACGCGTCACCACGCACAAGTCCACCAGAAAATTCTTAATTTAGAACACAGTTTGGTTTACATTTTTGGTGAAACCTTTGTTTAGTTGTATAGAAATTTGTGTTTTGTTCAAAATTGTTTTCACCTTTTCTTTATATATTTATATACTATCATAATAATTTGAAATTCTATTACTTACCTAAATATTATGGTTTAATGTATGTAACAACTCTGATCAGGTGCTAAAACCAATTAGATAATTCGAACATGTAACATTTTAAAATTACCCGTTTGCTTATGTATCTGTTTAAGATTAACAAGTGGGTGCCCGTAGACATTTTACGCCTACAATATTAAGGTTGAGTAATCTTACAGTACCCTGTAGGAACAATCACCAACAATGAAACACCTGCAGTTTTTAACATATACCTTCTGAAAATATTACAAATTATGAAAATTCACCTTTATATAAGGCACAATACTGCTAAAAAGTCACAAAACTGAAAACAAACACTTAAAAAATAAGCTATTGTTTAAGATCATATTTGATGTTTACTATACACGAAAATAAATCAAAAGCTTGATAATCTGATGAGCGATCTAATGAAAATCAGAGTTGGGTTTATAATCAGCTGACGTTGTAAACACAACAGACTATAAATCCCACCAGAAAAGTTTGAAGTAATTTACATTTTATATCATTTAATAAACTTAAAAGGAGAAAATTATAAATCTGACGATTTCGTTGATTCGATGATTGGAATGTTTCAGCTTCAAATTGGTATATATTCCATGACAACACGTTGCCTGGTTCTCTCAATCTAAGACCGATTTCCTAGATAAAAATTCTCCCATACGAATAACATGGAGAAATTTGAGGACTTTATACTTTGTACCATTAAGACACTTAAAGGGAGAAAATAATAAATCTGACAATTTTGAGGAGTATCAAAATGTTTAAGCTTCAAATTGCTACATATTCTACATAAGTACACGTTGCTTGGTTTTCTCAAACTAAGGCTGAGTTCTTTCAAAACTATTGTATAATTTAATTAACATGGAGCTGTTTTTTTTAATGTTAATATTTCAAACATATTATAAATATTATTATAAATTAAAGCTGTATTTTTGAGTTTGAAATTTGTCTGTAAATCAACAGTGTAAAACCTTTAAAATAACACATCGATTGTCTAAATTCTTTTTAAATAACAACGTAATGGGTCGAAAACAAAATTCCTTGGCGAAGTAATATGTTAGATTCTACTTATGGTAAAGGCAGAGCCAAATTACAAAAAAATTGTATTATTTGTTTCAATCATTTGTAAAGCATAGTCTACAATACAGTAATATGATACGCTAACTTTGTGTTAGTTATTACGCACTTAAAAATGCAAAAACTGGAAAAAACAAGAAATAGTTTTTTTTTAGCTTTTGGCTACTGCCTAAAAGAATTATAATGTATTCTTTAAAAGAATAGATTAAAAACAGGCTACTTTGCATATATAAATTAACTAATAATCTTTAATTAATGTTCAAGTTGGCAAATACAAAACACAAGCAATTTTAGTTAAATAAATTGCATTAACATTTTCGAAAGAGAGAGATTTTATACAAACTTTTAGCATAGAAAAATAAACTATTTTTCTACGCTTTTAGTCTTTAAAAACTAACCAATACTTTATTTGCACGAAACTGTAAATTCAGTTGGCTAAAGAGGCCCCAGAAAACAAGCCCGGCTGGCGCCAAATGACAAACGACCAGCGGGTTTCGTGTTTATGGTTTTCAAACTGATGTCTCGACGAAATTATATTTCTGCGATCTGACTATTCGTGTCCCAATAATAATCGCAGTACCTTTTTTTAACAGTTTAGCAAAAATTTTAATTTCTGTAAGACTTTGATTTTGATAAACCGATACAATAATATAAAATAAATGTTAGGATATATAGCTTATAGTCACACCGTTTTCCACTTGGTTGTAAGATTTTAAACTAAGCAACTTTGAAAACCTTTACGTAAACATGAGACGATGTGGCGTGTGTGAGTGGTGCAAGACGCCAATAGCGAGAAAAGCAAGGTCATATATTGTTAGAAATTTCCTCGAAACAATATTTAAACTGACGGGGGCTTTAACTGTAATTATTGCGCTTTCTCAACCTCTCGGCATTATTATAAGAACAATTCCACGAATACTAGTATAAAATACGTTTTATAAGCCTTCAACAAGTAAAATTACAAAAACACACACACAAGGTTTTTACTTAGAAATCTATTTCTACCTCCTTAGTAACCAAAAACAAAAATAAACTAAACATGAAATCATAACAAAAGATGAAAGTAAATTGTAAACAGCTGATCAGCCACACGCCACCGTGGTGTCAACACCATACTTTTTCTTCTCATTTCCATTTCCAACAATCCATACGCACATCTGCAATATGGCGTAGTCTATACCATCAACCTCGATGCTGGTTGGGGAAAGCTGTTGTGCATTTATAACTCCGTGTTGCCACCTTGTACATTTCGGGTCCCTCGTATTTACGGATTCATCAACTAAAAACTCCTAACCTTTAAAATCATTACTTTTAGCTGGTTCGTCTTTACACCTCCATTTGTAGGAAAACAGTTGAGAGCTTGGCGATAAGTCATCATCAATCCCTTCTTTAGGTGTCAAGTTGTACATACCATTTCCTGTACTTCTAGCTGTCATTCTCCTAATCGTTTTGTGGTTTCGTTGAACGATCTCATTGCCACCTGGTCGGTTCACGCACCTTGGTCTCTTTAACACCCCGCCTCTCACAAAGATGTTCAGTTCGTTCACTCCGAAATGTTGCATTATTAGCCACAAGCAGCTCTTGTGGTGGCCCTTGTTCTGTAAAAATGTCTGATAAAACTTTAACAATTTGGTCTTTATTTTTACATTTATTTGAGTGCATATTCTAAATTCATTATAATTTAGGGAGTTTCCCTATCATCGTAGGGGGCATGGTAAAACCTAAGCCCGGACCAGGAAAACATTTCGTTTTGACGTCCGCATATGCCAAAACACTGTTCGTTCAAATTGTTATACATTCAAGGAGTCCCGGAACACTCTGGAACTATTCCACAAAAATTGTTCCTTGGACCATGACAAACACATTTCACTTTAAAAACTTGGGTCTATGGTGCCTACTTTTTTATTTGTCGTCTGTATGTATATTTTTTACAAATTGCTTCTGAGATCCAAAACTCGTAAAAAGATAGAAAATTGAAATTTGGTATGATGATGCAAACATACACCAATTGTAAGAAATACTAAAGTTTTAGGTCAATCAATTTCAAAATGGTTGCTGTTAAAAACGTTAAATGTAAATATTAAAAAACTGGCTAGTATTTAAAAAAATTTAAAGAACCATAAAAAGCACCTTTTAAAAACAAACCTAACAACACCTTGATTGAGGAAATCGAATGATAATTAAAAAATCTATGAAAACTTTTTACAAATCAATGTAATTTCAGCCATACCATACCTACCTATTACAACGTTAAACATTACATATGCCACAGTGTGCATCATTAATCAGCTGTTGTCTGTCTACTTCTCGTTATCAGTCAATCAGCTGTTTATAATAACACAATGTTGAAAGAAGGAAAGTAAACATTACCTCTTGAGCATCAACAATTTGCGTTAATTATTTTGTTTGTTATTTTGGAGTAAATCAATGAAATATTTATCTAACATAAAATTAAAGGGCATGAGAAAAGTAACAAAAAAACTCAGTATAACAAACATTTGGCACTTACATCAGATCTGGGGATTTTAGTTATTGATCTGGTAAATTGCAATTCAGATTTTTGAACCTGCCCCGATCGAGATTTTATTCGGAATAATATACTGTAACAAGTGAACAAATAACCTATAATAACCTAATAATTGGGTTTTCAAATTAAAAATAAATTCCATAGAAAAGTTTGTTATTATTTAGTTATACTAGGGGAATCCGAATGTAAGTTTGTAAACTGTTATAAACAAAGTTACAGTAAAACAATTTTTTAAAAACCAGTCGGGTGTACGTTTTCTGATATGCGCACGCTATTATACAAGGTGAGTTATAAATGAGCCCCCCTCTACGTTTTTCTACATTTCCTAAAATATCGACTCCGGACCACCCCCGATCATTGTTGACCGACTTATACTTCATTTTGACTTAGTTAATATTTTTGGATCCGCCATCTTGGATTCGCCATATTGGATTCAACTATTTATTTTTAAAAGTAAAGGTGGGGTTGTGACCCATCATATAGATGTACTTTTGTACGGTGAAGACAATGCCGCAATTCGTTTTAAAAATCATTATCCGTTCTCAAGATATTGGCGAATTAAATTAATTAATTTTGGAGAGAGTTTTAAAGGGCCCAACCTCAAAACATGCCCATATTCTCATCATTATAACAAATATTGACCATGAACTAATGACAATCATTGTTGAGTGGCATTTGCTTCATTTTGACCAAATGAAAGTTTTCGTCCGCCATCTTGGATCCACCATTTTGGAATAAGATCATTTTCTTTTATGTAAAAGTAGGGTTGTGACCCATAATTTCCAACTGTTTTTCCATGCTGAAAGCAATTCCGCAATCTGTTTTCAAATATCACCTTTCATTTTCATTATACAGAAAGATTTATGTTTAACATTTAAAAATGTGACAATATCATGAGAACGAAAGGTGATATTTGAAAACAGATTACGTCATTGATTTCAGCGTGGGAAAAAGTTGGAAATGATGGGTCACAATCCTACTTTTACATTTTAAAAAATCTTATTCCAAAATGGCGGATCCAAGATGGCGGCTGGAAATTTTAATTTTATCAAAATGAAGCAAATGCCCCTCAACAATGATTGGTAAGTAGTTCATGGTCATTATTTGATGTAATGATGAGAATATGGGCATGTTTTAAGGTTGGGACCTTTAAACGGATAGTGATTTTCAAAAACGGATTGCGGCATTGTGTTCACCGTAAAATGTACTTCTAAATGATGGGTCACAACCCCACCTTTACGTTTAAAAATAAATAGTTGAATCGTATTTGGTGAATCCATGATGGCGGCCAAAAATATTAACTAAGTCAAAATGAAATATAAGTTGGTCAACAATGATTGGGGGTGGTTTGGAGTCAATATCTTAATAAATGTAGAGAAAAGTAGGGGGGTGGTCATTTCAAACTCACTCTGTATAGTAATCGCTAAATTTACTTGGTTTGAGGAAACTTCTGCTTTTTACTCCGAATAACATGAAGTAACTTCCTTAGCCTGGGTTGATCATTTGACCCCAAGTAACCATCGAATCGAAAATGAATTCAAGTGGACGGTCAGTAAGTAATCTAAAAAAGGCAATTTCCATGAATAAAGTTGATTTTTAAAGATAAAACTATAAAATGCTGCACACAAAAAAATCTATTTTAAAGTGGCAAAAGGAAAACGTAGTTAGCTTCTAAGGCGTAAGCAAAGAATAAAAATATAACATAGGATGGTCCCTTATTGTTAACACATTGTCAAAAGTTGAACAGTTGGCGCTATCTTACTCCTCCTCACCGAACTACGTCAAACAGTTTTAAACGCAGTACCTTTACCACTTACTATGTAGTAGGTATAGTATATATCAGCTGTACATGATCTGTTTCATTTGTTTGTCTTTACATTACCATTTAATTTTATAAGTTAAAGTAAAGCTACATGTTTTCATAACTGTATTTTATTCCTAAATAATGCTAAACAAACTCGATCATCCTAATATTTACAAAAATATTTTTCAAAATTTGTATGTTATATTAATTAAAACATACATCAAACTGCAGTAAACAGATCTAAAAATCTCATGATCTTACTACGAAAAAATAATAGGCTTCAAAAACATAGGAAAATTCCTAGGTTCCCAGTTAGCAAAATAACCTTTTTTCAAGGTTTTCATCCAAATACTCAAAAACAAATGTACAAATGTTGGTTTAACTTCCTGTTGAACTTACAGTTGATAACAATGTATAAAATAACTCATTTAATAACATTTTTTTTTTTTTGTATGTCCTACATTTTTCAACTGAAAAATCGTCCTCTCCCTAAAATATTTACGTAGTTACTAGCAAAAAAGAAAATCGGCAGTTGTTTTCCAAGATATAAGTGAAGCTTACAGTCAATTGTAGGGTACTTATAGTATGTTGAAGAGCACGATGTATAGCTGTAGTTTGTTCTTTTTGTCTTCTTGCAAATGTTCATTACTGTTATATTGTAAACTTGCACTGGTGATTGCTGTCAATTAATAAATGAACAGCAAGACTCGAGCAACATTTGTACCAAGTTCAATCCCTGTACTTTGTACTTTGTTTCAATCCCTGATTTTCTTGCACTATTGTTATATATGTTTATTAAACTGATGTAGTTACTACAACATGGGCATGTTTTAAGGTTGGCTATAACATTGTGTACCCACTTCAAAATTAATTTTTAAAATTAACTAATATAATTATAACGATTGCTTTTAAATATATTGCGGCATTGTGTTCAGCGTGAGAATATAATTTGGAATAATGGGCACAAAACCACCTTTATATTTGAAACAAATATTTGGATCCAAGGCGGTGGCCAAAAATTTAACTTAGTCAAAATTAAGTGCTTCTTACCAAAAAATGATCGGTGGTAGTGCAGGGTTTATATTTTTAAAAGTGTATAAAACTAGGGGAGGTGCATTAAAAACTCACACTGTATATATTTTACCCCTTCCTCGATCGGATTGACTTTACTGAGAGAAAACAAATCCCATTAGTCAGCAGCGGTTTGAAGGCGAATAGCGTAAAATTACAAAGACAGCTGGAGTGTAAAGAGGAGAGGGTTTGAGTTTGGGGGGGGGGGTGAAGGTGGTCATTCGTCTTGTTGCTGGCGGGGTGAGGGTGGAAACTGTCATCGGTGAGAAGTTCAAATTATACAAGAGCTTCGCATTAATGCTCACTGATTTATAAGGCTCATTCAGAATTTTTAAGAACTAATTTGTTATACGGGATGCAATTATACACGGATTACACGTTAAAAGGCATTTTAACTAAGGATCGACTGTGTTCCCTGATTAGATGGTAAATACGAAACAACATGTTGAAAGGTAATTGGTTCAAAACATCAACTAGGGGGTTAGAGGATAACACTACAATTGCTATGTATGTATTAAGAGCGTAGACAAACTTTTGCACTCGAATTACATACACAATTTGTTCACAATAAATAATTAAAATATGTTGTCAGCTCATCGTAGAGAAACTCCAGATGGGCCGATCAGATAAACCCCTTTAGATAAAAGTTGCAACAAATCAGTTACTTTAAAAATCAATTTCAAAAACGTTTGAGTCGTTAGGTTTTCCATATAATTTTGACCCTTTTAAATTTGTAACTTTCGTTACAAGTTATTTGTGTAAAAGAGTTGGCAACACAACTTGGTGAAATTCGGTTTAGTATTTTTTAATCAGATATTTTTTAGCAAAACACACATACAGACAGCCAGACGGAAACATAGGAACTAGGCACCGGGGACCCGTGTTTATATTGTAAAATATGTATGCCTCAACCGCCTTAACCAAGGACCAATGCATGTCCAGATAGTTACTGGACGCCCTGTATCTGTGTAACGTAACAACTCTTAGTCCCATGGAAATAAGGCACAAAATTAAATATTAAAAAGTTCTATTCACTTTGAATAACACCTAAGACAGGGTACTCACTGAAAAACATTTCTTATCGAACAGTGAAGACTTGTCTATTCCCGATTTCATTATATTTGCGGTTCACGATTTGCGTTTTCGCATCTCTCCCCCAATCTGTGTTGTGATCTAACTGATGTCTTATATTCCGTTCAGTCGTCACCTACGTTTGTGCCAGTCGTTCTTTGCATGTAAAAAATATATTTGCTGTTTGCCTTTGGGTGGTAAAAATCAAATCCGGGTCATCGGTACTGTGCCCTAAAAACATATCCTGTCCTAAATACAAAATATTCATTTCTGAAAAGCTTCTAATATATTCGACCTTTACGACTGTTAATGTAAATTGCCTTAAAATACTTGTATTTGATTAAATTATTTTCCTCCTGAATATAGTATTCAAAATCTTCGTCGATTTCAACTTCACACGACAGTGACTCAGAGTTTCGCCCTTTTTTGGGCATTCAACGCAACGGAATTTTGTTAGATAACCCACAATCACTTTTCAGGAAACCTGTCCAAACCCCTCAACTGTTTGAAGACACCCCGAGATTTAAATCCGTAACCCCTTGAACCGAAGTCTAAGACGCTAACCGTAAGACTAGCGAGATGCCCAAAAGGTTATTATCCTAAATAACATCCTAGAAGTAGTTTGACATGTGGTATTTATAAATGACCTACATAATATATGAAATCTGTGACGAATTCACTTTTGTCCACTCTTCTATCCGTTAAATGATTGCGTGACAAAATTTGTTTTCCGAGATATTTTACAGATAGAATGTTTAGTTGTCACGTTATTACTTATTTTACATAAATTACATTTGCAATTCAAATAAGGAGCGTAAGAACTCAGATTAGTCACACTCTGTGCGAATCCTTACATTAACATTAAGTTCTCTCTTGGAACCGCTCAACTACCACTTAGCTCCGCTATTCTAAAGTGAGACTGATTACAAACGGAGCTCATCAAATGTGTCTGAATATTTACCACAACCTGTAATAGGGATCACTATGCGATCGGTTTTATTGTGACGGGTTAAAAAGTAAATAATAAACAGTGACGTTGTGGAAAACAATAATACATTTCGTAAGACTTTTTTGGAGGGAGTTCTCTTATCTATGACTCCTTCGGATTTATTGACGAATGGTCGGGCGAGCAATGGAAGGGGTGCGGGTGCGGGTGCGGGTAACTTCCTAAAAACATCGGTCTAAGAACTCAGTGAGATTAATGAAATGCAGTACATATGTCGTGTCGATGAGTGTGAGTGTTTTATAGGGGTTACACATACATAACGCACTTATAAAGGGGGAGGGGTCTGGATCAGGGGGGTAACGTAACTCGCACACTAAATATAATGTTAGGAATGAAAGAAATACTTCAGTTTATGATCTGACATTAATACAGTACTCTTTTAGCGAATTTCTCCTATTAGCGAATTTCCCCTATGGGGAAGAAGCTGTTACCGTAGGTCTCATGGTAAGACTTAGGCCCGAGACCGTGATAACTTTTCATTTTGAGGTCCCCAGATGCCAAAAACACCAGTCGTTCAAATTTATATATATATATATATGAGTGTGTGTGTGTGTGTGTGTGTGTGTGTGTGTGTGTGTGTGTCCGTAAGCACGATAACCCTCATAAAAAGGCCCGATCTTAATGAAATTTGGTACAAATGTGTAAAGTACCATTTATTTGAACGAGTTCGAAAACCAGACGAATCGCACCATCCGAAGGGGGGTTTTTGAGGGTTTTGTACCCCAAATATTTTTTTGGGGGTTTCAACATGAAATTTTTTTTAAAACAAATTTTAATTTTTACCATTGAATTCAGCATAAAAAAACAAACAATTTGGTTTTTTTATCATTGCTCTACGTCAATTGGTTATTGAGATATTGAAAGTGCTAAACACAGTACGTTGTCTAATGTTATTCTTATGGAGAAAAAGAAAAATTGTATATCTCGCTTATTTATAAACATAAACTGACGAAATTTGGAATATGGCTTCATCCGGTTGTGTTTTATTGTTGTTTTCACACAAAAAACACAATTGTTAGCCTATGGTTCCCGTACCAGCAAACCTAGGTACTTGGTCCCTATGTTATTCTTA